>PVKB01003583.1:54158-191541 GCA_004027205.1 Ctenodactylus gundi | reverse complement strand
CACCCACAACTTAAGAGAGAAAAGGTTTATTTAGTTCAGTTTCAGGAGGTCTCAGCCCGTTAATGGATGGCTGAAAATGGCAGAAAGGCTCTGGTGGAGAACAGCTTCTCGTAACACTGAAAGAGGAAGGATCAGAGCTTGGGGAGAAGCTGGAACAAGAGTATATCCTTCCAGGCCACACCCTCAGTGACCCACCACATTTTCAGTAATCTGCCCCTCCTGATGAGGCCCCACCTGCAAAATCTATCGTCTACAGCGTCCACATACATGGGCTTTTGGAAGACACTCTGCTTCCAAACCATAGCACAGGCCAGCGTGATAAATTCTCTCTGATCATGGCTGAAAAGCTCTTTATTTCACCTTGATTTCTGAAGGCTACATATACATCTCCGGCAGGTACTGTGCTTCCGTCTCAGCCCTGAGGCAATGCCCTTCAGTCGTCCTCTACTTCCCATACTCTTGGGTGACACATCAGCGGTCATCCTCATCTCTCTCTGTCTCTCTCTCTGTCTTTCTGTGTGTCATGTGTTTTATTTCCTGTAGCTGTTCTTGACATTTTGATCATCCCTATCCGTCAGTAACATGATTAGCATGTGCTTGGCCTGATTTTCTTTGAGCCTGTTCTTCATGAGGTACAATGAGCTGCTTGGGTGTGAGGGTGGCTACTTGCCAGCAAATACGAGGGACTTTTCAGTCACTACTCCTCATTTTCAAGGCCCCAGTTACACACATGTTCCACGATACTTACAGCTCCACATATTAAGCAATGCTGGGCTGGGTTTCGCACTAGTTCTCGGTCCCTGAACATGTTAACTTGAATGTCCCTGGTTGTGCTTCCGTCGCTTTTTTTTCTCTGCAGTGTCTGATCTGTTTTATGTTAAGGTTGTTTCTTCCTCCTGATGACCTGCTTTTACTGTGAATAGGGCTGACGTTTTCTAAAATACTCTTTCTGCCCCTAAGAAAGATCATATTTTTCTCCTCTGTTCAGTCCAGATGATGAATGAAAGTAAATGATTTTTAAATGAAAACCAGCTTTGTATGACTGTCTTAAGCCCCCTTGAATATGCTATGTTTTCATATAATCTTGATTATTTAGCCCCTTTCTGACAAGGATATTCAAGACTGGAGGGCAGAGAGGGATGAACAGAAGCCAACATTGAGATGTGAGAATGATGGGACCAACACCTACAGCAGCCATAGTAAAAAAAGAAATTCATGAGTAATTATAAGCACACACCAAGTAGATTAAAAAAAACAAATGCTTCAACATAGCAGCAGAACTATAAAGAACCAACGCGAAATTTAGAAATTAAAAATAGAACAAAGAACCAGAGGAGGTTAGAGCGCTCGACTGACGTGCGCGGGGGCTCAATTCCCCAGCACCACGTAAAACTTACCTGGTGTGGTGTTTGTGGTGAGCGTGGCACTGAGAAGGCCCTAGCACCCGCTCAGCTGGTCCCCCTGCACCAAACCAAACAACCTGGCCTCACGCATGTGGGTGCAGGGTGGGCGCTCACTGGGCAGGCACCTGGGCCCTGTGCACAGTCACGTGATGCTGCGTGCGGTTGGCAGCCATGACTCCAGCCCAGGAGAGAGCGTGTGGCAAAGCAAGTCACTCCAAGCGCAGGAGCTGGCGGCTTGGTGCTGAGACCACAGTCCCTCCCCGGTGCCAACTCACACCTGCAGCTGGATAGCCTTCACTTACGCTTCTTACATGTGCAGCGGGTTTATAAGTCTTTTGCTATATTGTTTATTTTTTAATTGAGGAACTGGGGATTAAACCCAGGGCCTGTACACTGAACAACATTTTCTGCCTTTTTAAAAAAAAATTTTGGATGGGGGGCGGGGGGGGTGGGTAACAGGATCTTGGACAAGTCAATGTCTGTCCCCACCTGACACATGGGAAGATGGGAAAGATGCTTGACGTGTGTAAAGAAAACAATAAAAACGTAGCTGTTTCATCATCCTGCAAATAACATGCAGGGAGAGGGGAAGGGTTCGCGTGGGGATTCTGCGCCCTCTGCCGAGGACACGGAAGGCCAGGTCCCTTGGAGGCGGTGTGGACAGGCAACCTGCCCTTCCTCTGTCTTGTCACTCATCTGGGCCAACTTGGCCACCTTCCATTCAAATGTAGAAGGGGGACAGGTGTGCCACACAAAAGATCCTTCAAGATCCTGTTTCTAGGGACTCTCTGACGTCTTACGGGACCATGAATCCCATGAGAGATCCCGGTGACCGGCCAGCTTTTTCCAATGACAGTTTTCACACAGTCAAGAGCTTCCGGCCAACTGCCAGTTAGGGATTTGGCAACAGGCAGGTCCCCCTGTGGTCTCCCTTGCTGAGCTGCCTGATGGTGTCATTTAGGACAATACGTGGAACGATCCCTTCCTCTTTTTTTCGGAGACAGGGTCTCACTCTGTAGTCCAGGCTGGTCCTGACCTTACCACATAGCCCAGGCTGGCCTAGAATTCATGGAAATCCTCCTGTCTCATCCTCCCAAGTGCCGGGATTACAGGTGTGCATCACCACACCCAACTAACTATCTAGTTCTGGAGATTGGACCCAGGGCCTTACAATTCCTAGCCACTGAGCCACACCACCAACCCATTGTCCATTCCCATTGGAGTGAGTTAAATGCCCACGCTGCACGGACATGCTGTGAAGCAGACCCCCCCTGGTGTGCGTGTCTGTCTACCATGTCCCCTGGACTTCTGACTTGTCCCTCAGAGCACTTGGCTTGCTGCCTTGTGTTGAAGGCAGACCACAGGTAATCACTGCAATGAAGAAGATTTAGCTTATTAACTCACAATGGCCTTGTTTGTCTTTACTTTGACACTATCATTTGATTACTTGAACAAAATAAATTTTCCGGTATGCATGAATCCTTATCGAAGACCAGAGACTTACATAAAAATTTCACAAATAGGAATTTCCCTGTCTTTCACACAGAACCAAAACCCAGATCTGTCAATAATTTGGCATAATGACAGTTTTATTAAAAGAAGTTCCTCACTTTTTAGAAAACAACCTCTCATAACAGCAATCACAATATGATAATTATTCTTCCCTCCCCCGGTCCTCTGTTTGACTATGACATATTTCTTTTAATATTTTATACCATTTGTATTATTGACTTTTAAAACAAGTCTGCCAGTAATTACGATTCAGGCAACAATGTCTGAACTTGACTCATAACAGTCTCTGTTATGGTTTGGATCTGCAATGTCCCAGGAAATGCTCCTGTAGCTGGAGTTAGTGGAATTCCTGTACAACCATGTGCTGTGAAGTGGCAGGGCCTAGTCAGAAGGGCCAGGGCACTGGGGCTTGACCCAAGAGGACACATGCTAGCTTGGCCCTTCCTTGCCCACTTGGCTTCCTATCTGCCATGCTATGGACAGCTGTTCCTCCTGTGGGACCTCTGTCAGCCACCCATGAATGGACTGAGACCTTCTGAAACCATGAGCTAGACTATATCTTTTCTCCTTTAAGTTGTGGAAGTCTGGTATTCTGTCCCAGCAATGAGAAAGTAACAAAGACAGTCTCCAGGTGGTCTCGAGCCGGCTTCTCTTTTTGAGATAGGACCTTACTTTGCAGTCCTGGCGGGTACTGAATTCACTCTGTCTCTCAGACTGGCCTTGCACTCCCGCCTCAGCCTTTGAGTGCTGGGATTACAAGCACGGCCGCCACCCCTAGCTCTTTTTTTTGTACAGTGCTGGGGACTTGAATCCAGGGCCTTGTACATGTTAGTCAAGCGCTCTAAGCACTGAGCTATTCTTCCAACCCCTCACCGACCTTTGCTAGACAGTAGCAATGCACCCAGGTCCCGAGAAGTAGTCGGTGTCAGCCACCTGCAGGGCCAGAGCATCACCAAGACGCACTTATGAGACTCAATACGCACAGGCAAGAGCGCCGGGCAGCCTGGAGGCGGGGCACCGTGGACTCTCTAGGCCGCTGGACCAGCTTCTGGGGAAAGACCCTGGGGACCCCCCCAGTGGACGGGCCTCGTTCACTTTCCAGAATCTACATTAGCTCCAAAATGAAAGACTGGAACAACAATGAGATGAAAAAGAGAAACATCTAAAAAGAAGCGAAAAAAGACCAAAATCACGGATGGAGTAGGCAAGTTGCAGAGAGGACGGGGATAAAACCCTCTGCCGAGGGGAAGAGGTCCCAGAGAGAGTGGCCCTGAAAATCATCCTTAAGTGAACAACCACACGTGACTTGCACATTAATCTCATAAATTTTGTCAGATGAAAACTCTTGCCTGACAAGCACACAGCAGGTGAGGGCAAGGTTAGCCCAAACATAGGCCTCTGGGTGCGTCCTAAACCCCACAAAGCCTTCTTCTTAGTGATCTTAAGTTGGGGCAAAGTGAATTATTTCTGGCGACCCTGTGTGTGTAGACTGGATGTGGGACACAGAGTGACAATGTAGAGCCACCCTCTGGACCTGAGAGGGAGATGGCAGTGGTGGTACTTAGAACACAGGGGCACGGGGGAGGACAGGAGCACGGTTCCTTCAGGCGGCTTTGCACTGACTGGCAAAAACGAAACATAGTCAAACTTAGTACCCAGAGCCTGCAGCCACACCCAGCTCCCATGAGGTAGGGGCTCTGCCAGCCCTCCAGGAGCCACAGGACAGAGACTGCCAGGGCTGGAGGGTCATGGGGTGGGGGCTCGGGGGGGGGGGGGAGATAGTCCAGTCACCACACTTGGCACTTGGGTGTTGCATCAGTCACTGGTGGTCATTCAATCACCAACATGAGTCACCTGTCAGTCACTGGCAATCATCTGGTCACCAGCATGGGTAACCAGATCAATTCAGCCAAAGCCAACCACAGGACAAAAAACAACAACAACAACAACAGTAAACAAAAGGGTCTTTTAAGCAGACAAAATACACAACATACAATGAAAAAATAATTGCCATGAGCCTTAGCTAACTTGCTATTAGAGTAAGAAAACTTTTAGAAACACAGGGAGAAATGCAAATTTCCATCAAGAGACGACCACAAACTCTCCTCCTGGCCTTGACAGGTTACGTGGAGAAAAACAGAGGGGTTGTATGGCAAAACAACCAAATCGAATATTAATAACTGGAGCCGGCCCCTTCCTAGAAACAGAGACTTCGCTGTCCCTTAGAATAACAACCAAAGATTTATAGGAGATAACTGGGGTCTGGTTTTCAAAGAAACTCTTAAATTCATTAGGACACATTTGTACCGCATTTTAGGAACAACAAAAGAAAACGAAACAGGTAAGAGAAGTTTAAACTAAAAACCAATTATGCAGCCTGAGAGGCAAAATTCTAAACAGCTATTCAAAGAGAAAGTGAAAACTCCAGTGAAAAACCAATTAAAAATAAAATGAAAGCCTGACCCGTGAAAACGAACAGCAAACTTGGAGAACACGTCAGCACACGGGTGCTTTATTCAATATGAGAAGAAGATTGAGGGTTTCCTCCCTGTTGAATTATTCTAAGCTCTTAGGATCTCAGTGGCTTGTGCAGAGAGCATCAGTGAAGGAAAAGCCCCCAGACAAGCCCTGCTGCCACCTGCCATGGTGTAGCCCTGCGAAGATGAGTCGGGGTAACAGGTGCACTGTCTGACCAACGCGGTCACTCCTGACTCTTGGGTCCTCACCATTTTTAAGAGGAAAGGCATTTCTTTCACAAATTTTAAAGGGACTCACAGAGTGGCGCGGGGACAGTCTCTCAGGAACATGCTAGAGCCACAGAACACGTACGTCACATCAGCAGCCACAGGGTGTGCATGCCATAAAGACAGTCACAGGACACATGTGTCACATGGCAGCCACAGAACACACATGCTGCACAAGCAGCCACAGAACCTGTGTGCCTCTTGGTCCCTGGTCCGTGTGTCTATGACACACAACCTTCCATTTGCTCATTCCTGCAGCTTGAACAAAATTCCGCATCTGTCGGGAGCTGCGTAGGTTGGGTCCTCGCTGCCCTCACGGGATTCTGGGAAACACGGGCTGTGGAGGTGTGCTGATAATGAGGGTAACTCTAATCCCGTTTAAGGATGCACCACTGTGACATGCAGAGGCCAGAGGAGGGGACATTCAGTGACAGGCCAGCAGCCACCCATCCCTCTTGGACACCGCCTAGCTGTTGAAAAGCAGGTTTCCCGGGGCATGCCATCATGAGGACATGCTGCACAAGGGGCAGCTGTCGGGAAGGGGAGACGTGACAGGCACACGCCCAGCAGCTGCCGCGTGTCAGCGGTCCCAGCCATTGCCGCCAGGGGGTCCAGGCCGGGGGGGCACTGAGGCCAGCTAGCACTGTGTCCGCTCAGCTAGGGTGAACTGCGTGAGACCTCTTTCAGTGACCCAGTATTTTACATTGTCTTATGTGGTTGCGAACCATCATGTTTGAAGGGTAACTTTTAAGTCACAAAGTAAAAACGTAACAGAGCACCCACTCAACCCTCGGACCAGAATTTGGCATCTTAATCACACGTGCAGTTAGTTCCCGGATACTTCGGCTTCTGTGTGTTCACAACATGCTCCCCCCACAGCGTGAGGACTACAGGTGCCGTGATCAGTCACTGACCTTCTGTGGTGGAGACGTGAGCAGGGACAGCGGCCTCCCCCACCTCCCCTCAACCTGCTGACTGTGCTATTATCACTTCCTGTTAATTATTTTTATCACACAGTTGCAATTTTCTTTCTTGTTCCGTCATTACGGTGCGAGTGGTTTTTGTTTAATAGAATGAGATTTTTACACCCCTGTATTTTAATTTACCCCCAAAGCGTGTTCCCTCCCATCTCCCGAATTCTCCCCATATTTCAGCTTTTATGTTGTCACGTCCACACTTGCGTTCCGTTTCATAATCATCATTCAGGATCCTCTGACTTCTGTCTAGACGGATTAGAAAGCTTAGGAAGTTAATGAGCCATATTTTTATTAGGGTTCCGCACATTATTTGCCGCAACGTGGCATCATGGGCTCCCACTCCCTTCTCTTTTACACCCTTTTGGATTTCCTGTGGTTTCAAATGCCTTGTTTTTCTCCCAGTGGCTGCGGGTACCACAGGATCTAGTATTTTCAGAGCCCCGCCCGACCACCCGCTCACTCAGCGCCATCACTCTGTTTCCCCACATGCACTGGGGCTCCCGGGGCCCCCCGCTGTGCACCCTGCCTTCCTGGAGCTCCCACTCTCAGTGCCCGGGGGCGGGTGTCTCTCCCAGGCCGCCTCTTCCCAGCCCTTCTTCGTAACCATGATTTTGTTGGGGTGCAGCCTATCGCAACGCCCCAGGAGGCGGTTGGGGTGGGGTACCACAAGGCCTCTGCACATTCAGTCTACTCCTCGGGTTCGTCTCAGACTGACCGGATGGGCAAGGGGGCTTCAGGAGACTGAGGCAGGCGCATTCTCCAGGTTACCTCCCTCAGTGTCGGGGGAGAGCAGAGAGGGCTTAGCCCGAAAAGTACCACCAGGCCGGGGTGAGTGGGTGCTGGGAGGGAGAGAGTGGGCTGCAGTGTGCGGGTGGCAGGGGCAGCCCTCGCCTCAGGACAGCCTGGCGCGCAGGGCGCAGCGGTCACTAAGGGATCTGCCCCGGGGAGTTGGTCCCTTTAGGAGGAAAACCCCTTGCAGATGCGGAGGCTGACACTCACGGTCGCTATGTCCTGTCTGCCGGTGACTTAACACAGGGGTCCCCAAATCCCAGGGCCTTAGAAGGACGGGGCCCCAGCACAGGTGAGCAAGAGCAGGCGCTAAGACGGAGCAGAGCTCCACCGTCAGCAGGCTCGGCTGGCCCCAGCGCAAGCGCCCACCTGCACCTGTCCTGTCCTGCTCCCTGGCTGAGCGCCCTCCGGACGGAAGAGGCCAAGGTGACTCCATGGGGCCTCCCCACTGAGTGGGTCTTGCTGCAGCATCTGTGTTCTGTGTTGGGCCCCCACAGTCCTTCCGTGTCACACACACACACACACACACACACACACACACAGAGGCACACACGTGTGCACACACACAGGTCCCCGGGGACACCGAACCTGACACATGTGGGGCGGAGGTGCCCCGGTATGCCGGCTGGGCTCACCTGTCTCTCCCCTGACCTCCAGGTGGCCTCCTGGTCACTGCTGCCCCCCAGGAGGGAATGCAGTGGCCGGACCCGTTTTCAGTCCTGGTTGCAGGGCAGTTCCAGAGCCGCAGCTCTGGGGCAGATGAGTCCAAACAGCAGGGGCTGCTTTCCCTTCAGAGGCGTATGCACCGCGTCCATGTGGGCACACAGGAAGGGCCGGGGATTTGTGGTGCAGCGTCATGATGCAGGAAGCCACATGTCAGGGAACAGCATGGGGGGCACCCGGACCTGTGTCACCCGCAGGCTGACCTGACCCGCCATGCCACGGGGCATCCATCAGAGCACCGGGTGGACTGCGGGCAAGGTGCCTGAACATGACCCACCTGCGCTGCCTCGGCGATCGTGGTAGCAAAGTGCAGCTTTAGGCAATTTGGAACAAAGCAATTCTTTTCAAGGGCAAGCACGGTGGCTCGTGCCTATAATTCCAGCACTCAGGAGGCCGAGGCCGCTGTGAGTTCACGGCCAACCTGGGCTACCACGGCAAGGTCAGGACCAGAGCAAGACCTTGTCTCAAAAAAATTATAATAGTAATAATTCTTTTTAAGTTACCCACTAAACCTCTCCATCAAGACCCTACCACAATCATATTGCATGCTCCCACTTAGATATCCAGTGGGTGTATTCTACACTCAGAGGCACATAAACGCAGACATGTCGACTACATTTTGTAAACGTTCTGCTTATGTGATTTTTCTATGCTGCGTTTCTCATTTAATTTTAAACCGTATTTTCCTCAGTGGGTTTGGTTATGTGTTTTTGCTAAAGCAACGCTGCAGACTCGCTCTCCTCATCTGTAAAATGGGACCCAGAGAGTTAGGTTACCAGGCAGGAGGGGTGATGGCCTAGTGCCCAGATGGTGAGCCCCCAAAAGGTCATCTAGGCCTCCCGCGGTCTCCGGCCACAATGCCACAGCAAGGCTCCTCGCACCGCAGAATGGGGCGTGCCAAAGCTCTGCTGACAAGGAACCAAACAGGTAGTCAACCAGTCCAAGTCCAGGTGCCGCCTTGCCAGACCCCCTGGGGCCACCTGGGACCCCTCTCTGGCCCTGGAAGCCAGGCCTCCAGGAGGGCCACAGGGTGCAGCCCCCCTCACAAACCCAGGCTCACCGAGATGCCTGGGAGGGGCAGTGAGAACCTTTGTGCCCAAAGGCCCAGGCGCCAGTCACCGTGATAAAGACCGGGCAAATTGCTCAGAAGGGCTCCTGAGTGACAAACCGCGGGACGGGGGTCAGGAGCGGGCCACGGCCTGCCACTCCGCCGGCAGACGCGGTGACCGGCCCTCCCGCTGCCGCAGCGCCCCGCGGAGATGTAACCCCGTCACGCCCCATTGCCAGGCAGCCGCTGTGATGTGGCGCGACCACGGCGGGCAGGGCTCCCCTCCAGTGGGTCGGAACCGCGGTGACAGGCCCTCCTTCCCGCAGACAGGGGCCTGGGCGGGAGGCAGGCGCTGTGCGCCCCTCTGGAGAGACGGGGGCTCTGCTGGACCGCAAGACGCGCCCCAGCGACCAGCAAGACCAGCAGTAATGGGACCCAGCAGGCAGCTTGACTTTGCCCCGCCTCCCCTCAGCCCAGAGCCCTGCCCCTCGGTGCCCAGCACCGCTGCCCGTCGCCTCTGCCTGGCCCTGCCCAGCTCTTCCAGTCTGGCCCATCCAGCTCCTCTGCCTCTGCCTCCTCCAATCCCCTGGCCAGCTGTCCCTCCGTCCGCCCCCAGGCAGTCCCACCAGCTCCCGTCGCCTCCTGCCCAGCCCTGCGCCATCCGGCCTGCGCTGCCCCTCTGCCCTGTCCACCCTGCCCTGCCCAGTCCCATCCAGCGGGGTCCAGCCCTGCTCCCACCTGTCCCAGGCCCGGCTGTCTCGCTGCGCAGCGCCCCGGCAGGACTGCGAGTCCACGGCCAGCCAGCAGAGGGCACGCCACCCGCCACCCGAGACTGCGGCGACCCGGGCAGACGGAGGCGCGACCCGCCCAGCCCGACCCCTCGGGCGGGAGAGCCGCTGGCGGTGCCACCCCGGCGACGGGCGCTGGGCTCCCGGGCACCGCGGGGGCTGGGACGCCCGGGCAGCAGCAAGCGGTGTGCAAGTCAAACGCGTTTGTGCACCTGTTGGCTTCCGGCCGCACTGCACTTGGGGTGCCGCGGGAGACGGGGCGCAGAGCCCCTCCGGCGCAGGGCAGAGGCCTGGGAGCGCGGAGTGGCAGCCGGCTGTGCCAGGGTGCTGGAGGTGCTTGTAATCTAACACTTCGTAAATCTAGTAAGCCTGATTGCCCGGCGTGTTCCCGAGTACCAGTGTGCGCTGTTCCGCCCAAGAGGGAGCAGGAATCCGCCATCGGGAGCGAAGGGCTCTCGGTTTCTTTTCGATCCATGTTTATTTTGGTTTTTTTTTTTCTTTTTTGTACTAAGGATGTAATCCAGAGCCTTCACATTGAGCCACCTCTCTCTGTCTGTCTGTCTGTCTGTCTGTCTCTCTCTCTCTCTCTCTCTCTCTCTCTCTCTCTCTCTCTCTCTCTCCTTTCTTTTGACAGAGTCCCATTAAATCCCCAGGTGGCCCAGGGAGGCTTGAGCTAGCAACCCTGCTGCCTCAGCTTCCCAGAGTCCCGGGATTACAGGCCTGTGCCACCGCCCAGCTGTGAACGTTTAGCACTGGGGATCAAACCCAGGTGCTTCCTACTAACCCCACTTTTTTGTTTCTGATTTTGAGACAGGATCTTGCTACATCACTGCACTGTACAGGGGGCATACAAACCTGGGATCCAAGTCCCAGGATGGCAGGCGTGCACCGCTGGGTCTGACTTACAAGCTGTATGCTTCAGTGTGTACGCTGGAAGTGCATACCCGGGCTATGTGGAGTTCATACTTAGAACCGGCACTTTGTATCACTGTTCAGGCAAAGGTCACCTTCCCACAGGTACGCTGGGCTGTCTGAGGAAGGTGATTGCCTGAGGGCACAGACCTCTGTCCACCTGTGTGTGCAGACTGGAGCTGCCCAGGCCCAGGAGGGGACGCAGGGGGGACGCTGCTCCGCTCAGGCTGATGCTGCGCTCTGGCCACGCAGGCGGCTTGTTAGGACACAGTGTGGTCTGCTGTCCCGTATCACAGCCAGGTCATATGCGCCTGCTGCGATCTGGGGTTCTCTGGAGCTGTTTTCCCACAGTACCAGGCTTTTATTCCAGGGCTTTCCAGCCCTTTTAATGTTTTACTTTGAGATAGATTCTCACTGAATTGTTCAAGCAAGGCTGGACTTTGCGGTCCTCTTACCTCAGCCACCAAGAGTGCTAGAATTAGAAATGCACAAGACCAAGCCTGGCTGCAATGGATTTCTTTATATTTAAAAAAAAAAAAATCTTAACATGAAATTCATGTAAAAATAACTGAAGTTGGTATCCTGTCCTTAGAAACAAGAGATGCTTCTAGGTCTTTGGCTTTTGTTTTTGTTTTTTACTATACTAGGGATGCAGCCCAGGGCCTTGAACACACTAGGCAAGTCCTCTCTGAGCAGCACCTGGTCTACTGTTTTTAGGTGCATAGAGAAGGAGGGAGGAGGGGTTTGCAACGCACCCGGGGAGGTGGAACCAACGCATCCTGTGAGAAAACTTTCCTGCCTCAGCTCCCCTCCATGTGGCCTAGATCCTTGCCTTCCCCTCAGTAGAGGAAAGAGGATCTGTGTCCCCAGGGGTCCTGTTACTTACCACGGTCCCCAGCATTCTCCCCTAGCCTGTGTTTATTGGGGTACACTTCACACCTATGTTCTATCTTTTTATACAGGAGCTAATATATGTAGCTCCTTCCTGGAATGTGGAAACACCAGTCACAACTCTCAAAAATCTAGTAGGAAAGTCTGCACAAACGTGAGCGCGAGGAGAAGCCAGAGATAAGAGTCAGAGCGGCCCGCAGGCCGCACGGGGCGGGCGGCGAGGCGAAGGCGCCTAGCTCCTGGGACTTCGCTTGCCGCCAGTCCGCCGTGTCTCAGGCACGTCCCACCGTCCCTGCCACCTTCCGAGGCCCTCGTTGGCGCTGCACCAGCTGCGCTCATAAGCACAGGGCAAGCCGCCACCTAGTGCCGCCCCATGGGGAGGCTGGACAGCGGTGTGTCCTCGCCCACGTCTGTCGCCGGCTCCCCATCGTGCCCCCTGGCTCTTCCCCAAAGTCAAACTGGCCACAAAAGGTCAATGTTTTGAACCAACCCAGGAGATCGTGGCAGGAGGGAAGACTTCAGAGCTGCTGCAGAAAGTGCCGGAACCGCGGGATTGGTGAGCAGGTCTGCGCTGGGGAGCAGAGGCGGTGCGTGTCAGCACCTCGGTGCTTGCAGTCAGGCCATGTGCGTGTAGGGAACGCCGGGGTCACGAGTGGAGACTCTCCCTATTGCTTTTCTGTCTGAATCATCGAGAATCGCCGCGCTGACGCTGGTGTTCCACGGTTTGAATTCAGACACGAAGTCCGCGTAGACAATCACACTGACACAAGACAGTGCCAAGTCACAACATCCTGGCACCCCTGAAGGGCAGGAGGGCGAGGTCCTCGGTCCCCACAGCCAGCAGTCTCACCAGGGAGGTGCTCGGTTCAGCTGCCACCTGTAGGTCGGGAGGAGAGGCTGTGTGAGATGTGATCCAACCATGAGCCCTGCAGAGATGTCCCGATGGGAGTGACAGGACTGTGTCACGTGGGCACATCAGTCCACACACGGCCACAGCAACTCGGCACCAGAACATGCCAGTCAGCACTGTGGACTCGGGACCTCAAATAAAAGCATCCTCTAGGGTCCGGAGGACTCACACAGCAGTTAAAGCACCTGCCTGGTAAACACAAGGCCCTGAGTTCAATTCCCCAGAGCCCATGTAAACCAGGCGCGGTGGCACACACACACACACACACACACACACACACACACACACACACACACACACACACACAAAAATTCCTTGAAACCAAGAATCAGGAAACAAAAAAATAAAAAATAAAAAACCAGGTGGTGAAGGAAGCGATGGTGATATGTCCCAGGGAGTGAGAAAAATGGTCTAAAGAGCTAAGGGGAAAGGTCCTAAGAAAGAGGTACAGAGGAGAGAGAATCAACAGGGGGGGACGGGGCAGAGGAGCCAAGTAGGGATTCTGAAGTTGAAAAGCACCAAACCTAGAGTAAGAGACCCTCAAACTGGAAACTGTGATGGGCGGAGTAGGGAATCAGAGTTTAGGGTCACGGAGAATGAGAACCAGGCCGGGACGGAGCATCTGGGATCCGCAGCACACCCCGAGGCGCCTGCCCTGGCGGCGTTTGGCGGGACAGGCAGAGCAGCAGCAAAACAGCTGATGACATAGTAGACGAGGACTCAACGTGAGCAGAGACCCGCGCGCCCAACAGCTCAGCAAGGTCAAATCGAGCCCTAGCAGATCTGCCCTCAGACCTGCGGCCCGCCTGGAAGAAGAAAGGCTTAAGCAGAGCAAGACGAACGGGGGAAACACCGTGTGCGCGGGGCCAACGCCACGTCCCGTGGCAAAGATGGGGTGAGAGAAGTCACGAGGAGAAAAGGCTGTCGGCCAGGAATCCGGTAGTCCGCAAAACACCCTTCAGAGACGAAGGCAACCGCAGGCCTTGCCCAGATGAGCGAGTGGGGAGAGAATGTGCTGCTAGCTCGTTTGCCTTGTAGGACATATAAAAGGGGGATTCTTCAGGCAGGAAGGGGGAGCACCAGGTGTGCACCGGACCGCGTGCGCGACGCAGGGCACACGTCAAGGATCTGATGGAAGGGGACGCTTTCCCAGTTTCTTTCTTTCCCTGAAGTTACTTAAAAGCAAAGGCTCGAGACAGTAATGGAAAACAGAGCTGCTGGGCTTGTCGCGCACGCACCCACGGCACACACGACAGTCGCAGTGCCGAGCGGCGGGCTAGGTCCCTATTTTGCCAGAATTCAGTTGGTATTAATATCATATATGAGTATCAGATGCCCACTGCAGTCAAAATAGCAGAGGAAACACTGAAAGAATACAAAATATATGAACATGATAAGGAAAAGATGGCAGAAGGGAGGAAAGAAATGCGCTCACATCAGCATGGCCCGGTCAGACGGCGTGTGAACGGGTTCATGAAACACGGGCTGATGGGTTCCTAGGGCCGGTCCTTATGACACGCTCACATTCACTCCCAGGATGCGCATGTTTTGAAGACAAATGATGAGAAAGCAGGTGCCATCCAAACAGAAGCCGTCCAGGACGCAGCTGGGCTGCAGCAAGGCAAGGACCCAAGCCCCGAGGCGAAACGCATGACTGACGGCACAGAGAGACACTGGAGACGACAAAGCTGATTTACCAAAAAGGTAGAACAACCACACCTGCACGCACACACACACACACACACACACACACACACACACACACACATACAAGGACCTCGTGAAGCAAACCCAACAGAATTGAAGGGAGAAACCCACGACCCCTCACTGGTTGTCGGGAGCCTTAGTCCCCATCTGATGTCCAATAACAAATTACACAGGACATCAGCGAGGAGTCCAGGGACCAGGCCCTCCCCAGCCACAGGACGTCTCCTCGGCGGAAACCAAATGCCAGCCAGAAAACAGTTCTCGTGCCAAAAGGCTCAGTGAAGAACTGAAACCAAAGAATGTTCCCTGATTTGAACATGAAATCAGAAATTCTATTGGACATCAACAGAAAGAAATAAGAGAAACCCAGGAGTACTGGGGGACTAGAACGCACCTCTAAATAACTCGTGAGTCCCAGGCGGGATCTGGGGTCGCAGGTGCACAGGGCACCCTGTAAGGCTGACTCCTGGGGCAGGCTGTCTTTGCATCACTTTGAGGAAGGGTTATTTTCCACAGAAAGGACCGCAACAAGTTTTCGGTGTTAAGCCAGTGGGCACCCGCCACGTTTGCACAGGAGGTGCACGCAGCGACCTGCGTCACGTGGGTGAGGATGTTATTGTTACCGCAAACCCCTAGGAATTCAGGGGGCTGACCGCCTGAGTAAAGGCAGACGTGGTGAGGCTTCGTTTAGTAACAGTCATTTTACAAAGGAGACAATTAAGCTCTGAAAGATATTGTCTGTGCTTCATTTAATGTAGATAACAGCAACCAAAATTACTATAATTTTGTGCCACGGCGTAATTACACAGAGGAAAAGAGATTAAAATTGAAGCCCCAGCGTGTGCCCCTGTCCGGCTATTAATCCAGCCTCGTTTTTAAGTTCCACGTACCTGCAGGAGCTCCTGCAGAAGCTACCGGGACGATCTTTCCAGAGCTAAGTTCTACTAATGGATATACAAGCAGCTTTTCTGCCATTCAAATAATTCCACGACTTCGCTGACTGACTTCACAGTAATCAAAAAGTCAGTTAACGTCTCTCCAGGCTTTCTCACCTCAAAAAGACACTTCTGTAAAAGAATTCCGGATCTCCCTGTAATCAAAGTAAACGCAAATGGGCCATACTCTCCACTCCGAAGACTCAGCCAGGCGTCGTCCACAGCAAGCACGTGTGGCACGCGAAGCCACGGGGACGCTCGAAGCCAAAGGGGCCGAGCCACGTCGGGCAGACACGAACCCAAATAACGTACAGCTTGTGTCAAGCAAGTTTCTAGGGATGAGGAAGATGACACGCAATGATCAAAGCAGCAATTATGCGGGAAAACGTGGTGTCGGGAAGTTGGTGATCCTGAGCTCTGGGGAAGGGTCCAGACTGAGCCCTCCGAGAGACAGAAAAGGAAGCCATGTGAGCGTCCATCTGACGCGCCTGGGAAACAGTGGCCAGGCACATGGCCCTGTGCCCTCTAGGGCTGTGCTGACCCTGTCGGCCCAGGCAAGGCTCAAGGCCAAGACGCAGGCACACGCATGCCACAAACCCCAGCATCCCCGGTAGTCCCGACAAGGGGGAGAGAGGGGAGGGGGCATTGGCACTGTGGCCTGGCAATTTCCCATCCCTCGACTCGCGGCTCAGCCTTCAACACACTCCGTCCCTCCCCGGAGGGTCCAGCACAGCAAGCTTCACCAGTACTACGCAGCCAATTTCAGCTCCTGGCCAGAGCCCGGTCTGCCCTCTGGGGCATCTTCCTAGAACGTCATTCCTGGTTAGAATTATTTTGTTGGGGAGGACAGGAAGCCAGCCAGGTGACAGTCAGACCCATTTCCATGGCTCCTAGACGCTTCTCTCCAAATCTGCTGTGCAGTTTGAAGGGCCACCTACTTGCAGAAGTCCCCATGTACCCCCAACTCCATGGAACTCTGAGTACCAGTTTCCCCTAATCCATGGAACCCTAGGTACTCATGTAGCCCGACTACATAGAGCCCTGAGTACCCGAATCCCACTGCTCCACGAAGCCCTGAGTGCCCGTGTGCCCCAGCCCTGGGTAGCCCTGAGCTCCACGGATCCGAGTTCCCTCGGTGCTTACGCCCTGTGGGATAGGGCTGACCTGTTTGCACCCCTGACACTGGGGAAACAATCAAGCCCTGGAACTGCTGGTGGCGCTCCCCTCCTAGGGAAGCTGCTTTGCAGTTCAGAACCCGTCTCCCTCCTGCCTCAAAGGCTTTTAGGTCTTCAAGACTCCCTCCTCCAAGGCTGCTAGACATATTTTCACATATGTCTTTATTAAAAAAAACCCTGGTCAGTGACACAGCACTTAGCTGGCATGCACCCGGGTCCTGGGCTCATTCACTAGCAGCAGGAGCAGAAAGAAGGAAAGAAAAGAGAAAGTAGAAAAGAAAGAAAGAGAAGAAACCTAGCAACCCTTTTGCTATCGGAACAACGTCTAATTTGAAAATGGCTGGGGGTCCGGCTCCTGGCCCAGCGGACCCCTGGCCCCAGAGACCGAGTAGTAATTCCAGGGATGGAACGACAGTGGTCTTGGGGTCTCCTCCAGGCGGCTGAGGTCAGTCAGAGAGGAGATTCGCCTGGGCCCGGGGTGGAGCTCGGCAGGGTCCCGACCCCTCCTCCCCTGCACATGTTCCTGTGTGGCTTCGGGGTGCAGGGTTACAGAACCCATGGGCATGTAGCTTGTTTGGGGTTGGGGTTTGAGTCCAGAATGGCCCCCAAAAGACGTGTGTGGAAGATGTAAAAGTAAAAAAAAAAGACGATCACCCCAATCTGAGCCACAAGCGAGAACAGCGCAGTTCATATTTAAGAACATGGTTCCAGTCCTTTCTTTCCTATGGATAAAAGAATTTGTTTTGTTTTTCAAAAACCAAACCACACAGCCCATGCTGTTTGTAGTTTGATATTTTTAATTAGCAACTTTGCGAGTCCCTGTCCGTGGCACCAGGCGCCTCTCGCGGGACTCTGCTATGTAATGGCTGGTCAGTGGAGGGAGAGCCATCATGCCTCCTTTCCTCACTGGCCTCGGGAGCTCAGGAGCAAAGCTCCACTGCCTGAGCCTCTACACCCCCCGCTGGGCTCGCCCCCCCCAACAACCTGGGGCCTCCCCCCGTTGGGCCCTCTGGCGGGGCTGTGGCACGCAGAGGACAGCCGCAGCTCTCCAGACCTCAGCCACAGCCGAACGCAGTAGGGCAATGGCACGGCACCAGGCAGAGCCAAAGGCAGGGTGGGCATCGGACAGGGGCCCTGCCCTCCAAGCGCCCCTGTGTCTCTTCTGTGTTAGGGCCCCCCTACCGTGAGACCTGATCCCACCTTGCGGCTTCTGCAAGGCTCCTGTGTCCCCTGAAACTGCCCTCCGCTAGGAGGTGCTGGTGTCGGGCTAGTGGCAGTGCATCTTTTGGGGGACACAGTTCAACCCACAGCTGTCTCTTCTATCTTTTTCTCCCCCTCCCACCCTGCACCCCCAGCGGTACTGGGGACCAAACCTATAGAACCTTCACACACAGCTGTAGCCTCAGCCCAGTTTTTTTTGTTTGTTTGTTTGGTTTTTTGTTTGTTTTGTTTGTTTTGTTTTGTTTTATCTTTGATTTCGAGACAGAGTCTCACTAAGTCACTAAATTGGCCAGGATGGGCCTCAGCCTCCCAGAGTGTGGGACTATGGACCTGACCCTGACCAGGGCAGTTTCTTTATCTTACCTATTCTCGTTTCTCATGGAGGCTGCTGCTTTTACTCTGACCAGCATGGGGTCCCTGACCACCTGGGTCCCTGGGAGTCCTGTTAAGGGGGCCCTGATGGGGCCTGTGACCTGTCCTCGACCTCTGTGGGCAGGGGGAGAAGACAAGTACCGTGGTGCTCACTTTGTCCTCCGGCAGCCAGCCGCTGTGACCACGATGGTCACTGGGTCAGGATGGCTCCAGGGACCTCAGGGCAGAGCTGGAGGGGAGGCTGTCTTGGGCCGGAACCCAGCAGGCACCGCTAGAGAGAGAACATTCCCGCTGCTCAGGGACCCTTCCCAGCCTTCTGCCCAGCTGCACCGGAAGCTGTCATACCCCAGTGTGTGGCCAGGCGCGAGGACAGTCAGTGCCTGGGCCTCTTGGGCCCCTCAGGGCACCCGCAGAGAACTTAGAGCACAGGCCAGGCCTCGGGTAAAAAAATGGAGAGAGGGCATGAGGAGCGGATTCAGTCACGCCCCCAGAGGCAGCGCTGACACCCCCTCCTAGCCCAGGGTCAGCGCCTGCCCCAGAGGGCTCCAGGTAGTCTAGGAAAAGCACGACTTTGAATTCTTGCACAATAGTTCATCAGATGTCTTAGTGGCTTCCTTCTTGCTAGGACACAATACCTGACACCCACAACTTAGGGAGGAGAAGTTTATTTTAGCTCATGATTTCAAGAGGTCTCGGTCTACCCGTGGGCGGCCGGCAACGGCGCGAGAGTCCGGCAGGGACCGCACTGGAGGAGAACTGCTGTCCAGGGTGGACAGGAAGCAGAGTGCCACAGGAAGGCAGGGCTAGTGTACCTTGCTCCAGGTCACGATCCAGGGATCCACTGCTTCCGGGTCAAGTCCCAGTGATCCACCCCTTCCCACCAGGTCCTGTCTCTTAGCACAGATCTAAGGATTAAATCCCGTGATTGAACCATCTTCCACACACGTCTTTTGGGGGCCATTCTGGACTCAAACCCCAACACCAAACAAGCTACATTCCCATGGGTTCTGTAACCCTGCACCCCGAAGCCACACAGGAACATGTGCAGGCATGGAGGGGTCGGGACCCTGCCGAGCTCCACCCCAGGCCCAGGCGAATCTCTTCTCTGACTGACCTCAGCCGCCTGGAGGAGACCCCAAGACCACTGTCATTCCATCCCTGGAATTACTGCTAGGTCTCTGGGGCCAGCAGTCTGCTGGGCCAGGAAGGACACAGTCACTGTCCCAGCCACCCTCCTGCACCCGGGGCAAAGTCAGGAAGGCTTGATTTCTGACATCTTCCCAACCTCCAAGGAGGCAGGAGTAGGGACCTGCATGCACTGAGGGTCCCTGATCCAAAGCACTTCCTACCAGAAGTGATTCAGATTCGAGATTTTTTTTCAGATTTTAAAATATCTGCTAAAACATCTGGGATAACTTAGAAAGACACCCTAGCCTAAACCCCAAGCTCCCTCATGTTTCCTACTTGTGGTTACCTGATCCCCACAGCCCGAAGGCATTGTGCACACTCACCTTCAGATTTTGTGCATAAAACGGAGTTTTAGGGTGTGGAATGCTCCACATGTGGTGTCATGTCAGTGCTGACAACATTTTGGATGTTAGAGCATCTGGGAGTTGAGATTTGGGGGATCGGGGATGCTCACCCACAATGCACAGCCACAGTTGTCTCTGCTTCTCAGCGCCACCTGGGGCAGGTCTCTGTCTTGCAGCACAAACAGGAAAATAAGGCCTTCTAGGTCATGTAGAACAGCACTTAAGAGAGAGTCCCACACGCTCACAGGGAAGCAGCTTCCAATCCAAACCGATGCAGGTCTGGGGAGCCACCTCCTGTCGCCTAGCAAGTGAGGGGCACCTCCTGGACCCCCTCCGCCTCTCCAGCTGAGGGGCACAGCACTGCCGGGTGTCCTGGGTGGTATCCCCCCCCAAAGACACTGACGCCCTACCCCTCCCTGGGACCCGTGAGTAAGACCTGGTCAGGAAGCAGCATCTCTGCAAATGCAGTTAGTTAACACGAGGTCCCGAAGGTGAGCCCTCGCCCAACCTCAGGCTGTGTCCGCATTGAAAAAGGAAATCTGGAGAAAAAAGAAAACACAGGAAATGTCCTCAAGAAGCCACGGGGCACCAGGGGCCACAGGCAGAGAGCAGAGTCTCCCCACCGCCCCTGGAGGCCCTGCCCCGCAGGACTCCAGACTCCTGGCTGCAGAGACCAGGGCCGGTGCCGCTGCTGGCGGAGCTGTCAGTCAGCTGAGTGTCACCGGGGAGAGAAGTAAGGGAGTGTCCCCCAACACACATGCCGCACCTGCCACGGGCCTCTGGCTCTCCCACCTCTGGGTCAGCGGCTTGCTGTGGACAGCGCCTGTAGCAGTCTCTTGCCCGCCGCTGGGGCACCATGCCCAGCGTCACGAGTTAAAGAGGAGAGGTCTGTGTGGCTCAGTCTCCAGTGGGGTCGGTCCATGGCTGGCTGGCTCCACGGCACAACCAGTATGGCCGCGGGGCAGGTGGAGGACAGCTGCTCCCCCAGGGTGGCCAGGTAGCAGAGAGAGAAGGGAGGAGCCACGGACAAGGACAGGCCCTTCCAGGTCACCTGCTCCCTCCAGGCCCGCCCCCAGCACCGTCAGCCGGGAACATGCCCACGGGTGGACCAGCCATGAGCACAGCAGCACCCCTGGGTCCAGGCACCTTCTGCCCAGGAGACTGGGGGCATCTTAGCAGCAAACTGTAGCACTGCACCAAGGCGCTCATCGCCGCCCACGCAGGTCTGCACGCCACCGTCATTTCTGGCCTGTCCTTAATCTCCTCCGAACACCTAGCACAAACCGAAGCCACCGGGGCTGCTCTGCACCGAGGCAGGTGGGCTCTGAGCTACCATCACACAAGCCAGAGCGTGCCTCGGGGTCCCGCTGTGCTGAGTCACCCCAGCTCACTTCCAGCTCACACCCAGCTTGTGGAGATGCCAACACCCGGCTCCTCCCTCCAGCCGTGCGCAATCCCGGGCCGTGGGGAGCCTCCAGCCGCCCCTGGCCTGGGGCACCTCACCTGTGCGGAGGGGCCTCCTCCCCACCCCGCTCCTGGCGAGGCGGCTGTCTTGCCTGGACCCAGCAGAGCAGCGCTTTTATCTGTCAGGTTCCAGGTGGCCAGTGACGAGGGCCCCGCTCGCGGGTGCCTGGGTGGCGCCTGCTCATCCTCGGTCTCTCACAAGCGCCCCAGAGATGCCCTAGGAATAAATGGACCGCCGTGTGGCCCACAGACCCGCCACAGATCCGCAGGCGCTGACTGGCAGCTCCAAGGGCGGAGGTATGAACTGTAGCCAGGAGGGGACCCCTTCCCTGTGCCCTCTGTGTCCTCACCTGCTGGGGGAGGTGGGGAGGCAGCAGCCCCTCCCGAGGAGGCACTGCAGGTTAGTCTGGGTAAGAACCTGACTGGGCCGTATGTTCCAGGCGTGACAGGCGCAGAGACCAGCAAACCGAAGGGGAAGCCTCGCCCTGGCTGTGAGGGGCCCCATCCAATAGGCCTGCGCCTCGAATGGATTGCCAAAGGACACGGGAGGAAGTCGGTGTGTTTGGAGAGCTCCGTTCTGCCCGAGCCATTCCGTGGCGTAATTCCATGGCGTCGGCCCGGGCCGCGGGGCAGGTGCTGCATCCTTGGTCCCTCTTGTCCTGTGGCTTCCAGCTTCTTGGGCTGGACTTCGGCTCTCCAGGGCTCAGATGGCACGGCGGACTCTCCTGCCTCTGATCTTGCGAGCCTGCCTGAAAAATCCTCATGTGTGTGCATGCATGCACCTGTGTGTGCATGTGTGGGTGCCTGTGTGTGTGTGTGTGTGTGTGTGTTCTATTGATTCTATTTCTCTAAAGACCCTCATTAAGTAGGGTGGTACTGAGCACTCAACATGAGCTCGTGTCAGGATTTAAACATTAACAAGTTTAACTCTTTTTTTTTATGTGCTGCACACATAAATTGCTCCGCAGAGGCTGCCTTGGACAGAGAATGCTTCACAAGACCCGGTAAAGAGCCCTGGAGAGGCTCCCGGGCTCAGAGCCCCAGGGACCAGGGGAGCACCATCTTCCATTTTCGTTCTGATGTGTATTTTTATTTTCTGTGCTACTTAGCATTGAGCCCAGAGCCTTCGCACTGAGCTACCTCCCCAGCCCATTTTTATGTTTGATTTTGAGACACGGTCTCACTAAATGACCCAGGCTGAGCCTGAACTGGTGACCCCCCGGCATCGGCCTCCCAGGGTGCTGGGCCGGCACCCACAGGCCCAGCTCGTCTCTCATTTTCTTCTGAACCCGAGCCACACTCGAGGGCACCAGGTCGTGGAGGCACAGGGGGCAGGACCAGCCACCGCTCTGCTGCTGCCGCTGACCATGCGCGCACTTCCAGGAGCCAGCAGCTTAGGTGCCTGCTTTGGAGAGGCCCCGGCCAAGGCACCCCGCCCGTGCCTGGCTACCTGCCTTGTGGCACAGGTGCGCTGTGGCCCCGCGCCTTGCTGACAGCCACGACCCCCGATGGCCCTAGCTCGCCACCCTTCCCTGTTGTCCTCTGGAGCTCGGCAACAGATTTAAACCCCATCACCAGTCGTGACAAGGTTTCAAGTGTCCAGGGGCTCGTGAAGCCAGCGGAGCTTGTGGCTCCGCAGAAGCGTCCCTGCGTCCGGCACAGATGCACCATCAGGGACACCAGAGGCTGCATCCTCCAATACCGACTATGCACAGGGCACGGTGACGGGAACGGGCAGGGCTGCCCCTAGGAACTCAGGCCCCCAGGCCCGGTCCCTGGCATATGCCGTCACACGGTGTGCCCCACTCTTGAGTTTTCCTCAGAAGATGGGCAATACGAGCAGGTGACCTCCTCATCCCATCCGCCCACGTGTGAGAAGTGCCACTGTGAGAGCCCCGCTTGACCGGCCACCGGCCCAGGGCCCAAGCAGCCTCTGCTCGGCAGCAGGTAAAGAAACTGCCCTTGAGTGGACCACAGGCCAGGTGCCTCATCCCAGGCCCCTGGGCTGCTGGGACCGGAGGGTCCTAAGTTCCAGCCCAACCTGGGCAACTGGGCAACAAGGCCCAGTCTCAAAACTAAAGCCGAAAAAAAGTGCCAGGTACGTAGCTCAGGGTGAAGGCCCTGGGCTCGGCCCCAGGACCGCACGAAGGAGGGGAAGAGGGTTTTTAAATGTCTGCTTTGCTGTTTATTAGGTTAGTTCTGCTTCTGCTCGTTCTAAGCTTAGAATCTCGTTGACTGAGTCTTGTTTGCTCGCCGGAGACCTCATCCATCAACTGTCCCATTGTCTGGTCAAAATGCTCCGAAGTTAGCGACTGTTCCCTCCCCACTCCACTCCCAGCTCAGTTTCAGGTCAGCAGAAAACACGCCAGCTGTGAAATTAGCCTGCTGACAGCGGCGGCGCTCCACTTGCCGCGCCGGGAGGAGCCCGGCTGCCCCACCTGCTGCTCTCGTCTCCTCTCCCAGCGTGCGTTTCAGGTTGAAATTTCCGAGAATTATCTCAACACAGAGATGAACTTGCTTGGAAAGTCCCAGCAAGGCCTCCTCCACCCGTTTGCTAGTGCAGACACCGAAGGACGGCGAGCTGAGGAGGCGACAGCGGTGTCCCCATGTGGGTGACTCGGAAGGGCACTCCGGGAAGGCAGCAGGGCCTGCGGGGCCAGACTCCAGGGAGGCTGAGGCAGGAGGAATAAACCCCACAATATCTCAAGCTCATGGAAGCAGGAGCAGGGTCCTCTTTTGTCCCAGAGTTATTCTTTCCCGTGTGTGTGACCCATAAATTGAATTCCACTCCCGTGGGCACGCTACCACCCGTCGCCCTGGCTTCCCCGTCCCCCTCGTGCCCTCCGTCTCCTGCCTTTCCCGCCTCCCCTTCTGCTCTCCACAGAATCTCCTGCTCCAGTTCCTGAAGAACAGGTGGCAACCTGCGGGGCCCTGGAGGGTCCAGGGAGGGGGTGCAGCGGCCTCCATGGGCCCTTGCCACAGGTGCCGTGGGGACCCAACACGATTGCTAGAACATGTGTTAGCGCCGAAGAACCTCACCTCACGGGGTAGAGGAGGAGGGAGGTCCTGCTAGCACGTCCATCCTGTTGGAGAGCTGCTGGCACGGCTGGATGTAACACGTGGGCCTTGTCTGCACAGGGAGAGCCAGGTGGTAGGACCCAGCCTAGCCAGCCTTTGTGGCTCTGTGTTCCCTCCTCTGGCCAACTTCTGGTGGAGAGACCCGGCCACTGTTTCCTCAGTCACTCCTCAGTGAAGGGTGCAGACACCTGTTTGGCAACTAGGCCTTCTCAGTCTTGGTCTCCAGGTGCTGGTCTGGTGCATCTCCCTGAACTTCCAACCAAAACACACCTCAGATCCAGCTCCCTGACTTCCATCACAGGAGCCACAGAAGACGCACAACAGGCTGCCTAATCTACGCCAAAGCTCTGTCCCGCCCGCACCTCTGCGCACGGGAAGTGCCCTCTTTGCTCCTCCACCTGGTTACATGAAGCTTCCCACTGAACTCTCGGACTTTTGCTCAATGAACTGGTACAGCTGATGCTGGGGGACCAACATCCAGTGGAAGACAGGATAACGGTACCTCCTGATTCCCCAGGGGAGTACATGTCCCCTGATGGTGTCGCCACTACTTTTGCCCATGTCATGGGCTATGACCCTCACAAGCAATCATCACCCACACTCATGGAGGGCTGTCTGCCACTACTGACTGTGACCTATGACCGCCACCAACAACCCTGCCCATAACTTTGACCACTACCTTCTCCCTGGCCACCACCTTGAGGCCATCGCCAGAGCTATGAACTATGGTTGCAGAAGTGTCTGCGGTGGGACTGAGCGTCCACCGCGGGCTGGAATACAGTCTGTGAAATCGGGGTGGATGACTTCATCCCTAGGATGACATCATTCTGGGAATGGGGGCACACACGTCACCTACGGGAGGGCACAGACTTCAAATGCCACCCAGGGTGGGAAGCCAGTGTGCCAAGCCCTACGCACTGATGGGTGCCCAGGGGCCAGGCGTCACTACCTGAGTGTGCATCCGTCTCCCTCCTAGGGCCTCGGGCCAACAGTGACAGAAGCCACAGGGTATAGCACTCTGAAAGCTGTGCTTCAGCCCACCGTGAATACCAAACACCCAAACCTGTTACCTTGCTAAACAGAGCTGGGTTTAATTCACAGAATACAGATTTTCAGGGAAAAAAAATGCCACTTATTAATGTCGAGATCTCCCTGGCCAAGAATCATGGGAAAACTTGAGCTATATAGCCAAACACATGCTTTGTTCAGGGAGATAACTGGTGATGCTCAAGATGGATATTTGTAAGTGTTTTGCATTTTTTGGTGAAAAATCATTTTTTAGTAGCCCAACACTGTAGCCATCTGCAGCAACCCTGAAATTCTCAGGTGGGTTTTGGTTCTCAGCGCGACTCCACACTTACGCCACAGGCCGTAACCTGTCCCTCCCGGAGCCTGGCTTCTCGTTCCTTAAGTCTTCTTGCTTCCCCTGTCGTGCGGTTTTAGCCCTGAGAGCACAGATGTCCCACAGTCCTTTGCTGTGGCAGGCAGACCTCAGATGCGCATCCCTGGGGAGCGCGTCACATCCCTTTGAAAACAGGTCACTTCCAGAAGGATAAGTTTCACTTCCTGTATGAAACACAAAGCATGGTCCTACTTCCTAAAGAATAACTTTCTCTTCCTGTCCTGAAACGCAAGACCTGAGGTCACTTCCTAAAGAGTAAGCTTCACTTCTTGTCTGGACCTGATGAGCATCGGGGTCAAAAGCAGGCATGCCTTTTCACTCTTCCCATACGGCTCAAAAGAAGCCCAAGAAGTTACAAAACAGAAACAGACTCTAAAATCATATGTGATGTCACCAGATTAATCACCATCTTGACATGTGCACAAATCTAGGAACCTATGTACCTGAGCGTGGAACACAGACATACTGGGAATGTATTGCCTGTGTGTGTGTGTGTGTGTGTGTGACAGATAAGTCCTCTTCTGTTTGTGTCTAGAAGTGTCCTTGGTATGAGAACTTACCTACCTTAACAGGATGAATGAAATCAAAATGACCTAGATATTGAAGGTTTCTCAGAAGAAACGGTATTTTTGTAAATTTTTCTGTACTTTGGTGCAATAGCTAGACACCCAAATATTACAGTTACAAGCATTCCTACTTCCCCGTGGCCAGCCTAGCGGGTGGGCCTCTCCTTCCCACAAAGGACCCCAGCTCGAGCGGCAACTCTGTTCATAGACACCACGCGTTAAGAAGGGGAGGACTGTTAAGTCACAATTCTGCAAAGAGCCACGGGGCACAATATGTTCAGTGGGGCAGGAGTGCACAAGAACAGGGAAGAGAGAACAGGGTCCTTGTTATTAATCCGGAAATTGCATTTTTAGAAATGATATTGTCGACTACATAAGTCCCTACCTTCTGGAATTTTTTTCCTCTGGAAATTAAACAAACTTCCCTTTGTTCCCTCAGAGGTCTGCTAACCCCTCTGGCTGTAGTCTGTGTATTCTTCCACAAGTAAGCGACTCAGTAGACACAGGGCTCCATGATGCGTCCCCAAAGCCACGCATATGTAGGCCCTCAGGGAGGGCCAGGGCTAGGCCAGCAGTGCCCCAAAGACAAATCGCCAGATCGCAGGTGACAGAGGGGCACAGGCGAGCACAGCTGCTGCTGCTCCAGAGCTGGGTCATCCTGACCTCGGGGCCAGAGGATGTCCTGACTGCACGATGAGTTGGGATCAGATGCCCCACAGGACAGGTGGGCGCGTGCAGAACATGTGGCTAACTCAGTTCTTAAGATACACAGTACTGTCCGCAGTAGTGTCCTGCAGATGCTGCCCCAGCCGCATCCAGCGGGACATGCCCAGGGTCTGGTGCTCCTGCACAGAGGAAGCAGACCTACCCAGGCATGGAAACACAGACCTATCATCACAGTATGCTGAGAGGCTAAGGCAGGAAGAGCAAAGTTCAAGCCCACCCTGGTAAACTTAGGTATTTGGCAAGATTCTGTCTCAAAATGAAAAAATATATCTTAGTGTGAAGACACTGAGATCGATTTCTAGGGAAAAAAGAACAAAAGAAAAAAGGAAGGAGAGGTAGAAAGGAAGGAGAGAGAGAGAAAGAGGCAGCCTCTAAAGATGACACAGTTCTGAGGTTCCCGCCCTGTCCAGAGCTGGCATCCAGTGAGTGACCACAGGACAGATGGCCAGGAAGGGCCTCCACCTCGCTGCAATGGTGGGCGCCCCTCCTGGGACACAGGAAGGGGCTGCTGGTCCCCTCTGCCACCCTTCAGCAGAACCTTCCTGAAGCAGCCAAGTGCTCCACCTGCAGCTGGCACTGACCCTCACCCTGCCCTCTTTCTGGGTACAATAAGGCTCAGAGGCACCAGCACGAGAAGGCTCACTGTCCAGGACCACAGGTGCCAGCTGCCTCCCCAGGAAGCTGGAAAGAAGAAAGAAAAGCCGCCGGGGCAGGGAGTTGGGGGCCATTGCCTGACGCTGCGTGGTTTTCAGAAATGGGTAACAAGGAAGATGCTTCCACCGATATCCTCTCAGTGCTTCTGTGTGTCATGGCAGGACCAATGCCCATGGAGCAGGGCTCAAAGTGCTTTACGGCGAGAGACAGTATGAGCGATGAAACCCACATCAGCCAGAGTCCGAGGTGGCTCGGGCACCGGACACAACCTCAGCCAGAGTCCAAGGCGGCACCGGCCGGTGCGAGCAGTATGGACAGGATGCCCACTCGCCCTGCCTGGGAGCTCTGAAGCAACACAGCTGATCCTCTGCTCTCTTGGTGACTACCGACCCTGAGCAGGTCGCGGTGGCTGAGACGTTCCTTGTCCTCTGTGCCTTCTTACCCCGCTGCTGAAAGAGGATGCTGAAAATGCTGACAGTGGTTGTGGATTTTGCATTTATTCTCACCACTTCTCCGGTTTTGGTTTACACACTTGAATCTCTGATCTAAGGTTCATGAATACGTAGGGGTGTGAGGTCCTTCTGATTGACATCTCTATCACTGTGATGCGGACCGTTTCCTCCCTAGTCAGAGTCCTTGCGCGGAAACACACTTTGTCTCCAGCTATTGGTTGGCTGGCATTTCTGTGACTTACCACTTTACATTCCTTTGACCTACTTTGTCTTTTTACTCAAAGGACATTTCCTGGGGCATAGCTCAACAGTGAGAGCGCTTGCCCGGCAAGCGCAAAGCCCTGGGTATGATTCCCCAGAACCACGTAAGCCTGCCATGAAGGCAAACACTTATAATCCCAGCCCTCGGGAGGCTGAGGAAGGAGGACGACTATGAGTTCAAGGCCAGCCTGGGCTCCACAGTGAACTCAAGACCAGCTTGTAGAGGCTGGAGGAACAGCACTGTGGTTAAAGCACTTGCCTAGCAAGTGCAAGTCTGTGAGTTGAATTCCCCAGCACCACTTAAGTTGGGCATGGTGGTACACATCTGTAATCCTAGCACTTGGGAGGCTGAGGAAGGAGGAAAGAGGATTGCCCTGAGTCCAAGGCTGGTCTGGGCTATGTAGTGTGTTCAACACCATCCTGGTATACAGAGAGACCCTGTCTCAAAAAAAAAAAAAAAAAAAGGCTAGCCTGGACTACAGGGTAAGGCCCTGTCAAATAAATAAATAAATAAAGTAAATTTTCTGAATTTAACTAGTGCTTGGTCCTTTATATACAAGCTAACAGTCTCTGCAGTTCAACTTGGATTTTTGACCATTTACGCTTAGTATTATTACCGTCGTGATCAGTTTTAAATCCACAATTTGTCATTTACTTTCAGATTTCTCCATTTATTCTTGATACATTTTGTCCTATTTCTGTCTTGTTCCGGGTTGTGCACGTGTAAGATTGCGCTATATCTCCTGTGTTATCTTTTTATTTGTCTCATAGTGCTATCTTGTGTCAGAGACCACAATATTCATATTTAACCTACTGTAATCTACCTTCCAAAATCACACCACCGGTCTGCAGGTCCTGTAAGAACGTGGCAATCACAGAATTCCTCTCCCCCTTCCTGGCTCACGCACCACTGTCATGGCACGTTTTCTTTCTACCTGTGTGTTATTCTCCCAAATCAGGCTGTGGCTGCTTCATATAGCTTGAGGCAATCAATTATCTTTGAAAGAAATGTTAACTAATAGAAAGATGCCTCCACATTTACCATTCTAGCTACTGTCTTCAGGGCTTTCCTTTCCTTTGTGTAGATCCAGACCCGTCCAGTAACGACTCTCTACTGCCTGAAGAGACTTCTTTAATAATTTGTATTGTTATGAGTCTGCTGATGACAAATTCCTTCAGCTTCTGTTATGTCTAGAATCATCTTTATTTTGCCATCTTTGAAAATCCTTTCACTGCATAAAGAAATCTGGGTCTACAGTCTTATGTTTTATCTTTCAGTATTTCAGATACCCGACTTTGCCGTCTTCTTACCATTTTTTGATAAGAGTGATGTGTCTGTCTTTATCTCATTCTTCCTGATAGCATGTGCCTCTCCCTGCAGCTACCTCTAAGATGTTCTCTCTGTCACTGGCATGCTTGGTCTGCCGACGACGTAGATTGTAGTAGATTCCCTCACCTCTCTTGCTCGTGGAGCTGGGCAAATACTTTGGGTGTGTGTATATTGATAATTTTTACAGAAGTTGGAGCCTTTCTGGTCACTGATCACTCCCAAATTCGCTCCCAGATCTTGCCGCTGTCCATGTCTGCTGGTTGTTGATCAGACCCCAGGCACTGACCCTTTGTCCACTGTGCCTGATGGGTGGTTTTGACCCCTACAAATACCCTCCAGCAGTGCTCTGGAATGTGGTTAGGTCACTTGGAAACAGCTCACTTGTCTTGAGTCTCACTTCTAACAATTTTAAGAAACTGTGCTTCAATTTTAAAGACCATGTGCGAATCTAGTAAAATATTTCATATATGAGCAAAAATTTGCACTAACCAAACAAAATAGTCCATCTCCTAAGTTGCACTCCACTCTCCTTAAATTTTAAATATTGTAACAGTAACAATTCCAGTAGTCGATTTAAATATTTTTAAAATTATGTAAGTCATATCAGCTATTGTTTCCAACTCAAACCAACGACTACCTCCCCCAGGGGTTACAGACGTGATGGCAGGCACATGGTGGCCACACAGAGCGAGTCTCATGGGCATTCTAGACCCGACGCAGAGGAGCCCCCACTTCCCTGCAGGGGAGGCAGCATTGTGGCTTGTGACCCGTGTTAAACACACACTGTAAATTCATGTAGACCTGTCAATAAAAGGTCATTTTGTTAGCACACGGCAACTGGCCACTCCCTCTGGCCACACAAGCGGGGCTTCCTCTCTTTGTGGCTGACGCGCCTTCTGTGGAAGACTGTTCCTCCCAGTAGGGCCTGTGACTTCAGCTCTAAGCCCAGCTAGGAAGGAGCAGCTGGGGACCAGGCGCCTCGTGGGTCACCCTACAGGAACCAGAGTAAGGACATCAGCTGTGCCCATTGCTGCCCTACGCGGGTGACACTGAGGCAGCACGGAGGACAAGCAAGGGCCTCGGGGGCCTCCGCGGCCCACCCAGGCACAAACTTGCACTGCCACCTGGCGGAGAAGGCACCGTCACCCTCTGCCCTGGCTGCCAAGGCTGGGAGCCAGGTCTGCTGTGGGCACATTGAGCTGGGCCTAAAGGCCCAAAGGCTCCCCAGCAAGCTCCCTGAGTTTGAAGACACAGGATGGACTTCTAGAGACTGTTGGGCCAGGCCTCTGGAGGTTGAGGCAGGAGAGTCACGGGGTTAAGCCTGGCCAGGGTGACTTAGCAAGACCTAGTCTCAAGATAAAGGTTGAGAAATTCACTTGGGATGCAGCTCAGTGTGAAGGCCCCGGGCTCAATTCTCAATCACAATTTTTAAACACACACACACACACACACACACACACACACACTGCTATGTGTTTCCAAATAGTGATTTGATTCCTCCTCAGAACTGTGTGCTGTCAAAGGTGTCATAGCTAAGTTTTAACTTTTTCAACATAAATCAGTGCGTAGTAAGTATCTGCTTCAGGGATGGCAACAACGCGGTATGTGTTGTAAAAGAAAAAAATGGAAATAAATTCAAAATCGCCCTCAGCCCCACTGACAACTCTGCCTGTTCTCTCCCTCCCGTCTCTGCTCCTGTTACACGTCCCCTGTTAAACGGCAGCTGCATAAGAGATGCACGGTTCTGAATTCACCTCGTGCTCCCTGGACGTAATCACTCCGATTCACTACAGTGTTCACAGTCACCTTTGAGATAAATCCTTAACGCCCACCAAGTCTGTCCCGTGGAGTTAACCACACGCGATTGCTGGGTCCTTACGACGTCTCTAATTATCCGTTATCATAAGCAGTATCTCTCCGGAGATGTGGTGTCGCTCTGTTTCTTTCATGGTGAGCTTGAATTCGCTATTTTACCCATTTTCAAGTGCACATTTCAGTAGCTTTTGGTGCGCAGAACGACGATGTTATCCAATTGACATCAACCTCAAAAGGAAGCGCTGACCGCCTGGGTCCCTCCTCGGCTCCCCGTCCCCGAGCCCTGACGGCCAGTCCTCTCCTTTCGGCCTGAGCCGCTCCTCCTCTCCTGGGCCTTGCTGTGAGTCACAGAGCTGTGGCCTGGTGCGTCTGGCTCTTCACGCAGAACACCTTGGAGGCTCGAGAAGTTGTGGTGACAGCACTTCGCTTCCCCTGTGGCTCATATTCCGTCGTCTGCTCTGATCCCACGTGTTCAGCAGGGACGGACGCTGGGGCCTCCTGCACCGCTGGCCACGGCAGACATCCTGCACCCATCTGTGCCTGAACACCTATCTCCAGCTTCCCCGGGTGCTCACTAGGTGAGGACTCCCTGGAGCGTGGGTGGGGAGGGTCTCTCTGCGGCCCAGAGGCAGGGCTTCCCGGCTGCCCCTCGCGGCGGGCACCATCTTGCTGTGCCAGCTGCGGCATTTGAGGGACAGGGGCCAAGGCTTGTCCTCCCCTTTGGATGCTGGCTCTTGGCATCCCCTTAGAGATCAGGAAGCTGTGTCCTTGTGATCCACGCTTGAATGACTAGTGGTCGTGGTGCGTTTTACCTCCTTGTCCATTTGTCTATCTTCTTGGGAGAAGCAGTCACCCGTGTTCTTTGCCCACTGTGATCCTGGGCTTGTTGTGTTGGGGAGCTGTACTTTGTCCACATTCTGGGTGCATTATTTGCGAATATTTCCCCCAATGGCAGATTGTGGTTTCACTCTCTCAAGAGTTATCTATTAATTGTGGTGACAGCGAGATCGTCCGTGGTTTTGTCATTGTGTTTGTGTTTTCAGTTAAGAAACTATCAGCTGACCCAAGGTGTGGAAATACACAGCCGTGTTTCCTGCTAGCCCATTTTCAGCCCACACAGCTGCACCTTTGGTCTGCGCCATGCTCGCTTCTCACGTGCACGAGGCAGGGGTCCAGGAGAACATCTGCACCTGGACACCAGTGCCCAGGGCTGCCGGCTAAGACCACGCGTGCTTCTTTCTGTGGTCAGAAGTTAGCTGGCCACAAGCCGGGTTGTCCCTGGAGCCTTGGTCCTCTTTTGCTCTGAGGATCTGTCCTGGGTCAGTCAGTCTCACACCTCTTTGGTTACTGCAGCTCCGTAGTGAGCTTTGAACCCAAGTACTGTGAGTCCTCCAATTCTCCTATCGTTCAGGATTATTTTGGCTGCTCAAGTTACCATGGAATTCCACATAAATATTAAGATTGGGGTTTTTTTTTTCTTTTTTGAGACACAGTCTCACCCTGTAGTTCAGGCTGGTTCCGAACTCACTATGTAGCCTAAGTCGGCCTTGAACTCACAGCAATCCTCTTGCCTCAGCCTCCCGCGTGTTGAGACTACAGGCATGTACCATCGTGCCCAGCTTATCTGGTGCTAGGGATCAAACACAGGGCTGCATGCTTTCTAGGCCAACGCTTTAACCACTGAGCTACAACCCCAGCCCCAGCTCTCTTTTCAATAACAAAATTAAAGCCCTCTAGAACTTCATTTTATCCACTGTGTTTTATTCACAAGAAGGGCCACCTTTAGCTTGGAACCAAGGACAGAGAGGTGAAAGCTTCCACCAAGCAGCAGAAGGCCTCGCAGGGTGTTGCCTGCCCCCTGGGCGTGTAACAGGAGTTGGCCAGTCACGGGGCTGGGGTCAGGGTGCACTGCCCGCAGTCTTGGCCATCCGAGGTGTCCCACTTATGTAAGTCTGCCTTTTCTTTCTTTTTTTTCCTGTGAGACAAAGTCTCACTCTGCAGTCCAAAACTTACGGCAACCCTCTTGTCTCAGGCTGGGACAACAGGCATGTGCCAGGATGCACAGCTAATCTATATGTGGTGCTGGGGATTCAATCCCAGGGCCTTCTGCACGCTCGGCAAGCCCTGGAACCACTGGCCGCTGGGCCGTGACCCAAGCCGAGTCTCCATTTTTCCAACAGTGTTTTACAGTTGTCACTGACTAAGCTCTTTGCTCTTCTGGGTGACTTTGTTTCTCAGTACTGGGTTCTGCTGCTTTTATAACTGTCTAGATGGCTCCTCACTTGCGACGTGAAGACGCAGAGCCAGCTTCTGTGGGTAGGTCGGACTGCGAATTCTTCGGGCTGCTGGCCTCACGTACTAGCAGTTTTTATTTTTGTTTGACAGGTGCTTTCGGGCCTGTGTTCTGGGCGCGTAGACACGGTCTCACTCCTTCCTTTTTCCCTCTTGGCTCCGTTCCTTTCCTTGTCCTGCCTGAGCACTGGCGCGGACGACCTTCTGCAAGACGAGGAGCTGGCCTCCCGGGCTCCCCTCCTCAGAAGGGTGTTTCCAGGCTCCCGTGCCCCAGGACCCTGAAGGCTGCAGGTGCTGAGGGAGTGACGAGGAAGACGGTGCCTTGATCTTAGGTTTCCGGTAAGCAATCGTCTAAACTCTGTAAAACAAAAACTAAAAACAGTTTTTTCATATTGCCGATGTAGCGCTAATAGGGAAGGTAGAAATCTGGTGTTAGATTTAGAGAATCAGTTTCGATGTTCTGACATCAGTCCCTCGGCCGGGAACACCCACTCAACCAGCCCAGCAGCTCTGCATTCCTGGACGCAGGGGGCGGCGCTGAGAACCGCCCAGGGGAAGAGGCCCTGAGGACAGCAGGTGGTGTGAGGACCCAAGAGCCCTGGTCACAGGCTACAGAGGAGCACTTCCAAAGGCTCTCTGAGACATTCTTGAGATTGCCTCCTCTGCCTCCTGAACCCCTCTTCACCCCTCTTCACACCTCCAGCCTTCACAAAAGACCCAGCCTCTGATGGCCGTGGGGCCCTTCTCTGGGAGTGCCTGCTGTCCTCGCTGTCCTGGAGGCAGTGTGCCCTGACCTAGGTAGGCTCCTGTTCTTGTCCTTGTCTCCAAGGTAAATTCCTTGCGGCCCCCGGAGACATGGGCTCGGCGCACCATCCCCCATGACTCAGACTCAGCATCCTGTGTCTCACAAAGCCCACCCGCACCTTTGGTGACACACGGCACCAGGCGGCAGAGCCCTGGCCCACCGCATGGCTGTGGCCGTAGTGAGAGCCACGCAGCACAGTGCCCCCTGGTACTCTGTCACATGGCAAGGGACAGGCTGGAACACACCGCACTTTCCCAACGGGAAATGAAGTCCCAGTCACCACTGTGTTCTGTCCAGTCCGTCACGGGGACAGGAGAGGGCCTCCGGACTCAGGGCCAGGGCGAGCCCTGGGAGCACCCCCCCTTTCTCCCATCCTCTGGGGTTGCATCTCCACTGGGTACTCTTCTTAGTGCCTCTGTGATGCCTGCCAGGCCCCAGGCTGAGACAACCAGTGCAGACGCCTATCCGCAGCCTGACCACTGGACGTTTTTCTCTGCTCTCTTTGGTGTCCCTAAGGGACTGCAACCAGAGGCAGAAATTACCCTAAAGAGCAAATTCCAGAGCCCCACCCCCGCCCTGCCACCAGAGAGACAGAACCAGCCGACCCCTGCCGTGAGGAGCAGGGTGCAGTGACAAGACAAGGGGACCTCAGAGAGCTGTGCAAGGAGAGGCTATCACTGCAAGCCGGGGACTGTGAGGACACGACCAGATCAGGACACACAGGAGCTGTCGGTTCCCGTCAACCCAGCTACGCTCCTCTCCCAATATGGGGATACAAATGGGCCTGGAGGGCGGGAACACCCAGAGGGACTCACTCCTATCACCAGACCCGGAGCTCTGGCCTCCTGGGTCCTTTTTCCTAGGGCTCCTAGGGCCGAGAGCCTACCTCACAACCCCACGGCCTTCTAGGAGGACTCCCAGGTTCCGATCTGTACAAAGCAGGCGCATTTCTGGCGCGGGTACCTGAAGCCGTGGCTGCCCGCAGCTACTCAGAGATGCTTCCCCAAGGTCTCCTCTGGTTCCCTTTCAAGAGGACAGCCGGATGTCCACTGCAGACTGTAAGCGGCTGGAAAGCAGGCGTGGCGCTTGCACCGCCCTCTGGCACAGCGCTCACCCCGGGCAGCAGGAGCCTTGGGCCCCTTAATATTTCATGGGCCAGGACAGCACACCCTCCCGGGGAGGCAGCCAGGTCCATTAAGGCACTCTGCTCCTGCAGGGGACGTGTCAGTTCTCATCAACCTTCTGCTCCACGGAGCTCAGTGTCTTCCCCGGGCTGGAAACAGGCAGTCGTCACAGGCTCCTGCTGTCCCATGATGGGACTGTGGGAAACAAGTGACCGGTGGTGAAATTCCTGACTCATTCCCTGAAATCTCACTTGCAACTCTGTTTCCCTCTTGAATTTGTCATTTGTACAGGCATTTTATTAACACAGGAAGACATCATTTTAAGAGGAAAGTCTCCACTCGATATAGTAGGTAGATAACAAAATCTTTGACTTCCAAATGGTTTTCAAAATGTCCTTAAAATTGTACTAAAACTTCTGCATAGTCTTAGAAGTTCATGGAGAAAGTGTTTCTGAGACCACTGTACTAGTCTGGGTTCTTTAAAAAGGCAGAATTTGCAGATTTTATAGCAAAAAGGATCTACTAGGAAGGCTTCCAAATCCAAGGTCAGGGATAGTCCAAGATGGCTGCTCAGCCACAAAGTAGATCTCCCGCCTGGGACTGCACGACTGCCGGTAAGGCGAGAGTACGTTACAGATCTCGGTTGTTGAAAGAACAACGGCAAAGACCGGAGCCTGAAGATCAGCGGTTGAAGAGCAGCGAGGGGCAGATGGGTGCAAGGGGAGACGGGAGCGAATCTGTGATGAAGATTTGCGGTGTGCAGCACGTCGGTGTCCGCAGACAACTGCGAAGGGGAGAGCTGTAACAGAGGAAGAGGCTGCAGCAAGCTTCCCGCTTCCTTCCTTTTAAACCGTTGGAATTCCAGTCGGCCCTCCCACATCCGGGTGGGTGCCCTTTCCTCATTGGCCAGCCTGCAAATCACTCACATTCTAATCCAGGGCAGTCCTTAATTCCCAATCTGGGCGTGGTTCCCAAACCCCAATCCAGGTGTGGTTCCTGATCCCCTCAAGTTGGCATCATCTCTTGTATGGTCACAATCACCTCGGGAGAAAAGCCAAACCCCAAACTCAGGACCTGGCAGAGGACTGGGAAGACCACCGCTTTCCACAGCAAGCCACCATGAGCCAGCGCCCTGCAAAGCCTGGACAATCCTCATCTGCCCTCCCTGTGACTTCCGTCCTAGTGTCCTGAGGAAGCTGATGTAGGTGAGAGGACAGACACTTTCGCGCTTTGCTTCCTCTCCGTCCACACTCTCTGGAGACCTGGTGAAGTTAATTGCAGAGCTAGCTTTGGACACGATGCGGCCAGGCCCGGCGCGCTCCCCAGCGGCGTTGGCGCAGACCAGCCTCCTCTGGCTAGAGTAGGCCACGTGCAAGTCACAACCACGCCGGCCTTCTTCCACCGCCTCCTCCTTCCTCCCATCCCAGGGTTTAATTGCACTGCCCCTGCCAAGCTGTCTCTGCCATCCTCTCTGCGCCGCGTGTCCCAGACACACCGTGTGATTAGCTTGGCAGGTCCGAGGGAGCGGTGAGTCACCAGCACCTGGACCCGGGGTGCCGTGCACATAATGGACCATTGTTGCTCCCAGATCCGGGCGGGTGCCAAGAAATGGTTCACTTCCAGAGAGGACGGGGCGGGAGGGGACGCAGCTGCCAGCCACGTGCCCAGCAGAGCCTACGCTCTGGGATCCGGTTGCGGGATCAGTTAACACCCATCTGGGTGGGTGCCCCTCTCCTCGTCTGAAGAGGGATGCCAGGACTGTCAGAGAACAGCCCTCATCTGAGCCAGCTGATGATGCAAACGTGAGCATGGGAAGACAGACCTGGACAGGCCAGTGGCACAGCCCACGGGGTGGCACAGCCCACGGGCCTCCCCAAGATGCAGGCTTCAGAGAGAAGCACCTTCACACCGGTGTCAAAGGGAAGAGACTGTGTTCTTGCCGTTGATAATCTCCTGGGACCAAAGAATGTGCCTCCGGCTCCCTTGAGGGTACCGACCCTTAATGCCTCTGTAGCTCCCCGTGCCAAAAAAAAAGTTAGAACAAAGAGAAGAGAGAGAGAGGCAGGAAAGAAAGGAAGAGAGGGAGAGAGGGAAAGAGAAAAGCAGGAAAAGAGACCAAAAAATCTTTTTTTTTCTCTCTGACAATAAGAACTATTCTCTCTTGCTGGTCAAAAGGCCAAAACAGAAATTTCAAGAGGTTGGACTTAAACCCTCTCAGCCACTCCCCCCATTCCCATCAGCCCCTGCTCCTCCTTCCCAGGAGCCACTGCACACCCTTCCCATCCACTGCCCTTCTTCCCGTGAGCCACTCCCCCATTCCCATCAGCCCCTGCTCCTCCTTCCCAGTCAGCCATTGCCTCCCTTCTCCGACCCTCCCGAGGTCACCGTCACTATGTCACACTCTGTAAGTGAGATCACCTTTGCCCCAAGAGGAGAGTCTGAGAGCTGTGCCCACGGTGCTCTGCGGCAGGGCCAGGCTGGCTCGCAAGGTGCCATGCAGAGAAAAGCCGTGGACTTGGTCTAACCTTCTGCTGTTGCCATTTTGAAGCTCTCCACAGTTCTGGAGCAAGGAACGGCCCAATTTTCTTTTTCACTGATCCCCACCAGCTCCGCAGCTGGCCCTGTACCAGGCTAACATCTTCCAGGTGCCCCCGAGAGTCCCCACATGCAGGCTTCTGAAGAAGTGATGCCCCAGACCAGCTGTGGGCTCCACGCCCCCGAGGGCCTGCCCCAGAGGCCAGGACGGGGCCTGTCCCGCACGCAGCCCAGCAAGGCCAGTGCAGGGACAGCAGGGACCTGGCCCCGGTAGAGGACCTGAATCTCCCCACAGCCCCTGAGCTCTCTTCCGTTTTAGTCTCACTGCTACACACAGAGTTTCAGGATAAATGCAAGGAATTTGTGAGCGCGCGCGCGCACACACACACACACACACACACACACACACACACACAGAGAGTTCTCTTCCAAAATGTGGTTCCACTGAGCTGTTGAAGTATAGACAGCACAATCCTATTATATCATGGTTTCAGATTTCGTTTAGCATCCAAATCACATGCTTCAACTAAATTCTTCATTAAATGGACAAATGCCAGATTTTTTTTAATAGGAAAAAGTTCACAGTTACCTTTATTGAGGGAGCAAGGTCACTCGGCCCACAGAGGACTGCAAAGAGCCATCTACATTCAGCACGCGGAATGTCACCTGGAGCGAGGGAACAGCTGTGCCTGCCGCACTCTGAGATCTGTGGGACAGGACGGGCTCCCTGCTGATGGTCTATGTGCGCCACAGAGGCTGTCCCTCGGGACCCACAGAATGTCCCCCTACTGAGCTCTCCGTGGTCCCAGGCAGGGCTGCACTCCCCACACAGCAGCTCTGCTTCCTGGGGCCCTGGCATCCCCTCAGCTTGGGGCTCTGCTCCCAGCTTGCCTCCAGCACCACCATGTGAAGGCAAGCCGTGCCAGCACCCGGCCGTGGCACGCAGGACCCTCGCCTGCAGCTGCCTGGAGCCCTCAGGTCCCTGGGGATTTCACGTCATCTGCCTGGTGCCCTGCCTTGTCGCCCTCTGCCACGTCCCAGGGCTCTGCGGGCCCCTGAGCCAGCCCACAGACCACGTGACGCCCAGGCGAGTGCTCCTACTGGCCCCACGGAGCTCCAGCTCCCACTGGAAGGGGACAATGCCTGGTCACCAAGGTGTCCCTGTTCACACCTGGACATCCCCAACAGCAGAAGGGGCCTGGGCAGGCACACGCCGCCCTCCACCCCCACCAGCACCCCATCAGGAGAGGCCAACAAGTGGCCGTCCCAAAACGGACCCCAGGGAGACCCCTGAGAGACACTGACGGCCCCACCTAGGTGCATGCGACCCACCCACACCCCTGGAAAGGGCTTCTCCACGGCTGAGCCTGGCACCCAGCGGGGGAGATGTGGTTGGAAGAAAACCTCACTGGCCACTGTCCAGGTCGTCACCATTCAAGATGCTGAGGCCGAGGGCACTGTGGACGTACGGCCCCTCACAGGCGAGTGTGCAGCGTACAGTATCCATGTGCCCCAGAATCACCAAGGACTCGGCAGGGACCCTGGGCAGGGACAGTAGCCTGCCCCCAGTAGCATCGGCTGAGTACCTCCACCAGGAGACAAAGGTGCCCTGACAAGGCCAGAGTGACATCGGTGTGGCTGGGAGGGAGGACCGGCTCAGCCCCAACTGCCATCCAGGGTGGGGCACACAGTTCCAGCTTCCACCTCCAAAATTTTAAGAGAAACTTAATGATAGGGTGACATCACCCCAAATGCAGTGACAACAAGCCTCGATCTTGTAACACGAAGCTGCAGACAATGCCTGCTTTCTCACTGGTGGAGGCAGAGGCCGCAAAGCTGGGAAGCGGTTCAGCCACCGGCGCTGGCCACTGTGGGGCCCAGGACCAAGGGCAGCAGCCACACGTGGCCCCTTCCCTGCTGCGGTGCTGAGGGCTGTGAAGGGAAGCCCCACCGTGGCCCTGAGGATAAGAGATGAGTCAAGACAGAGGGTGCTAAACCAACGGTCATGGAGTGGGGACCTGGCCCAGCCTCTCAGCCCGTCACCAGCCCCAGGGACGGCAAAGCAGGTGGACAGGAGCAGGAACTGGCCGGGACATGGGCGTCTCGCTGGGCCAGGCCTGTCTCAAACAGTTACCAGGCCTGGTGGCTCGCAAGCAGCAGCGGCTCAAGGCACTGGGGCAGGTTTCTGATCAGCCCAGTAGGTGGCATCTGCGAGGGGCCTTCTGTGTGGCAGGGATGTCATCTTGCTGTGCCCCTCATGGCAGGAGGGTCGGGGTCCTCTCCCAGGCTTCCCTTATAAGGGCTCTGATCTTCACAGGTGCTGCGCTCCTGCCACCCACCCACACCACCCGGCCTGCTCATGAGGGCTCGGGGTCCGGCTGTGGAGTCTGAGGGGCCACTGACGTCCACTGCAGGCATTTCCAACCTGTGGCCCACCATTTTTGCCCTTTTATTGAGTGAAGGGAAATTTTCTTGGACTACATGTGTCCTAGTTACTTTTTCGTGGCTGTGACTCAATATCCAACATCCACAAATTCAGGGGAGGAAAGGTTTATTTTCTCTCACGGTTTCAGAAGGTCACAGTCCACTCAGGGGCGGCCGGCAGCCATGGAAGTACATGGCAGAGACAGAGGTGGAAGCAGCTGCTCAGGACATCACACACAGGAGGCCAAGTCAAGAAAAGTGGAGACTCGTTCTCCAAGGAAGGCAGGAAGGAGCTTATGTATCCGTCTAGGTCTCATTCCAGGGATCCGCCCCTCCTGGATCCAGGTGTGGAAGGTGTGGCCACTACACACTGTTAATCCTAATTTACATGCCTGTAGTCCACCCCTCCCGACTAGGCCCCATCTCCCAATAGCACATGGCTCCATAGACAATCCACAACATTTAAACACATGAGACTTTTGGGGGACGTTCCAGATCCAAACCACAATAACGTGTAAAATATATAACGTAGTTAATGTAACTTATAGTTAGTATAAGTACTAAAACTTCCTTTTTAAATTTTTTCATTGTAACATTTTTTAAAAATCAACAGGCTGTGGGCTGGCTGGACACACCTGGTCAGGGCAGTCCCAAGCTACTTCCTCTCCATGAACAGAGAGACCAACCGACTCAGGTGACAAAGAGGCCCAGATGGCCCACGGTGCTAAGAGCAGCCCAGATCCCTGCCCTCTGTGGCCATGCCCGACAAGCACAGCACACATGTGCCGCAGGGTCCGTGTGCCCCCCCTCACCTTGCCCCACTCCCCATGTCCCGGGCTTCCAGTCCTTCCCAGGCCCAGGGGAGCACTATCCCAGCCCATCCCCACTTCCAACACCATAGCTGTGTCTGTGGACGTCACCTGATGACAACAGCCCTGGCAAGATTCAGGCAGCCACAGCAGAGTCCTGGGGTCGGGGGGCCAGCAGTCAGCGATAGCCCCATATAGCTACCAAAGGCAGCAGCCATCCCATCATCCTAGTCCAGTGGGTCCTGTCATGAGCTCTGCCTGTGTTTTGGAGGGCTGGGGTGCTAATGAGGGGACCCCAAACTCTGTTTCTGTGCTGGATCTTGGATATCATGGTACAACGATTCCAGTCTCCACTCACAGAGGGGGACATCAGGGAGCCCCACGGCCGCTGGCATGGGGGTGGCTGTATCCAACACCGCCACTCCAGGCAAATTTGCACTGCCCTGGTATGTTCTCAGTTTAAGTATCAAATTAACACATTATTTAGGGAAAATTCCAATCAATGGATTGTTCCCTTCTATATTTCTCTTTTAGCTTCTTCGAATTTTTAAAGGAACAAATAGTGAGAGGAGGCAGCTGACATAACACAGAGCCCCGCCCAGGCCTTGGCACTACAACCGTTAAGTGAACGTCAATCACAGACACAAGCCCAGGAGCTTAGGCTGCCATCCCAGACCTCAGAGGCTGGGCAGGAGGACAGCAAGTTCAAGTCCAGTCTGGGCACCTCAATGGCTTAGCGGGACCCTGTTCCAAAACCAAAATAAAAAGCAAGCTGGGAATTCAGCAAAGTGTGAAGACGCTGAGCTCAGTTCCCTTTGTGTATCCGTAGCTACCGAGCCTCACCCAACTGTATCCGCACATCTCCATCCTTATCTGGCCTCATCCATCTGTGTCCATTCTTATCCACCTTTACCCATTCACACTTATCTGTCCGTGTCAACACTTACCCATCCATGCCCGTCCATATCCACCCATACCTATCCTCACCAGGACCCATCCATGCCCGTCCCTATTCCCGTACTCACCTGCCCCGTCCCTATCCTTCCATCCGTGCCCATCTGCTTGACCCAGAAGGCCCAGGTCACAGGGATGACACTTGGAAGCATTCCCGCCAGCTCCACCTATCCTCGGGCTCCCGGTTTCTGACCACCACGCGAGGAACAGCCCTTCTCCAGGCCTCTGACAGAGCCTGTCTGCCGCGGCCGGCCACCCACGAATACACTGTGAACTTCTGAAACCGAGCTAAACCAGCCCTTTCCCCCCTAAAGATGTGGGTGTTAGGCGTTGTGTTCCACCCACTAAGAAGTAACCAAGACAGATACTGAGGTAAACAGGACAAGGAAGACGCCCTGGCGGCCCTCATAGCCCAAGGAGAGCGGCCTATTGGCATCGGTTCCCGGCCCGAGGCACCGGACGCGTTCTTTTCGTCATACACAATTATGTGTTGAGCAACACGAAGAGCCAACGCCGGCGCTGGGCATTCCAGGCCCCGAGGGCCACAGCGGACACGGCCCATCCTAGGAGGTGCCGGCAGCCCCTCCCTGGGCCCACCGACAAGAGGAGGTCCTGAGGTTCAGGTCCACAGCCCGCTGGGAGGAGCGCGGGTTCCTCCTGGAGCTCCTAGCACATGAAGTCACCCGTCCGTCTCTAATCAGGCCGCTTGGACACCTTCACCCCACAGACCCCAAGGCACCAAACCGTGCACATTGCTAGGGCCTTGGGGATCAGCCGGGAACCGCGGACGTGGCCCCCAGCCCAAGGGAGGAGATGTCACAGGCGACGTTACCTGACCAGGGCAGCTGGCTGCATGGAGCACATGGCTGTCAGAATTCGTGTCCTCGATGGCACAAGCGTGGCCTCATTGGACCCTCACGACCTGCAGGGTGTGACTGAGCCAGGAAGCAGGCCAGGGTCAAGGTGACATGGGGTCCCGCCCACCACCATAGCTGGGCCTGTCAGTGCCCCCTTGCTTTCTCGACCACCAGTTCTGCTTTTCCAGTTGGAAAATCCAAAACGCCTGGCTCCGACATCCTTGGCCACTGGCAGCTTGCCGCTGGGCTCACGGGGCAGAGGGTTCTCAGCACAACTTGTTGAGATGGACATCACCAGGCTTCCTGGCAGCTCCACACCCTGTGCCTGGGCTTCTGGGGATGACATGGTCACATGTTCAGGTGAATACACCAAGAACTGGTTTTTCACCAAGGCCCGGGCTGCCTGCCAGGAGTGCTGGGCTCCTTGGGCTCCCTGGAGTCGGTGATCACCGACGGCAGTGTCCCCTCAGCCTACACGCTCAGCTCCCGGTGGGGGCATCCTGGACCAGTCAGCCTGGCAATGGGCCTGCCGTTGGAGCACTCCACCGCCAGGCCAGCCACGGCCCTGCCCGGTAGCGTCACACCTGGGAGAAGGACCACGGGCACGTGCTCCTGATCGGATTGGAACTCACTCTGACCTGAGCTCGGCCAGTGGCCAAATGCTGAGGATGAGAGATCACAGGGGCCTTTAAAACCACACCCCCTTCTGGGAGGCTGAGCCAGGGGGATTGCAAGTTCAAGCCCAGCCTGGGCAACTTACGAAGATCCTGTCTCAAAATCAAAACTAAAAACGGGTGGGGGTATAGCTCAATGTGAAGGCCCGTGACTTGATGCCCCATACCACGCACGCGCACACACACACACACACACACACACACACGAACCGCCTCTGACCTGGCCCAACCCAACCAGCTCCAGCTCCTCACAGACAACCTCCTGGACGGAGTCCCCTGTCGAACCGGAAAACCTTAAGATGACTCGTAACCAGGAACTGCGTCTGACAGTCACCTCCTTCCTCGGGGGTTATTAGACCGAAACGCCCACGGCTCACTACGGAAGAGGCTCCATCTGCCCGTCCAGAAGACCAGCTCCCATCCAAAATGGGGCCGGGACCAGCTGTGACGGCACCCAGGGAACGCCCTGACGCTCACCCTGGCAGAGCGCCTCACAGGCGTGTCTTGAAAGCACGGCTGCCGGTGTCCCCGTGGTGAAAGCGGTTTTCCAGACGTCTTTCCTTATGATAGAGGAGACCTCGGTGGGAACCCTGATGGCCTGTTTGTTACCCACACATGGATGTCTACAGGCTGAATCACAGGAAGAAGATCCAATCCCATCCTCGCTTCCACACTGGATGCCGCCCCCGGGGCCTGGCACGTGGTAGCCAGGCAGCTTACCACCCAGCTACATCCGCTTCCCCTTTCAGTGTTTGCTTTTTCTAATGTTGAGATGGTGTCTTCCCGTGCCCAGGCTGCCCTCAAACTTTCAACCCTCCTGCCTCGGCCTCCTGAGTACCAGGAAACATAGGTATTTACTACCTCACCTGCTGCCTCAGGAAACATAAAATCCGCACTACAGCAGACAGCGCTTCAGAATGAGGGCACTTTGCCTCAAAATTCCCAGCAGAGGCAAAGCTGTGTTGTACAATATGGCATCACCACAACTCCGGCCACAGGCGTTTCTGGTGATGCACCTCCTGCCCACGAGGCGCCTGGGCCGCGGCATGAAGGTGCCTCCCACCTGTGTGCAGGGCCGGGCCCCTGAGCACCCCCTGGCCCAATGAGGGGGGAGCTGTCCGGTCTGTGGCCTGGTGACCAGGCTGGGTCCGCGGGCACTCAGGGCAGGGGAGAGGGGGTGAGGAAGAATTCTCTGGCTCCCTTGGCTACGGAGGAGCGTCCAGAGCTCCCTGGACCTGTAGGAGGAGCCTCAGGAGGGCGAGCTGGCATTGGGAGGGGAAAGAGGGCTGTTTGGAGGAGGAGGAGATGGGGGTGTCGTCGCTGGCAGGAGGTAGGGAGCCGCTGGAGGGGCGATGACAGATGAGCGGGGAGCCTGGGCCTGTGATCCCCACTGCCTCGGGCAGCACCAGGTGCGGAGCCGCGGAGGGCAGGCGTGCCGAGACAGCCCTGCAGAGTGCCTTGGAAAATCCCCCAGGACACGGGGAGCCCGCTGCCAGCGCTCCCCCAGCCGCTGGAGGCTCGTCTGCAATGGTCTTAGGGCAGGGAGGGAGGACGCCTCATTGGACGAGGACGAGACAGGGGAACCGTGCATCCAGTAAGACCTGCTGGACACAGAGGCCAGGACACGCCAATAAGAGGCTGGCTTTTAAGATCCCACGGGTGACTGGTTGGTCATTACAGCCCCACACTGTGGACAGTCCTAGTGCATGTCCGCCCTCCCCCAGGCCTGGTCACCGAGCTGCTGTCCACCCTCCCACAGACTGATTAAACTCTACGGGCACCATCGCGCACCCTCAGGGGACTGCCACACGCGGAGGAAGATCTGCCCGAGCCCTGGGGATGGCCACACTCTATTTACCAATATGCTCCTCACAGCCGTACGCAGTCACCAACAGCTGGGGCCACGGAAATAGGGGGAGAGCAGGTCCCCTCGTGGGGAGCCACTGGCTGAGGGACATCCCGTCTGCTGCTGTGTCCGGCTCATCAGAGGCCGGTCAGCCAGGGACAGGGGACTGGCCCTCAGAGCAGAACCAGTACCACAGGGGCCCTTGTGGAAGGCACCCAGAGAAGCCCCTGCTGGCCCCCACCCGCTCCCGTGCTCGCCTCTCCAAATTCCTGCTGTCACTGTGCTCAGGATGACCTGCAACTCAGCCACACCCCTCAAACTCCTGCCCACCCCGGGGAACCCCATGCAGGTGGTGGGGGACAGTTCCAGGTCTGCTATGCCCACGGCCTGTGCCCTGTGCCCACACAGGTCATGGGAATAGATGCTCAATTACAGTTTTTATTTTAACATGGCTGTAGATTTCCCACAAGGCTACTTGACGGCCCCAGTGGCTTGTGCTCAGGAGGCCGGTGGGACCAAGAGGGTGAGCCAGACAGCTTCCCGCCAGCTGCTAGTGTCCAGAAGGGAAACCCGCACATTTAAAGAGATCAAGGGGTCAGCAAAACCCTACGGGATGCACCTACAGCGTGCGGCGTGTGGACACAGTCCTCACCTGGCGGACGCCACCGAGGGCACTCACGGGACACCCGTGACCCTTCTTCTCTGGCTGCCCCCGAGCAGAAGGGTTCGAAATCTAACAATTCTCGGCCTTCTCGAGGGAGCACCAAAACCACAAGGGACGATCGCGGTCACCCACCCGGGCCTTCAAATATGTCATGTCAGCGAGGCGTAGTGACCCAGGCCGGTCATCCCAGCCCCCTGGGAGGCTGAGGCAGGAAGATCACAACTTCAAGACCAGCCTGGCCAACTTAGTGACTTAAGGAAAACTTGTCTCAAAATTAAAACTTAAAAATAAGCCGGAGGTGTGGTTCGGTATGAAGGCCCCAGGCTTGACCCCAGTACCGGGAAAGAAAACAAGGCAAAAAAAAGCCTGTGGCGTCACCGGCCACATCCCATCAGCCCCACAGGAGAGGCGAGGTGCTCTGGGGTCAGAGGGCGGGAGGAGGCCGGGATGCGTCCTCGTTGCACCGCCGCACAGGGTAAGCTGCTCTTCCCAGTGCCGATTACACAAGGAATGGCACAGGAGTTTCCTGCGAACGTTAGACTCTGTGCCCGGAGACTACATTTTTAGTATTTATTAACTGGATCCACGTGTCTTCCGAAACACGCGCCCCAGTGATCAACCAGACCTTTAAAATCAAGTTTCTTATAAAACTCAGGAAAACCCTCCGACTGGAGCCTTTCTGGTCTTCCAACGCAGGGACCCCGGGCAGCAACAGCCCCGAGGCGGGGATGCGGCCTCGAACTCAGAGCCCGCTGGCTGCAGCTTCTCTGCCCGGCCCCAGGGGGCACAGCGAAGGCTGCTGGCTCACACAGCCACAGAGAAGGCGTTCCTGCATCAGTGGCGTCTCCTTGAAGTAGACCGTGAGGGGTCCTGGGAGGGGGCCCGCGGGCGCTCGCTCAAGAAGATACACCTTCACATAATCGTAGTCCTCATGCCGGGCTCAGACACGGAAAGCAGAAAACCAGGCCAAGTAAGGGGCGCAGGCTGTCGTCCCAGCCTCTGGGAGGCTGAGACAGGAGGACCCCAAGGCCAAGCCCAGCCTCAGCAACTTAATGGCTTAGCGAGACCCCGTCTCAGAGACCAAACATGAACAAAGGGCTGGGGCTGTAGCTCAACGCAAGGGCCCTGGGTTCAATCTTCAGTACTAAAATAAATAAATAAATAAATAAAGTAGGCAACCAGACCACAGTTGGTGACTCTCAGCCTCCCCTGCTGATGGAAAATGAGCGCAAACCGCACTCACCCTGAAAGGGGCCCTCCTGCTCCCTCAGCCACGCGCGCCACGCTGGCACGCCCCACACAGGCCGGCTGACCGACGGAAGGACATAAAACTGTGGAACAAAACAATATTTCTCCTGTGACTTACGCGCCGTATATATTTTTTGGAATCCGTGACAATAAAATTATCCTGAAAATAATGCAGTGAACGTTGGGTTTCACTTGCGAGATTTGAAAATGTGATGCTTCCGCTCATTTGCACCCCTGAGGTTCTGGCGTCCCAGCCAACAGGAGAGTTTTAATCTTACTGAACAACCGTGAGAAATCGGAAGACATCTTCTCTGGCCCCTAGTACACCCGCCTCAGCATGCCACCCAGCCCGGGAGGGTCGGGGCATCGCCGAGGATCTCCTGGCTCTCGCCTTCCCCCACACCAAATGGGCCCTGGGGAGTGACAGAGAAGCCAGCCAAGGGGACACGGGCCAGCACCAGCCCCTGGGCTTTTCCCGGGCCACACAGCAAATGGCCAACCTGGGGCCCCGGACACAGCTCATCCAGGAAAGCTGACATGAAGTGGTCTCCAACAGACTTCCCGCCTGTGCCCTCCACGGGGCCCCAGTCACCAGCTAGGGCCAGAGGCTGACCCTGTGTTCCTGGACAGTCCCCAGAGTCCTGGTTTCCCCTGGAAGCCACAGTGAGAAGTACATCCCTGGAGATGGCTGCTGGCCCACTCACACCCTGTCGCCTGCTCTGACCTGCGAGGAGCCCTGGGGGAGGCGCTAGGATGGGATGGCGGCATCCCTCCTCTCAGCAGTGAAGGTGACGCTGTCGACAGGGTCACAGCTCCCAGGAGCATCCTGTCAGGAGGGGCGGAGGGCAGGGCCACCACACACACGGGGGCAGGACAGGTGCTGGTGCAGGCCCACCCGTCCCCTCATTCTGTGGGCCCCAGCCCTGTCCCCACTCCACGGCAGGGCACGGCCCCCACAACCCCCACGCCCACGGCAAGCGATGGCCCTGGGATACGAGAGCCCTTCAGAGGAAGGTCCCATGAGATCCCCTTCCCTGTCAGCCTCCACTCCTCGGCTGGGCCAGCAAGGGTGGCATCTGCTCCCCACAAGGTGTGGGGCGTCAGAGCACACGCAGTATGCAGATGCATGCCGTGTAAATAGCCGCATCACCACATACATTACACGCACACACACACCACACACTGTACACACTAAACACACTACATGAATGCACACTCCAAAACACCACACGCAATATACACTGTACACACCATGACACACAGTGCATACAGTGAATGTTTACATTTTTAACAATCTAAGGACATGTTGCACGAGCCCCCTCCAACCTCCCCACCTCTAACCCTTACCCACTGTCCCACCACGTCTGGGGCAGTTCCGGAAGACCTGCCATCAGTGTCTCTGAGACGCACTGTCACGGCTGCCCGGATGTCCTGAACCGTCCACAAGGTTGACCTTTCATGGGCATTTTGACCTTGGGGAAGAGCCAGAAGTCACGCGGTACGAAATGCACAAGGTGGGGGCGGGTGCTCCACCGCTCTTTTTTTGACAGAAATTTCCATGAATGTTGGCTTAAGAAGGGTGATTGAGACCCACGGCGAATATGTAAATGAAAAATTACAGTGAAAGACACTTCGCCATTAACCCCCCTCAAAATCTCCCTGGCTTCAAGCACACCCAACCCTTGGCTCTCTCGATACAGGAAGGCCCTTTTAACCCACGCCGTCACTGCAGGCTTTGACGGCCCGCCACCCACCCTGCAGACAGAAGACCTGCCGGGCCAGCACACGAGACCTGCCACTTGCAGAGACGCCTGGGCAGCCGGCGCCCGCCCTAGGACATCCCTGGGGGAGGACAGGCAATCTTAGGCTTCGGCGAGGGCCCACAGGCAGCACCGTTACATGAAGAGCAGATCGGCTTGTGTGTGGAGATCATGCTTCCTTCTTGAGGACCTGGCTCAAGACCCACAGCTGTGAATACAGTTTGATCAGCATGAAGCACTCCGATCCGCCCACCTGTGCCCCCGCCCCCGGGCAGTGGCAGGCCTTCCTAACAGAAGGTTCTGTGGACTCTGGCCCCGCGTAGCAGCTCACCCTCCCACGGGGCAGAAAGGAGAAAGTCAAACACATCCTAGCGCGCACCCAGGGTGGTGACGTCAGCTCCAGCTCACCCTCCGGTGGGTGAGGTAAGTGTGGAAAGCAAACACCCAAAGGTGCTGGCCACAGCTCTCTCCCAGTGGCGGAGTGATGACTCCTTCCTGATTGTTTCTTTAGTATTTTTCTAAACGTTTTACAATGTCTTTTACAGTAATAAGGAAGGTTTTGAGGGGTGTTTGTTTTGGTTTGTTTGGGTTTTCTGTTTTGGTTTGGTTTTGGGGGGCTTCTTGTTTGTTTGTTTTGGAGACAGGGTCTCACTAGCTATCTAGTCCAGGCTGGTCCTGAACTCACTGTGCAGCCCAGACTGGCCTGGAACTCAGGGCAACCCTCCTGCCTCAGCCTCCTGAGTGCCGGGATCACAGGCGTGCACCACCACATCCCGCTATTGTGTGGTACTGGGGGACCAAATCCTGGTGCCCTGATCACAAGTGCTGCAACCACTAAGCTACACCGCCAGCCCCCATAAGTTTTCTTTTTAATTTAAATATTTACCATATGTTTGGATTAGCCCTTGCAGTTGCTCTTACAGAGAGGATTATAATAATTTGTACCTCTAAAAAATGTCATAAATGTTTGTCACCTGATAGAATCCTCCTGAACAGACAAGAGCTCCTGCAGGTGGTCAGGGGAGATCAGAGGACAAGCCTGGCAGACGAAAGCAATAAAAATGCACCCTGGGGAGCCGAGCTGGTGAGGAGGGGCAGGTGGGGCGGGAGGGGAACGGGCCAGCGGGGAGGCGGGGCCAGGTCTCCGCACCTGAGGGGCTCTTCCTGGCTCCCTGACAGCCCACGTGGGAGCTGGGGCTGCTGGCTTAGAAGATCTGGCTGGAGGGTGGGGGCCCTGCATGTAACCCCACCTCCCCCTACAGGGGCCACAAGCAGGCAGCAGGAGTACAGCGTCCTGCAGAGGGAGGTCCCATGACTGGTTGTGGTCGGCTGGGTACAGAGAGTGCACCCAGGCAGGAGGGCTCACCCCTCTCCCCACCTCTCCCGGCCCCCTGTGTGCCAGCTGTGTCAAGACAACATGGTGGGGCTGGCGGGTGGCGACCTGTGCTGCCCCAGCCTGGCCTCAGGGACCACACACCAGCTAATGGGATTGCAAGGCGTGTCCTAAAGAGGACGGGAGAGGGGAACACCCCAGGGACAGCAGCGCCCACCACCAGATTGGAGCCCACTGACCACCAAGGTTGGGAGCAGATGCAGCAGAGTCACGTGGACACAGCCAAAGTGGCTTCTGCTCCCCACACCACCCCAACCCCAGCACCCTCAGCCTCTCCAGGGACGCACCCCACTTCCCCAAAGGGATAATGCCCCTCTAGGGCAGTGGGCAATTTCAATCAAGCAGTACAAACACCTGCCCCAGAGGCCCACACTTCTGATGCCAGCACACTGGGAGGCTGAGGCAGGAGGACTGCAAGCTCCAGCCCAGCGTGGGCAACTTAGCAGCTTGCTGAAAACCTGTCTCAAAATCAAGAATAAGAAATGGGCTGGGGATGTGGCTCAAGGCGAAGGCTTGGTTCAGCCCCAGCGCCACATACAAGGGGCCGTCGCAGAGCTCAGCCCAATTACTGCACACGGCAGGCCCCACAGGTGAGCACGCAAGATCACACGTGGCCCCCGCAGGTGTGGATGCAGGATCACGCATGGTCGCCGCAGGTGCGCACACTGGATCACGTGCTGCCCCACCAGGTGAGTACATGGGATTATGCATGACTCCCACAGGAGAGCATGTGGGATCATGTGTGCTCCCACAGGTAACATACAGCCCCCGCAACACACCCACACCCAGAGATGGTCCTCAGATCTTCACTACAGAGGTCCTGTGCTGAGTGCATCCCCTGGAAATCGGACCTCACCTACAGAGCCAGGTCTGTGGCGGCCCCGTGTCAGTCACAGTGCCCCTGGGATCCCAGCTGCCCACGGGGACAGGCAGATGCAGCCTGGCCCATGGAGGGACTGCAGAGCAGCCTCCAGGTGGCCACTCAGAGGGCTGGTCAGCAGCCCCGTGCATGGTCCAGCGGCTGCGGCGCTCTGCCAGGAGGAAGCTGTGTGGCTCCGATTCCCACCGATTGTTCTTCTTGATTAAAAACCGATTTTCTGCTGCGCGCCCAGAATTGCTTCTCGTTGCCTTCGGAGGAAAGAGACAGCGGGAAATAAACACCACATAAATAACTCTCCGGGGAGGGCGCGGAGGTGGGGCTGCGCCAGTCCTGACCCCCCCCCCCCACGGAGGACAGTCGCGGCAGAAGCAGCCTGCGCATCCTGGGGGGTGAGATGCCCGCAGCCCGCCACCCTGGGGTACCTGGGAAGGGGCCCAACACTGGTTCGGAAAGCCCGGGGGCTGCACTGCGCCCCGCGATGACCCTGTGCTGTGACGCAGCCACCAGCCCCCGGGGCAGGTCACAACCCACTCTGCCAGCCGGGAGCGGCGCAGGCACGCCTCAGAATCAGGGTCTCCCCCACACACAGCCCCTCAAGGAGACCAGCAGCTCCTGAGCTCTGATCAGCCGTCGCCTGGAAAATGGATTTGAAAACACAAGGAAGAGCAGGAAGGCCCCGGACCTGCTCGGGAGAGCCGTGTCCCGGTCATGCCGCACACTGTGGGGCGTGTCTCCGGGTCACTGCAGGCCCAGCAGACTAAGGCCCAGCTCGGCTGCCCCGCGGACCAGGCCCACCCAGGCAGCAGGGCAAGTCCCCGGAATGTGCAGCACCGGGAAGGGGGCTCCGGCCTCAGCGACGCCCAGGGCCCACAGGCAGGGCAGGGAGGGGGGCCCACAGCACACCAACGCTAGGAGTCTTCACGTCCTGTGCGCAGGCAGAAAGCGCCAGGTGACATGCTGTGTCCCCAGACACCACACCCCTGCAGGTGCCTCCTGGGACAGGTGCCTGGGACAGGCATGGGGCCAGGGACAGGAGGGAGCATTCCTGGGGCTCCCCTCAGGTCAGGCTGCACAGCCAGAGGGGCCCAACTGTAGGGACAGTAGGGCCTGGGGACCAGGAAACTTCGGGATGGCTCCGTGACATCGGTATGGTGGATGCCCGGTTTCTGTTATGATCTAGACCTGGATGTCCCCTAAAAGCCTCAGGGTTGGAAGGTGACCCAACCGTGGAGTCAATCCATTGACTTCCTGCGCTGTTAGGCGGTGGGGCCTGGTTGGAAAGGGCAGAGCACTGGGGCCTCACCCGGAAGGGGACATGTCAGCTCTGCCCTTCCCTGCCGGCCTCAGGTTCCCTTCCTACCACGCTGTGAACAACTTTTTTCCAGCGAGGGCTCTGCTAAGCCCTTCCACCATGGCCAGGGCCCGTGAAGGGACTGCAGCTCCTAAACCATGAGCCAAAATAGGGTTTTCGCCCCTTCAAGTTGTGGCTGTCAGATACGGTGTCCCAGCACCAAGAAAGTGACCGGGACACTTTTAAAATCAAGTTTTGGGAAGCTCCAAAGGTGTGTGTAGAGACGTAGATGGGGCCTCCCTCCACCCATGACTCGGGTGGGGTGTGGGGTTCCCGCCCAGACCCTAGGAAAGCATTACTGACTGCACCCACCTGCCTCAGCACCTGCATCTCTGGACAAGCCTTGGCCTCAGGGCAGCTGGTTGCAGACCCCTGTAGGGCACCTGTGCCTGCAGGTTCCAGAGCAGGTGTTCAGTTCCTCCGCCTGCACGACAGCAGACATAGCCAGGGTCCACGCATAAGCTGGGGCATGGAAAGGCTGGAACTGGGCAGGCCTACACCCAGCTGGGAGGCACCGCATATCGAAAGGACCAGGGACCACGTGGTAGAGTATAAGAGGAAAACCCTGTAGGATGTAAGCACAAGGCCAGCACAGGTCAGAGGTGTTCCCTGTGGTCCTCCCTCAACTTTCTACTGCCTGGAATATGAGTGAACAGCTGGCTCTCCACTAACGCCTTGGACCAGGAAGTGACTGTAACAACAAAATGTGTGCGCAATGGATTAGCCCCCTGCCCATTGCTGGGCCTCAATGCCTCACACCTGTGCCTTCAAGGGAATTTGGGCTCACAGCTCCTAGAGACTTTAGGGCACAGCAGAGGGCTGACTCCAAGGCGGCAGCGGCACAGCAGAGGCCCGATGCTCACCTCCGGTAACGAGAAAGAAGAGAGAGAAAGGACCGGGGGACAGGGACCCACCCTTCCAGGTCACATTGCCAGTCACCTCTCACCAGGCCCCATCCCTGAACAGCACAGCCAGCCATGAGCCCATGGCGAGCACAGCCCGGAATCCAGTCACATTCCACACACAACAGGCCTTGGGGGGCATTTTAGTTCTAAACCAGAATAAACCCATGTTCTAGAGAACAGAAAAGATCAAAGGAATTTGGAAGCTGGGGAATAGCGCACGGGTTAAGAATGCTTGGTTAGCCTGCACGAGGCCCTGGTGTGGCTCCCCGGCATCACATAAATATTAGCCAGGCCTAGTGGTGCACACCTGCAGTCCCAGCACTTGGGAAGCAGAGGCAGGAGGATTGCCATGGGGCCAACCTGGGCTACCTAGTGAGATCAGACCAGCCTGAACGATAGAGTAAGACTGTCTCAATAAACAAATGAACAAATAAATAAATAAGAAAAGAAATGTGGGTTTATGATGACATCATATTATCAGGAGACTAGCCATGGACTTTCACCTACAGATGGTTTGTGTGTGCCATGCTAATGGTTTTGCTGTTGTAAGTGTCTGAGTATAATTCCTAATGTGGTTAGTCAGGTGCCCCTGTGTCCTGGGGCCCAGCCATGTCGTGTGAGCGGCTGGAGTGTGACTTGTACTGCCTGAGGAGAATACGTTAATTGCATTGTGTTTATTTATTTAGTGTTTCTTTATGAGCAGGGTGCAATCACTCACCCCCACACACTGCACTTCAGGAGCCACTTGTGTCCCCTGGGCCCTGTCTCCGCTTTAGAATCCCCACAGTGCACTGTGGGTTGGTCCGCTATGTACTGCGTAACAAAGCCCCTAGCAAGAGGTGTCGATTTTCCTGTGATGTCACAGAGGAGCGGCATGGTGGGCCGCATGGTATAGATCTAAAATGTCCCCAAGGTCTCCTGTGTTCGGAGGGTGACTGGATCACGTGGGCACTGCGACCAAGTGGACCCACCCATGGGTGGGTTCGTGTCCTCCTGGCCAAGTTCACCCACAAGTGGGTTCTGCACTGGCAGGAGATTCTAGGGCTCCAGAATCATGCAAGCCAAGCCCCACAACAAACCCCCTCTCGTGTGCCCATGTCTGTGTCCACATTTTTTTTTAATTTTTTGAGACAGTGTCACTCTCTGTAGTCCAGATTGGTCCTGAACTCACTACGCAGCCCGTGTTGGCCTCAGACCCATGACAATCCTCCGGAGTGCTGAAATTGCTGGCATTCACCTCGATGCCCAACTGATGTGGTGTTGAACCACATCCAGGGCCTTGAGCTTGCCAGGCTAGCACCCTAACCACTGGGTCACTTCCCAGCCCCATTCCTATTCCTACATAACACTGGACTGTGTCTCTGGAGAAGCCTACCACAGGCCCACGCAAGGATTTGTCACGGCACAATCACACTCCGTGTCTCAGATTTCACACCCACAGAGGCAACCAACTGTGGATTGAAAATGTTCAGAAAGGAAAAGTGCTGAGCCAGGCCTAGTGGTACAGGCCTAGGAACCGAACTCTGGAAGTTTGAGCCTAGCCGTGGAAATTCAGCAGTTTAGTGAGACCCCCATCTCAAAATAAACAAAAAAGGGCTGGAGATGTAGCTCAATGTGAAGGACCAGGAGTCAGTGCTATTTCAGAACTGTCCCCAGAGTCCCTGGGAGCACAGCCAGCCTGGATCCTGCCCTCCTGGGTCCACTCCCCCTGCCCACTAGGCGCATCCACCAACTCTCCGGGACCCATGACGGCTCCTCTCATCCTCAGGAGGCTCCCGCAAGGAGCAACGTCATGGCCTGATGTTGTAGCTTCAGGGTGCACAGGGGCTGCCAAGAGCCTGCCCAGCCTGCCCCACTGTGGGACCCCATCGCCTGAGATTCATGCCTCTGAGCCTGGGCCCTGACCAAAGCCACAGTCAGAGCCGGAGACAGCCAGAGAGACCCCAGCACGCTGTGGAAATGAAGCTCCCCGAGGCTAACCAGGCAGACAAGCATCGATTTCTTGCTGGTGTAGGTTCCGGTGTCCGCAGCCAATAAAGAGATCTCACTCCACCATCTGACAATAAGGCTCAGCCGGCTCTCGATACTGCACCCTACTCCCGCGGCTTACAGGGAAACATTGCACACCACGGTCGGACGAGTCTGGGCCTCCGCTCCAGGGTCCCCGTGAAATCCTCTCCCTCCCATGACATCCATCACGGGAGCAGCTGAGTGGGCAGAGGTGCACGTCCACAGCCCCTGGCAGAGAGAGCTGGACAGGTTCCACGTCCAAAACCGCCCACCGGTACCTTCCCAAGTCTGCAAGTTGGAGGAGCACTCAGTCTGCCCACCAGCTACCTACGAACTTAAGAGAAGTAGGGGGTTCCTCCCAGGTTTAGGTGGGTGGCACACCCCACCCCTAAATGAGGGAGGTCAGAGGCCTCACAATGGGGACCCGCCATCTACCTCGGCCACCCATTTGGGCCTCCTAGGGTGTAATAGGCTTCGTGCTGAGGAAAATGACAGCCACGTCCCCCACAGATGAGTCCCCAGGGCCCAGAGCCAGTGTCTTAGGTGTCTGAGGCTGGGGCTGAGACCACTCAGAGCCCATGGGCAGCTGAGCAGTGGCTTCTCCCACATAGTGAGGACAGGGGGTCACCTGAGCCCAGAGGTTCCGAGCATCAGCCTCAGCTCTGAGTGTGAGACCTGACTGGGTTTTGGGACTCAGAGACCAGGAAGCCATCATGGGGTCTCAGCAGCCAGCCCAGCGAATGCCTCCCGGCCTGCCTCATCCCTAACATCCTCCCTCAGCCGACATCCTGCAGTGAAGGAGCCACCACCTTACTTAGACAGGGAGGGGCGAGGGACCCCTGGGTGCTGTACTGGCTCGGTGCGCGGCTGAGGCCTTCCTTGGTGTGGACACACCCCCACTGAGCCCCCGGGAAGCCTGTGCGCAGACCCTCACACACTGAATCACCAGTGTGGAGCTGGAGTTGGATTCCCAGGCCAACCCAGTGGCAGCTGCTGTGCCACAGTCACCAGGGGACCTGCACTGGGGGTGAGCCCGCTGGCCTCTGAGGCAGAGGGGGGCACACTCACAAGGCCACACAGACTCCTCAGAAGCCGGCTGCCTCCTCCCAGGGGTCCCCTCGGGAGACACTGCCCAGCTCAGCCAAGCAGACACCTGGGCGTGCCAGGCGGCAGGAGCTGCAGCTGACATTCCCTCCACCAGGGTGCACTAGGAGCATCTTGTCACAGACGCCATGACAGACACTGGACTCAAAGACCATGGAGGTTGGGGAAACAGGGACAGGAGCAAGAACCTCCACCTGCAGGGGGCTGGCACCCCACGGGCCACAAAGCTGACCTGCTGGGGAACCCACTGACCACAGCAGGCCACCCCACTAGAGCTCGGGGCATTCCCGCCGCAGTGAGGCCACCATCGCCAGCACCGTTACGTACGAAATCAACATAGAGAATTCACACCACGGAGTGGGTACCTTCCAAGGGAAAGCCCTGGGGTAGCCAGGCCTGAGCCCCACCGCACTACCGAGCCCGAGACGTGGCTTCTGCCGGGCCCTCAGATCAGCTGCCCCTGAGCCCCTGAGCCTGCCCACCCCTGCCTAGCCACACGGTGCCTATTGGTTGATGCCCCCTCAGTCCGTCAGTGGTACCCACTTGCCCTACATCAAGGAGCAGGGGCGTTCTGGGGTGTGCCTCTCACCCCTGTCCAGGCACCAGGACCACAGAGGCTGCCTCCCAGCTCCCCCAGGTTGGTCCAGAGGCCGAGCCGCTCGCTGCTCAGTGATGAGGCCCACTGAGGAGCTCAGAAGCTGGACCTGGAGCCACGGCGGTCAGTCCGGTCACTCCTCTCCTGCACCCAAAACCAGATGCACAATCAGTCAGGGCAGCTCAGCCCGCACAGTCCGGGCTGCCAGTGGCCTTGGCAGCCACTCTCACCAACACACACCCAGCCGGCGGACAGACAGAAAGGCCGGATGCGGCCGGATGCGGCCGGCGTGTGACCTCTCAAACTGTCCACACAAACACTACATCCGTCGCTTCCCCTGTGTCTCCAAAGCAGGGGTTCTGCTTCATAAGCTATTTGCACAGGAGAGGCCAGGCTGGCGACACTGCCGACAGCTCTGTCCTGCTGGGACTTCAGGGGTGAGGAGACTTCTTCACCTTTACAGAGCGTCTGCGGGAGACGGAAGGCAGCTGGGGCCAGACCTGCAGCTGCAGATCTTTATTTGATTTCTAGATAGCGTCCCACTAAGTTGCCCAGACTGCGCTTGGCCTTGTGATCCTCCTGCCTCAGCCTCCCAGAGTGCTGGGATGACAGGTATGCACCAGTGCACTAGCTCTCTACCGCCTCTGTGCCCGGGGAAGCGGTCCTGCCTCCCCTACAGGTCCCAGGACCCTCATTACCCACAGCCCAGTGTGAGCTGGCTTGACTCCGGGTATCGGCCTCTAGCAGGGGTCACTGCGGCTGGTTCCGAGAATACCCAACCCAACTGGTATCCAATGGCTCTAAAAACAAAATACCAATGGTGTTTGCGGGACTCTTGTGAAAATGAAAGGGTGCACACTTGGGTTTCTGTTTTTTAATCTTCAAGGGATGTTTTATATTTTGCCCTTGTGCTGTATGTTCCCTGTAAGATAATGTTCCTGTCTAGTTGCCTTACCTGTAATAAAAGCTACAGTACATGCAATCACACAGTAACACAGAACTGCATCATAAGACAGACAACCTACAGTTCCGTTAGCAAAACCACATGAAGGTCACAATTAGGTTATGCTGTTACTAATCTGTCTTGAAAAGAACTAGTGCATCAGGCCGAGAGAGTCCACAGTGCTGCTCTAACAAGCCACCCTACCACCTCAAGCCCGGACACTAGGTGGCCCTGCTCCAGCGTGCATCGTGCCAGGTCAGCAGGTGCCTCTCCCTGTCAGTGTCTGAAATGCAATCAGCCACCCCAGCTGCGGACAGTGTGGACAGTGGGGTGCGTGGTTCCACAGCTCCAATACCTGTCACCCCACTCTCAGTCCACTGGCCAAAGTCACACGGTGGCAGCCGGTGGCATGATCCCTGCGTGTGCTGGGAAAGAGGAAGCCTGAAGGTGCCTGGAGCTGTGCAGGCCGAGCTGCTGCCCACCACTACGCCCTCCCCACCAGCCAACAGCACCGCGTGTGGAGCAGGCTGGGTCTCGGAGCCGCCATCACCAGGGACGTTTCCATCAGGCCGGAAATGCTGCCCCTGAATCCTCTCCACCTTGGTGCTGGTGCCTGCTTCTGCGCCCACAGCCAGGCACAGGCCCAGGGTGGCCGCACAGCCGGGCTCTCGGTGCTTACCTCCTTGTGACCTGCTCTCTGGGACCAACAGAAAGCAGCCAAGGAACAGATCATGCACGCCCATGCCTGCGTGGGGGTGTCACTAAGCTCCACGTGCAGAGGTCTTAGGGTGACCGCCCACTGTACCACGGACTCCTGCACGTGCCCATCCATGTGACCCATGTGACCCAGAGCAGTGCTGTCGGTCTCACTCCAAGCCCAGGTCTAGCCTGAGCCCACGGAGGGACAGGCCCTGGGGGGCGATGGAACCTCCAGTCCCATCCAGGCCCCTGTGACATCTGTTTGCTCTCCGTTCCTGGGCACCACTGACAACACAGCTTCACTTGAGGTGTCCCCGAGTGCCGCGGCTCAGGGTGCTGCCCCAGAGATCCCAGGAGAAACAGGAACAACAGACAAACGAGCCGTAGATGTCCCGGCACAAGAGGGAGAGCTTCCAGGAGGAGAACCGCCCTGAGCACATCCCGGGGCACGCGGGCACAGGGCAGGGAGGGCAGCCTCACTCACCTGCTCTATGGAGCAGTGAGCCCTCGAGAAGCTGGGGACCGAGGGTAGGATGAGGTGTAACCCAAAGACACCTTAAGAGGGGAGGGCGACTCGGGGGAAACAGACCCAGCTGGGCCCGGATGAGGGAACTGGAGGCAGGTGCAGCCTCGAAAGGTAAACTGAGCCCAGAGGGGGCTCTGTGGGGTCTCCCCATTCCGAGTCCAGTTGAGTCTACCCAAAATCTGCCTGCTGCTGACTGAACTTCAGCCTGTGAGACTGCCACCTGATTTTGAAATGGACCACAGCCGAGGTAATTAAGTGGATATCATGCTGGGCCCACTGGTGTAGGCCTGCAATCCTAGCACACTGGGCAGATGAGGCAGGAGGATCGCAAGTTTGAGCCCATTCTGAGCAACTTAGACCTGTTTCAAAGTTGAAAAATAAAATATGGGCTGGGCACATGGCTCAATGTGACAGCTCTGGCCTCAAATCCCGGTGCCCCAACCCCCTAAAAAGATGCACACAGGTGTGTGCGTGGTAACAAGGCTGGGAGGGACATCCCAGGACCTCGGAGATGCCAGGCCATCAGACACAGAGCCGACCGACCTGGGGATGGCAGCCACAGCCCCGAGCCCACCCCAGCCTCCAGCAGGCCACAGGGCCCTGCTGTCCCGGATCCCCCTCTGTGCCCTGTGCTGTGGGCCCCAGGACACTCCCACAGGCCAGGCAGGCAATGCCAGCCGCTGTTCACGGCCTCCGCCTCACCCTGCTGCCTGCACGCCTGGAGTCAGCGTGGCCACCCTGGGTCCTCGGGAGCTTTCGTGTCACACACAATGAGAGTATCTCCCCGCCGTTTCCAAACAGAAAATGAAAAGGCTGGTCGGTGTACAAGCCCCGCTGACTGACGCATTGATCTGGGCGCTTTCGGAGGAGACACTAAGTGCGCCGGCCGCCTGCGCTTTGAAGTTGCGCTTAGCAGACCAGCTCCCCCCTCGGGTGGTTTTACAGCCATTAAGGATATGTTCCTTTTATCTGGAGCCTTCAATTAATTGAATTTCAAAAAAATGCCCTGAAATGTTTTTACAGGAAAGCCGGTGTGCTCCTGGAGGCCACTCCCAGGAGAGCTGCAGCCCTGGCAGCGACAAGCAGCCACCGCGTGGCGCTGTCCCCACCAGCACCTGCCGCTGGCTGCTGCCTGCCTCGCTGTACCCCCCCTCCTTTGCTGGGGCACCTGGGATGAGCTCGGGCACTGGGGACACCTGCTGGGAAGGAGACTTGATTTTTTTGTTTGTTTGTTTTGTTTTTGTTTTGTTTCTTGACACAGGGTCTCGCCCTGTAGTCCAAGTTGGTTCTGAACTCACTACGTAGCCTGGGCTGGCCTCCAACTCACAGCAATCCTCCTGCCTCAGCCTCCCCAGTGCTGGGACTACAGGTGTGCACCACCAATTCTGGCTTTCATGTGGTCCTGGAGGATTGGACCCAGGCCTTGTGCATGCTAGGGGACCACTTTACCCACTAGGTAAGCCCTGCTCTAGCCTCTGAGCAATGCCCCAGGCCCAAGACTTTAATTTTTAGGGCTCTCTTCTGGGTCCCTGACACACTTTCCCCAATGAGCCCTTACAGGGGCCATGCTGGTATTCCCAGAACAGCCAGAGGCAGACGCAGGTCACCAGTAAACATCCCCTAACTTCATGGGCTCTTCCTGCGGGCGTCCTGAAGTGTTCCCAGGAAACCCTGGGAGGGGGAATCAGGACCAGTGCAGAGGCCTAGGTGGGCGGGACCAGAGAGGAGAAAGCCCCGCCCACAGCCAGGCCAGGCCCAGCCAGGCGGACCTTCCCGCCCTCCTGGGACTGCCTTTCGCCCTTAGTTTTGTGTTGGCCTGAACAGATGCCATTTGTCCCGTCACCTTCCTGGGGCGCATGTCCCACCCGGTGCCAGGACACGGCTGTCGAGAGCTCTCCCAGAGGGCAGAGGTGGGTTCTGGTCACCGGCTCCTGGCTGCACCCCTGTGAGTTTCTTGCCCTGCACCCTCCCTCCATCAGCTCCTTAGCGTTTTTTGAGGTGCCCTCCGCCATTACCACCACCCTGCTCCCCTAGAACAATCCCTTGCGTCCCACCCAGAACGGCTTTCTTCTTCAGTCCTGAGCTAGAGGCCTCACGGTGACAGGTCTGTTCCCGCATCCGGCCTGGGCTCCCTGTCACACCTTCGCACAGACTCAGCAGGCTCAGGCGCCTCGTGCCCAGCCTGCATGTCTGTGATCTGAGGCCATGCGAGGTAAACATCTCCAGTCCTAACGTACCAGCCACGGGCACGGGGAGAATGAATAGACCTTTTCGTTTTTAATCACTGAAACCTCCTTAATACTTGCTGCATCTGAGGTCTGTCCCAGCGACAGACACGGCGTGGTACTCTTGAAGACAAGGCAGGGAGAAATGTCTTCCCAGTTTCCCAGGCCACGTTCCTACATCACAGGACAGAGGCACAGGAAGAGGACATGGAGGGCCGGGGCACCCAGCCCCTCAGCCCCCCACAGGTGGTCACTGTGCAGCAGCCAGGCCCTCGCCTGCCTCTCTCTCTCTCTCTCTCTCTCTCTCTCTCTCTCTCTCTCTCTCTCTCTCTCTCCAGCACCTCAGGCTTTTCTGCTAAGCCAGGCGCCCTCCGTGCCTGTGGTCCTGGGCAGGCTGCCCTCACCTAGCTCCACGGTTTCCCCTGGCCTAGAGAAGAGCCATTTTCCTTCCCCCATGGGTCCCTGGGGAAGGGCAGGATCAGGCCAGGGACCCCGTCGATGACGGGCCGGGCCGTCCACACAGCACTGCAGCGGCCCGGCCCAGATGCCTGTGCGTGTCGCGGCAGCGTCCAGGTGAGGAGGACGCCGCGTGGCCAAGCCCCCGGGGCCCACGGATTTCATTCCGGATCAAGCTCTGGCAGCCCTGCCAGCAGGAAAGACAAAAGAGGGATTGAAAGAGGACCTGTGGGGGACGGCAGCGGGGCAACCGTGGGCCTGGTCGGCTGCCCAGGCACGCGCCAGGCCCGCCCACCACCAGCCCCGGGGGCCTCTCTCCTGGAGGGGTGGCCGAGGCTGCTGGCCTTCTTTCAGATGACCACCAACCCAGAAGCCAAAGAGGGACCACCCCTGGAGCCCGGCCTGGGCCTGGGGACAACTCACCTCTTCCTCAGAGCGACGACCCTAGAAGTCCTGATGGCAGCCAGAGGGCCAGGCAGCAGGTCCACCCACAGGGCCAAGGACAGGACAGTGGGAGTGGACATGCTTGTGGTCACTCCAGTCGTGTAGCTGAGGCAAGCTTGGGCCTGGCAGCATCCAGACAAAATGGTCTGGGCCTGGTCCCTAGGTCAGGCGCCACGCCGCGGCAGTGACCCCGTTTTAACTCCCCTCTCCCAGGAGTGTGGTCCAGAGGACGGCCGTGCCGTCTGGGCTCCGTCCCCCGGCCACAGGGCCTCCTCCACGGACCCGGCGGTTCTCAGCTCCTGCCTCTGCTGGTCAAGGATGCAGTGATTCACAAGCCCAGGCAGCGAGCACGGACACCCAAGCTCGCCCCAGAGTCTGAGAGGCCAGAGGTCCAGCTCAGGGCGTAAGGCGCTTCCCTTCAGGTCGGATTCCCTAGCACCACACAATAGCCGCACGGTGCTCTGTGATCCCAGCACCTGGGAGGCTGAGGCAGGAGGACTGCCATGAGTTCAGGTTCAGCCTAGACCACCCAGACCCTGTCTCAAAAAGAAAAAAAAGAGTCTGCGTCCTTTGAGACCTTAAGTCCCAGGCAGGAGGTGCTAAGGAGCCTGTATTGTCCCGAGTACTGCACAGAGACGCCCTAACCAAAAGGAGCTGGAGGAGCTGCCCCCAGCCCAGGGGAGGGGCGGCTGACCTTGCCCACCTTCCTCTGTCCCTGTAAAGGGCCCGGCCCCTTCAGCCTCCTGGGCTCTGAAGCTTGCCTGCGGTCAGACCCAGCCCCAGGCCCCACCCTGTGGCTACGCTGATAGGACACCCAGCCACTGTCCAGAGGCCCCGCTACACCACCTCAGCCCAGGGAGGCCGAGCCTGGCACTGCCACACGCTACGCTGCCCTGAGGGCTCTGCAGGCCCTGGCCTCTCCCCTAGAAAAGAAGGACAGGCATAGGCCTAGGGGCACACTGTCCCCAGGGCTGCTGGTGATGAGGGAAGTCACATGACCTGTCCAGAAGGGGGAAAAAAGGAAAAACCCACAAATAACTTTCAGAGGCTTTTGAAAACAAGGCACATCCCGCCACCGCAGCCACCAGGGAGGGACGAAACCGGGGCTTTCTCGAAGCTTAAATGATGGGGGTGGGAAGACACAGGGAGGAAGAAAACAGGGCACCCACCAGGCAGGCGTCCCGGCCTGGCGAGCGCTGGGCAGGCAGGGGAAGGGGACGCCTCACTGTCCCTGCACCGGGGCCTGCCACTCATCCGGCAGCCAGGCAGGTGAAAAAGCCTCAGGGGCTTGCCAAGGGTCTCCCGTGCTGTCTGGGGGGTGGGGGTGCCACAGCGGGAGACCTGGCCCTGCCCCCCAGGCCAGAGGCGCACCCCCCAGGCGCGGGATGGTCCCAGGCCTGCCACAGGGTCCTAGGCTATCACAGCCCCTCCCTCCTCTGGGGGAGGTTCTGTTCCCCAGAACCAGCACTCGACTTCCCCAGTCCCAGCCCAGGGCCTGCCTGGGGAGCCCAGATGGCTGTGGGCCCCTGTGGGCACCCACCCGCGGAGGAGAGACCTAGGAGGCCTGGACCGGGGGTGGGTGCGCAGGAAGAGAACGAAGGGGAGTCTGAGAGCCTAGCCTGCCCCGGAAGGGACAGCCACCTGCCGGGGTCCTGCCCGGCCAACTCCAGCCCGGCGGGCAGGAGGGCGGAGGAGAAGGACCCCAAGCCCCGGAGGGCCCAGCCGGCCGAATAGGGCCGCAAGCCCGCGCGCGGCCCCTCGGGGCGGGGAGCGACCCATCTGGGCCCTCGCCCCGCCCTCCCCACCTGCCCCCGCGGCCCAGCGAGCACCCGCCAGCGGGCTGGCGCTGCCATCCCAGCGGGCACCCCGCGCGCCGGCGGAGGGGAAAGTTGGCAGGGGCGCGGCGCCCGCGCGGGAAGCGCTGACGGGCGGCCGGGCGGGAGCGGCGCGCTCGCTGGCTCGCCCACGTCACGCCGGTGCGGCTCGCTGACGGCGCGGCGCCTGGGGACCGGCGCTCGGCTCGCCAGGTGCTCGCCTGGAAATGTCCCCACGCGTGGCCGCCCGCTCCGCGGCGCCGCGTCCCCGCGGGCGGCCGGGCGTGGCCGGGTGCCGCCGCAGGTAGGCCGACCCCGCCCGCCCGCGCCCGCGCCCGCCGCGGGCCCCGACCCCGCCCGTCCCCAGGAGGCGGAGGCCGGCGCGGCGCGGCGGCGGCGGCTCCCGGCGCGTCCCGGCTGCGCGCTGCTCCCGGCGCAGGTAGGCGGGGGCCCGACCGCGCCAACTCCGGAGGGGACAAAGTTTGCCGCGCGCCGGGGGGCTCGGGAGGCTGCGGCGTGGACAGCGAGCTCCAGAGAGCGAGCGCGGGGCAGCGCGGGCGGGCGCGGGGCGCGGGCTCCTTCCTGTTCGGGCGGCGGGAGCGCAGCGGCCGGGACTAGGGAAGGACCCGCGGGCCGGGCGCGCGGGAGCGGGAGGCGGCCTGGGGGCACTGGGAGGGCGCGGCGTGCCCCGCGGCTGGGGGCCGGGCGGACCGCAGCGAGCAGCGCGCCGGACTCCCCGGGCGGCCCCGGGGGCGCCCCCACGCCGAGGACCCGCGGTGCCTGCAGCACCGGGGCTGGGCTCTGCGTGCCTCCAGGGCCCCTCCGGCAGTCTGTGCCCGCGCCGGGCCGACTCTGCCAGGCTGGGGGACTCCCGGCGTTCCCGGCGCTGGGAAGGGGAGCCCCTCTCGGGTTAGGGCTAGTGGCGGGGCGCTGGATCTGGCCTCTCGGCCCTGAACGGAACAGGTGGTCGGCGGCTGCCTGGTGTAGGGAGCCGAGTGTCCTCTGTACCCCCTGCGGCCCGCTGGGGGTCGCTCCGGCCGTCCCTCTGTCCCTCGGGCGCCCTGACTTACCAGCCTGCCCCAGGTGTGTTGTGGGGAACCTCTCCTGCAGGACCTGCGCGGCGCTACTGTGTGCCACTCCGGGGCAGCGGCACCCGGAGACGCTAAGGCTCTGGCCCTGTCGCCCGGGCTCAGGGCCGGGCCCCAGAGGTCACTTCTTGGACAGTTATTTCTGTGTTCCTGAACACACGGGGCCTGCGGAGAGGCAGCCTGAGCGAGGTGGTATGCGGGCGGCGGACTGAGCTTGCGTCCCTCCGGGGCTGGGCAGCGGGCCTCGCGAGGCTCTGCGCGGGGAGGGGGCCCTTCTCTGCCGTGGCGTCCCAGCTGGGCTGGGCCAGGCCCAGACCACTCAGCCCGGGGCGCCGGGAAGATGAGCGTGTGTGCGCCGCAGAGGGGAGCGGAGCCCAGCGGGCCGCGCTGCCGGCTGGGGTAAGGGCCACTCCAAGAACCCGAGGGGAGTGGGGGCTAGAAGCGGCCCGCGGGCAGAGAGACCGCTGCCCGAGGGCCCAGGGCAGGCCTGCAGCCCCTTCCCAAAGGACCCAGGGTCTGAGCTCCTGCCCAGAGGGCCACTGTGCCGGGCTGCTGAGATGAATGGCCAGTGTGCGGGGCACAGTCTCCCGAGCCCTGGCCGGGTCTCCCGGGGGGAAACGCGGCCCGCAGGCCCAAAAGCCCGAGGCACAGGTCGCGGCTGCGGAGAAGTAGCCAGCCCTTTCTCTCCCTTGGGCACCGGCGGCTGAAGGGGTCTTCCTACGCCCAGGACCCTCACTCACCCACCTCGCCGCCGGGTGGGCGGGGGCGGGCGAGCTGCTTGTAAACAGCGCATAGGGAAAGCGGAAAGGTCGGGCCAAAGCCCGGCCTCGCGGCCGGCCGAGCGGACCAGCGGAGGGGAGAGGCGGGGCGGGGAAGACGGACCCCAGCGGCCACCGCGATCCATCTGCGCCTAGAAACCCCGGTGGCTAGTTTCTTATTATTTACGGGAAGGCGGTATTAGCAATTCAGGTGAGAAGGAAATAAACGCAGCCTGCCAGGAAATCAATACAGAATTCAAAAACAATTATTAATGTCCTTTGACTCGTGTTCTTCATATATCTCTGGCGGCTGCCGACGCTAAACTGAATAATTTGCATGGGGCGGCTGTTCATTATTTCCGAAGGTTCCCCTTCGCGGGCCGCTCGGCCGTGGTCGGCTGCAGCCAGCGCCATCTGAGCGCTGTATTTCCGTCTGTAAATTAAAGCAATTACGCAGCAGATATTATTTGATGTGTACTGCGGCCTCGCGATAGTCATCAATCACTTTCAACCGAGCTGTCAGCGGCGCAGATTCGGTTCTGGGCGGCAGCCTTGCAGCTGGGGAGAGGGCCAGGACGTCACCATTAATTAGAGGGTGACCCTGGGGCGATTCACAGGTCTGAACCCCGGAATATTTCCGTGCAAGTCTGCGCAGCGCCTTGGTGCAGGGCTGCACTCCCAGCCCACCGGGCGAGAGTGAGCAGGGCCGAGCAGATCCCAAGGCCAGGGCGCCCCTGGCCTCCGGCGCCGCCGCCTCGGGCAAGGTCCAGGGCCGGGCGGAGTGGGAGATCCCGGACAGAGCGGCTCGGCCCCGGCTGGTCAGGGGAGCGCCTGGGCCAGCCTCCGAGTCCCGTCCCCCAGGACCGAGCCTGCGGGCTGAGCTCGGCGACGCCTCCCGCAGAGCCGGGGGGCGCCGGCCGCGCATCCCAGGGTGCTGGAGGGGTGAGGGTGTGCCGCCCTCCGCCAACACTGACGGGCGCGGGGTCGGGACCGCCGGGGGCCGGCGGGAAGGCGCGGCGCGGGGTAACCCGGCCGGAGCGGGGCGCGCAGGGCTGGGCGGCCGGGCGGCCCCACCACCCGGCGCGGGACCCCCGCGTGTTCACTGTGAATTACACGTGCCGGAGCCTCGCCCGCGCGCCCCGCCGTCGGCCTCGTTTGTAATTGAGACTGATGATTACCGTGGGGCGGGAGGGAGCAGGTGCTCGTTAATTAATTTCTAATTAAAAGTGCCTCGCGTCCCGGTGACTGAGGACTGCGCCGTTCCTCGGGGCCGGGCTGGCTCCGCACTGGAATCCACCTGCTCGGACCGAGGGCCCCGCCCCGCCAGCCCGGCCGGCGACCCGCGTGTCCGCGCGTGCCCGGGCTGCGCGGCGGCGTGGGGCTGACGTCAGAGCCGCCCCGCTCGGAGCAGCGCGCGTCCCACTAGACGGTTCGCGCCCGCCGTGTTTTTTCTTTTCTGCAAAATATGTATTTCTGCCGCCGGCGCGGGGCCGCTCGGACCCAGGGCCCCCGCGAGGATCGGAGTTTCCCAGCCGAAAGAACCGCGCCGGCCCCCGCTGCTCACTCTCCGGCCCGGCTAGAAAAGTTCGCGGGGCGCCCTGGCGCATTAACCGGCCCCCGCTTCGCCCTCCCAGCGCCTAGGAGCCCGCGTGCCCGCGCCCGGCGCGCCAGACCCCGCCATGTCCTATCCGCAGTTCGGATACCCTTACTCCTCGGCGCCGCAGGTAAGGGCCCCGGCCCCGGGCCCCTCTTCCCGCGCCCCTGCGGCCCGCGGGGGCCACCCAGCCGGCTGGCCGGCGCCCGGGGTCCCGGGAGGGAGCTGGGGCGCCCTCGGGAGCGCGCGGGGGGCCTGGGAACCCGGCCCAGCCTCCGCGCCCTGTCCCCCCAGTTCCTCATGGCCACCAACTCCCTGAGCACGTGCTGCGAGGCGGGCGGCCGCTCGCTGGCCGAGTCCGGGCCCGCCGCCGCGGCCCAGGCGCCCGTCTACTGCCCGGTCTACGAGGGCCGGCTGCTGGCCACGGCGCGCCACGAGCTGGGCTCGGCCGCGGCGCTGGGCGTCTACGGGGGCGCCTACGGAGGCTCGCAAGGCTACAGCAACTACGTGAGCTACGGCTCCGAGGCCGCCTTCTACTCGCTGGTAAGGGGGTCGGGGTCCCGGGCGGGCGGGTCCCGGGCCGCCCCTAAATCTCATCTGCCCCCGGCGGGACCCCGCGCGCGGTGCCCGCCGCCGCCGATCGTCCGGCTCTGCTCTCCTCCTGCCCCCGCCCTCCCGGCCCGCCGCCCCTCCGGCCCGGCTCTTCCTCCCTCCGCCCCTCCTGCTCCTCCTCCTCCTCCTCCCCGCGCTCCCAACTCCGCCCCTGACACTTGGGGAACCAGGAGACGAGCCCCACGGGCCTCCGCGGGGCCACAGGGGCAGCCCACGGGCCTGCACCCGCGGAAGCGCGGGGAGGCGCCCGAGCCGCGCCCCACGCGCGCCCTTGGCTCCCACAGAACAGCTTCGACTCCAAGGACGGGTCGGGATCTGCGCACGCGGGCCTGGCGCCCGCCGCAGCGGCCTACTACCCTTACGAGCCGGCGCTGGGCCAGTACCCCTACGACAGGTGAGGGCTGGCCTGCCACGGGGCCGCCACGACGGCCCGCGCCCGCGCTGCCCACGCCCCTGCGGGGAGGTGGGCCGCCAGCAGCGGGCGGGGTGAGCTGCCCCCTCCCTCCCTCGTGGGCCCCGCCGGATGGGAAACACACAGTCTCCCCTCTGGCCGCCGGCCCCTCCTCCAGGGCTGGTCTGGAAAGCACCAGGACTCCTGGCAATTCCCTCCCTCCCAGGGACCTGGCACACCTCCCTGCACCCCAAGAAATGCAACCCTGGTGGATACTGCATCACAGCCGGCCACCACTGCAAAGGAACTGGGTGGGGACCCCCGTGGCCTAGTCTGGGACAGCACTGCCCCCTCATTCAGCTAGCCAGAGAAAAACCCTAAGACCCAAGACCCTCAGGCGCTGGCACTTGGCTCACAGAGGGCCCCGCCCCCTCCCCCAGGGCCTTGGGCCTTCGGGAGGCTGCAGTGCCCATTGACAGCTTGGGGGTTAGAGGGGCAAGACCGAGCTCCGTCAGGGCTCTGCGGGAAGTGTGTCTCCTGAGTGACAGGCCATGACCCCCAGACTGGGGAGGAGCCGGCTCCCTGTCACTTTAATGTCATTCTTTGTGCCCAGACCTCTAAAAGGGGGCGGCGTGCCCACAGCAGACAGGGGCCTGGGCCCACCCAGGCCCCTGGCCATAAACACATTGCCACCTCGGGTTCCCTGCCCCTGGCGGCCCCACGCCGCTCCACCAGGCTCCACCGGTTCCCCACTTCGGAGCCTGTTCCCAGGTACGGGACCATGGACAGCGGCACGCGTCGCAAGAACGCCACGCGCGAGACGACGAGCACGCTGAAGGCCTGGCTGCAGGAACACCGCAAGAACCCCTACCCCACGAAGGGCGAGAAGATCATGCTGGCCATCATCACGAAGATGACCCTCACGCAGGTGTCCACCTGGTTCGCCAACGCGCGCCGGCGCCTCAAGAAGGAGAACAAGATGACGTGGCCGCCCCGGAACAAGGGCGCCGACGAGAAGCGACCCTACGCCGCTGAGGGCGAGGAGGAGGAGGCGGGCGAGGCGGAGGCCCGGGAGGAGCGGCTCCGGAGCGGCAAGGGTGAAGGTGGGCGGGGACGGGCGCCCTCCACCGACTGGGCCCAAACTCGCAAGGCCTGTGCCTCTCACCAGCGCTGCGCGCCGCGGGAGGCAGCGGCTGGCCTGAGCAGCCAATGGCTTTTGTTGTTGTTGATCGTCGTGGGAGTGGGGGTCAAGGCCAGGGCCTTCACTGAGCTCTATTCCCAGCCCATTTTTTATTTTTTATTTTGAGACAGGGTCTCAGCTAGGTTTGAACTGGGAATCCTCCTGCCTCGGACTCCCAGACTGCTGGGATTACAGGCAACGGAGGCTTCCCAGTCACCTCTCTCTCTCTCTCTCTCTCTCTCTCTCTCTCTCTCTCTCTCTCTCTCTCTCTCAAAACTGCCCCCAGGAGAGGGCCCGAGGAGAGATGGGTAGGTGGGGATGGGACTGTCCTACCTCAGCCAGGGCACTGTAGATGGGCTGAGGAAGAGGAGGGCAGCACCGGCGACCCCTCACCCTGTCCCCTCCACCAACAGAGCCTGTGGGCAAGGAGGACCAGGACCTGGAGCTCAGTGACTTGGAGGACTTCGGCCCACTGGAGGCGGAGACCCAGGAGTGCGAGCTGAAGGCATCCTTCCAGCCCCTGGATGGCAACCTGGAGCGTACACCTGCCCATCCCAACAGTGCCCCGGGCAAGGAGGTTGCGGGCCCCCTTCGGATGCCCCTGGCCGGTGCAGCGGCCGGGGGTGGAGCTGCCCTGGAGGAGGACCTGGAGAGGGCCCGCAGCTGCCTCCGGAGCGCAGCGGCTGGGCCAGAGCCACACCGGGGCGCTGACAGCAGCCAGCAGGCCTGTGGAGCCAAGCCGCGCATCTGGTCCCTGGCCCACACCGCCACGGCCCTGAGCCAGACTGAGTTCCCACCATGCATGCTCACGCGCCCAGGCCCCGCTGCCCCCACGGCCGCATCCTCCACACCAGCCACGTCCTCGCCTGCGGGTCTGGCCCCCACCACAGCCCTGGACAGGCACCAGGACTCCCCAGTGACCAGTCTCAGAAACTGGGTGGACGGGGTCTTCCACGACCCCATCCTCAGGCACAGCACTTTGAACCAGGCTTGGGCCACCGCCAAGGGTGCCCTCCTGGACCCGGGGCCTCTGGGACGCTCTCTGGGGACCAGCAGCAATGTCCTGGCCCGAGCCTTCCCACCTGCCACGCCCACGGATGCCCAGGCTGCAGGTGTGGTGCGGGAGCTTCTGGCCCTGCCCAAGACGGGTGGGAAGCCCTTCTGCGCCTAGAGCCGTGGGCAGTGGAGCACGGCGCCCTTCCTGTCCTCCCTCGGGCGAGGGGGGCCAGGCACAGACAAGGAGGGCCAGGGGCTGTCCAGGCACGGTTGCCCCCACCCCGGAAGGAGGGTCCGGACTCCCCGTCAGCCAGGTCCCTCGGCCCCACTGCTTCTGAGTCCGCCCAGCCACCCCGAGCTCCTGGAGCCTAAGGTTTACGTTGAAAGTTTACATGAAGAAGGCGAAGGTGACCGGCTGGCGGCCTGTGTGTTGGGGAGACCCCTCAGCCTGCCCACCTTCCCCCTCATCACCGACAGCACCCACTGAGTTCACACACTTGCACACGCCTGACTCGATGCAGTTGTGCTTTTTAAAATACATGTTCACACCAACGATTGCCTGCTTCAAAGAGAGGCTAATATAAAAACCCAATAAAACCTAGTGATGGTGTTGGTGTTGCAAAACAAATACATCTCAACGCAGGGGCTTGAGAATCAGCAAGAAGGGGCCATGCTGGTCCCTGCGGGAAAGACGTCTCGGGGCAGGTTGGACCACCTCGGGGGAGTCACGGCTGGTTTAAAGGGGCTAGCTCGGCATTTAGAGTGCTTGCTGAGCAGGTGCAAGGCCTTGAGTTCCATTTCCCAGGAAAGGCTGAGGCAGGAGGATCACTGTGTGTTTAAGGCCATCCTGGGCTACGCAGTGAACTCAGGACCATGGAGCCTGGTCCAAAAAAGAAGTCTCAGGACCACAGAGCCTGGACTGTAGAGTGAGATCCTGTGTCCAAAATAATAATAATAATAATAATAATACTCACTCTGTAGTTAAAGGACAGCCCGGCTGGGCTCCAGAATTTTGAGCGAATGGTGGTTTCTTAGAATTGAACCTCCTGAATTCCCAGAGGTAACATTCTGAGCAGGGGGCCCATGGGCACCCTGCCTGTCCTGTCCTCAACCCACTGCAGCCAGGCCACCTGGGCACTGCTCACCTGGCCCTGACCCAGCTCGCCCTCCCTTGGGGAGCTGGCCACTGGACTCCTGCCCAGTTAGGGCCCCATCCCCCAGGCAGCAAGTCTCGGATCCAGGAGGGAAAGCCCCTACTGGTCAGGGCAGGCAGGCTGGGAGGGCAGGCGGGTCAAGGTGGAGAGGGTGGAGTCCGAACCCCTGAGTCACTGACCTTGGAAGGCTGACCTGGGCCTCCCTGAGGCTCAGGTGCTGGTCCAGCCCACCCAGAGTTCCGGTTCCCCCACCTCTGGTCACGGGCTGGTTGGCAGGCGGCTATCCGTATCTTAGTGGGCACCTGCCCCATCTCCGGGTTCCATACCCATCTTAAACCCTCTGCTGTGGGCGTCCTAGGGTCTGTTAAACTCCCCGATGTTTCCAATGATCTGAGGAAGATGGGCAGGAAGTGCAGGAGGCCTGGTGGGGAGCGGTGGAGGCGGGGCAGGGTCGCTGGGCCGGTGGGACCAGCGCTTTGGCCTGGGAGCCGGTGGGACCTCCTGTCCAAGGACCCTGAAGTCCTGGGCCAGCCGGGCTGGGGGAGGAAGGCCGGGTGTGCCTGTGGGGCCAGGGAGAGCCACCGCAGGCTGCCCAAAACTGGACCTCCGGCCTGGCTGGCTCCCGCGAGCAGCGCCGCCCGACCGGCCGCCTGCCGGTAATTGGATTGTCCCGGCCGCGGCTGTCACCGCGCTGACTTTCGCTGCCCTAGATGATATTATCCAGGCCGGAAGCGCCCGCTGATGCGCCTGTCAAGGGTGGCGGCGGGAGCCCGGCCGGCGCGAGCATCAGCCGAGATAATTTGAAGTGAAATTTTCATTTTGACAGTAAACCCCTCAATTTCTAAAGGCTGCGCTCTCCGGCGCTCGCCGGCGGGGGGTGGGCTCCGCACCAAGCCGCGTCTCGGCTGAAAAGGGCAAAGGAGCGCGAATTAGTTGTAACAGATAAAAGGGCAAAAGTAAAGTCAAGGTGCTTGACAGCGATGGCGGAGCGGCGTCTCCGGGGAGGCGCGGGCGGCGCCGGAATGTCAACGCGGCGCGGGGCGGCGGGGGCACCGATCGCGGCCCGGGACCCCGGCGGGGCGGGCGGGCCACTGCGGGCCGGGACCGGCCTCCCCCGGCGCGCTGTCGGCACCCGGCCGCTCAGGCGTGGCGGGCCCACGCGCCCCGAGCGCCGGAATTAACGGCGCTCCCGACGCGAGCCGAATAGAACCGTAATCAGCGGCGCGTTGCTTTTCATTAAGCCGGGGTGACAGCAGCACACCGGCCGACAGGGGACGCGCGGGAAATATACGGCCTCCTCTGCCGCCGGCGCCGATGATTCCCCGAGCGCCATCAACGCCCCGCCGCGGGAGGCCGGCTGCGAAGCCGCTCCAAACCTGGAAGCCTTATCGACCCGCGCCTGGGCAGATGGGTCCGCGCTCCTCCCTCCCTCTCTCTCTCTCTCTCTCTCCCTCTCTCTCTCTCAGCGTCCAGCAGGGTAATAGAGTCTGACATGACACCTTCTTAACTGGAGAGAGGCATCAAGCTGGCCCTTAAATGGTATTTAAAAGGCAACCAATTAAGATTTAAAGTGGCCGTCTCCTGGGATCACGCGTGCAGTGCGTGCCACCCAGGCTGGGCAGCCTGCGGAGCCTGCTGACACCTGCCCCGCCCCCTCTTCCTCGCTCCCACCCCTTCCTCCCACCAGAAAGAGAGCCCTGGATGGCAGAAGGGGGTGCCGTGATCCTTCCAAGGGGAGTAGGTGCGAGCCGCACACTGGGGCCCGCCACTGCCCCCCTGGGCAAGTGGGCACAGAGCCTCCTCAGGAAACCCTCTGCTCTGAGGAGGAGCTGCTCCCGGAATCCTCCGGGGTCCCCCTCCTAGGGCAGCCTCCCCGGGAGGGGTTTGTGGGCACAGGAGACCAGGACAGGGGCTGGTGCTGGTGGGCTGCACAGCATGGTGCCCAGAAACTTCGGAGTCCTGGTGGGGGTGCCCCAGGGGGCATCAGGGCAGATGCTCAGCCCACGAGGGGGCCGGGGCTCAGTGTCAGCCCACCCTGGGTCTTCAGCGGCCAGTGTGCCAGTCTGGTAACGGGCCTCCGTGCCTGGGGCCTCCTGTCAGATATAACCACTAAGAAGAGAGGGCTCAGAGGTGGACGCGGGCCCCTCGTGAGCTGTGCTGACCCACACAGCAGCCCTGAGGGCCTGCGAGAAGCCCCGGCAGGTTCCCCAGCAGAGAAACCCTGTGGTCAGGGACTGCCACTTCCCGCGGGATGGCCACAGTCAGGCCTGTGTCAGGGAAGCAAGCGGTTCTAGGGATGGAGCAGCCCCGGGTGGGGCAGGGCGACCCTGGGTGTGCTCCGAGGCCCGCTGCGGCTGGCGGAGGATCTGGACACAGCAGCAGCGCAGACACCGGGGGAGAAGAGGCTGCCTCGTGACCTGCGCGCCTCTGCCTCTGCAGTAGCGTGGAGAAGACACGTGAGCTAAGCCTTGTGCTGAGCCACTAAACTGGGGGCACAGGCAATCCCAGAACACAGGGACCCATGCGCACACCCTCACCGGGAATGCTCCCGCAACACACCTGCTCAGCACGGTACCAGGCGCCTCCCAGCACAACCCCATCCTGGGGAGGCTGGGGTTCCCGCGGAGATAGCCAGAAACAGCCCTGGCGCAACCTCGATGCACGAGCCCCCACCAGCGGGCACACCCGTACAGACGGGCGCTGGTGTCCTCTCCTTCCCAAGCACACACTCTAAGGTGTGTGCATGCACACACGCACACACACACACACACACACACACACACACACACACACAGGCAGAAGGCTGCGGAGAGCCCACTGCTAGGGGCGGCCTGGGGACTCCTAGGGCAGCGATGACCCTAGAAAGGTCACACCTATGGAGAGACAAGGCCAGCGCAATCTCCTTAGGGCACAGGGCACGGGGTCTGTTTAGAAAGACCCTGGAGCCTGTGCCTGCCCAGGGCCTGGGGCCTTTGTTTTGGGGCATGTGAAAGAGAGACTTTGCAGAGTGGCCCCCTATGGAGCAAGGCTAGGAGGTGCCCCGTGTTAGGAAGGCGGCAGGAGGGTGGCCCTGCCTGTGCCACCAAGGCTTGGCCCCTTTTCACCACACTCACAGCCCAGGGGCCCCTCCATGCCCACGCCTATAGGCCAGGAACCCAGCCCAGCTCCTTCCCCCTGTGGGAGTGGGAGTGACACCCACCAGCTGGGCTGCTCCAGGACCCAACCGCCCACACCCGGACCGGCGCTGCCGAAGGCGACTCCTGAGATTCCAGAGAGCTCACTCCTGCGACTACGCAGCAAGCCGCCGGCTGAGGCCTTCCACCCTGTCCTTCCGGAGTCTTGCCCCCTCCCGACCCCGGTACAGAGGGCCGCATCCCAGCACACGGGCTGGTCATACGTGCTGCCTGCCCACAATGCAGTCCTCCTACCGCAGCATCCCAAGCCCTGGGATAGCCCGTGTGCACCCCCCACGCCCAGCTAGTTGCGTGATGGCGGGGGATTACGTCGAGGCGGCTGCCCACGCTAGGCAAGCGCTCTAGCCACCGAGCTCTGCCCGCAGCCCCGGGACCACTGTCCTGAAGCCACTCCACAAGCTCCCCCTCCCACACGCCTCTGCCCAGGCTGCACAGAGAACAACACGCTTGCAATTCAAATGCTCCTGGAAATCAGTGAACGTTCACTTCATCCTTTTGGTTTCAAGGACAACAGAAGTCACCACTCCTAACATTTACTGTGTTTTCCTGTTTAACGGAACGGCCCCTTTGAATGCCATCGGTTGCAGCTTGTCCTCCAAACCCTCCCTGCCCAACCTCAGACCTCAGAAGTGGGCTTCCATGACCGGGAGACAGGGAGTCGGTGCTGAAGCCGCGTTTCCCGAGCCCGCAGCACGCGAGGCCCAGGACCTGTAATAACGGGCACACAGCACAGCAGTTACAGACTCACCTGTCTGCTGTCACCGTGGAACTAGCTGAAGCCTGGTGCCTGTTCACACACGCAGTGGGCAGGAGGTAGGCACTGCCTGGGCCAGGGGCCCCTGGGGCAAGGATTCCCTCTACCGGCTCTCAGCCCTGGAGATTCGGGGCTGGCCCAACCAGGCCTAATTTCCAGAGTCCCAGGGAACCACAGGCAAGCCTGTCACAGGCAGGACTTGGCCCGGTAGCTCTACGAGGTCTCCTAGGTCAGCGACACAGGCCTGAGGGATCTACTTCCACTTTCAAAGCTGCCACCCTCCATTCCCTGGTTGTTTCTTCACTTTTCTGTATATAGAATTATGTTAGGTGTTTTTTATTGGTATATACCGTGAAACATAATTGCGTTTCGTGGGAGCAGTTGTGTGTGCGTGTGCATGTGTGTGCGTGTGTGTGCATGTGGGTGTGCATATGTGGGTGTGCGTGCGTGTGCGTGTGCATGAGTGTGTGCGTGCGTGTGTGTTTGTGCACACGTGGGTGTAGCAGCTTCTCATCTGTTTCCTGTCTTCCCTTCTTTCTCCATCTCCAAAATGTCCACCTCCCCGTTTCCTACCATACCTCCTTCATTTCGCTCTTTAAATTATTTATATTGGGCTGGCAGTGTAGCTCCGTGATCAGAACACTTGCCCAGGAAACACGAGGCCATGGGCTCGATCCCCCGCACCACAGAATAGCTGGGTGTGGTGGTGCGTGCCAGTAATCCCAGTACTCAGGAGGCTGAGGCAGGAGGGTTGCTGTGGGTTCTAGGCCAGCCTGGGCTACATTGTAAGATCAGCCTGGACTACCAGACAAGACCATGTCTCAAGTAAATAAAAATAAATTATTTACATTTTGGTTTTCTCATGTAAGACCATGCAATATTAGCCTTCTCGTGTCTAGTTTATCTTATTTAGCATGATGGTCTCAAGACAATCCATTTTCCTACAAATGACTCAGATTTATCCTTCTTTATAGCAGAGTAATGTTCCTTCGTGCGTACGTGCCATGGATAAAGACGCTAAGACTCCTGCACCAGTGGAGCAGGCGGCCAGGAGGTAGGTCTCCGCAATCCAGCTTCTGGGAACTGCCCGACTCTGTTCCACCCTGGAAGAAGCTTCCCTGTCACCGGCTAGAAGCTACAAGTGAACCCAGGAGCCAGGTACAAACTGTGGCCCAGGAGGAAGGACGTGCTCAGGAAAAGCCGCGGGGCTTCCCCGTCTGTGCTGAGGGAAACTTGGGGCTGTGGGTGGCAGCTTCCCCAGGATTTAAGTGCCTCAAGGACACATCCAGGTCTGGTGGAGCTGCCGAGGGTGGCTGTCCTCAAGACACGAGGCAGAACTCCCCCAAGGAAGGAGCCCGAGCCCAGGGGCAGGTTGCGGAGGGGGCAGAGGCTGCACCTGTCACACACACTGCCCCCGCCTGCTTCCCTGTGGAGAGGAAGAGGGGCCACAGGCAGAAGTCACAAGAGCTGGACGTGGGACACTGCACCACTCTCAGATGGGCCTTCAACTCATGTGTACCCACCACCCACGCTTCAGAAAACAGCCAGACCCTCACACCTCAAGCACACACACTCACATAGTGCATCCATACATAGGCATGTGGGTACACAAGCACACGTACATATTAACGCCCCCTCTGCCTCACGATCTTGCAGCCCAGCACACTCCTCTCATGTGTGAGGTGATGCTGCCTGCACGCCCTGCTACACTCCCACCGAACAGGTACACGACACGTGCACCTGTGCACGGCCCCTGGGGCTTGGCAGGGCTGGTACCCCATCAGCCGCGCACTTGCTGTGCTATGGTTTGGATCTAACGGCCCCTGTAGGCCTCCTGTTTGGGAGGTGATTCAAGCACAGCACTTTATCCACTGATTTCCTGTGCCGTGAAGAGGAGGGGCCTGGTTGGAAGAGGCAGGCCTCCGGGGTCTGACCCAGAAGGGACACCTCTCCTAGGCACCACTCCGGTCACTCTGCTATTCACCATGCTGTGTGGTGAGCACCTGCTCTGCAGCCGGGCCGCTGCCGGAGCCTTCTGCCCATGGCCAGCTGCTCACGTAAGGTCTGAGCCCTCCTGAAAATGTGAGGTAAAAATAAAGCTTTCCTCCCTTAAGCTGGGGGCGGCAGATTTTGTGGCCCAACAACAAAAAAAGTGACTAAGAAACTGCAATCTATTGTCACCTGAGAATTCTCCTACTCACAGGTGGTCTGTACATCCTGCGTCCCCAAGTCCCCTGACTACATTGCAAGCTTACTGAGCGTGTCCCCCATTTTTCCACATCTCTCAGCTTCCCTGGCCCAGGCTCATCCACAGCAAAGCGGGTTGGCTCGCGACAGTGCCCTCCGCATGCCTTCGTGTGCCCAGCTGGGTCTCAGCCCAGAAGCCCACCCTGCAGAGCTGGGGGGACCATGATCTTTCTCCAGCCAAAGTCTGTGGGCCAAGCGATGTTTCTAATTCAAACTTTATGATGTAATTATAGTGTGAACCATATTGTTTTTCTCTTTATTTTTCCTCCCTCACTTAACGGTAAATTTTATTGCGTAAATAAATTACACGTGCAGTGTTTCCTGCCTTGCAGCCTACACACCAATTAAGCCAAGCTGACACGATCCAGGCACGATTACCCAGAACTCCCAGTAACAGACAGTGCTGCGTCAGCCTTGGGCCAGTGTGTCCTTGACCACCATGGGAGACTGGAGGCTCCAGGCAGAGATGTTCGAGGTCTGGAACAGCACCCTCTGGGCCCAGGGGGAGGCGAGTCTCTCTCACCCCACAGAGACTCCCGAGGGCCAGATCCCCAAGTGCTCCATCCTTCTGCCTTGGGCTCCAACCCCCTGGCCAGCATCCCACAGCCTCCCAGAGCCCGCCCTGGCTCCAGCCCCACACAGACATGCTGGGCTCAGGCAGCCGTGGGCGACAGTCACGTGGGGTTCTGGGGAGCAGAAGGCACTGCTGGCGTGCCTCTGTCCCTTCCTCCCCCCTTCTGAGGATGCACATGGGAGTGGATGGGTGCAGGTGCCAGCCCTTCAGGGAACCCACACTCCTGTGCTCCCGGGGACCCCCAGGCCTCCGCAGCCAGGGTCCTCATCATGGGCAGCCCCCTCCTGTGGTCACTGTCAGGAGAGATAACCTCGGGGCAGGAGAAAATGGTGACTATGGCCCTGGAGAATGGGAGATCCCACCCAGGCTCCTGTAGACACAGAAAGAACTGGAGCCAATGATCTCCACCAACGGACGGGAAGGGACTGGAGTTCGCGTCGGAGCCTGGCTCCACCAGAGCAGATCTACATGTGTCACGCAGACCTGGAAGTGAATTTGCAGAGCCTAGTCTGCCCGCAGGAGCCTGGCAACACCACACCTGCACTCAGAATTGCGTGCTCTGCTGCGCTCCTCAAGCCCACCCGTCTCAGGGGAGTCACAAGACTGACCTGAGGGCTTGACCACAGGGTCCAGTCGCCTGGGAGATTCTAACGTCCATGGAAAGAACATTCAGCTGGGTCCAGTAGCTCAGCCTGGAATCTCAGCACCCTGGGAGGCTGAGGCGGGAGGACCACAAGTTCAAGCCCAGCCTGGGCGACTTGGCAAGACCCTGTCTCAAAATCAAACACAAAAGATGGGCTGGGATGTAGTGCGAGGTAAAGGCCGTGGGACTGATCTCCAATGCTACATAAAAATAAAGTAATAAAATAAAAAAGAAGAGAGAGTGTGTGTGCACAAGGAAAGAGCCCTCAGCACGCTCTGCAGCCCTCCTCAGGACCCATAATATGGCAGATTCCTAGAAGACTCTGTACTAGGCCAGGAGCAAATACCAGAAAACCAGAGGCTCGTGGGCCTCTCATCCCCAGCAGCCAGGTGAGCAGCAGTGACCAAACGCCACCATCGCCACTGGCTTCCCCTCCCAGAGCCCTCCCATGCTGTCACCTGTGCCTGCCAACGAGAGCTCCGGCCTCCCCCACCTCGGCGCAGCAAACAGTGCCCTCCAAAGGTGTTCTGGTGGTCTGTGGCAGGCAGGGGTGTTCTCAGTGTGTTCCCCTAGTTGCCCAGCCTGTGGATATCGGGCCATGGCTCTGTGGTCACACCAGCAGGACGCTGTATGGGCTGCCTCTGTACCCCTGGAAAAACTACCCACCCTTCTGGTGCCGCAGAAGAGCCCCAGCTCTCCTCCCCCAGCACCCCTCCGCACCGAGGCTGCCCACGAAGACCAGCCCACTGTCCTTCCCTGGGCACAACACCCAACAACCCACAACTTTAAGGAAGAGAGGTTTAACTTGGCTCAGTTGTCAGGAATTCATGGGCAGAAAAGTCATGGCAGGGCAAAACTGCTCAGCCCAAGGTGGCCAGGAAGCAAAGCGGGGGACAAGGTCACACGTCCAGGACACACCCAGACACCCCAACCCCTAGGGGGATCCGGAAGCTAGTGGAGTTGGCAGTCCTCCCGGCCCACCACGCCCACAGGGCCCACCAGCCAGGCCGACCCCCAGCACGTGGACAATCGAGCTGCCACCCTCTGAGTACAGGACTGCGGCAGCACTGCCCCGAGGCCATTACGTGCTGGTGGGTTGCTGACACCCAGCACCAGCAAGAGCGGGCCACTGGTTCTGGTGACGGAATGGGCTATGTGCATGTGTAAGCTAGTAGGGCTGTGCTGGAGGTCTCCACGTGGAGGCACAGTGGCCCCGGAGCTGCCTCCAGACTGTGGACGGGGCTCTACACACTGTTCCCTAACTCCCAGGGTCTGGGTGGGCTGCAGGGGGCCCTCTCCCCGCTTTCTGAGAGAAGCCCTGAGCCAGGCCCTGCCCCTGGGGAGGGACCTGCATCCCGCCTCCAGGCTGCACTCAATAATGCCCCATGATGAGCCAGCAAATGTGAGCAGCTGCTTGGGGGCCACCAAAGCCCACCGTGAGCCTCTCGCCCGCCTCCGGTTAAGAAGCCGCGCCGCAGACCTGGCCAGTCCATCAGGGAAGGCCAGGGAAGGCCGCCACAGAACAAAGCCAGCCCACCTCCCACATGAGCCCTGAGAAGAAAGCAGCCTTCCCCAGAACAGCCTGTGAGCACTGGGGACGTCTGTCAGGCAGCAGGGCTGACCGCTGCAGGGACGGACGCCAGTGGCGCTTGGCCTGGGGCACAGTCAGGGTGGAAGCCCAGGCCGATGTCACACCATTGTGACACTGTCCCGAGATGCCATGTTTTCCCAGGGGTCTCCACTGAAAGCTCAGCGGTCCCACACCCCAGTGTCACCCTTTGTCCCCAGAGTTGGGAAGGGCATCACCGCTCGTCTGGGTATCTTGAAGGGCATCACGCAGCCCCACTGACCTACAGCAAAGGCTCTAAGTGGTGGGGCCCATCCGAATGGCACTGTAGACCAGGGTGGGCAGCGCACAGAGGATCTCAGGGCAGAACTGTGCCATGTGAGAAGGGAAGGTGGACGCACGACTGCACACGCTGCCACGCCCGCAGGCCGTGGTGCCCAGAGTGGTCCAACATCCATGGCTGACATGACACCAGGGTGGCCGCAGCTGTGACAGTGTGGGGCCTGTGCCACTCCACCGCACCCATGCTAACGGGAGGAAACATGTTCAATGTCCTTAGAACCTGAAACTGCCCTAAGCAATAAGGTCAGAGAGGGGTGGGAACAAGACTCGGACCTCACCTTCAGGCCAGGAAGCCCCTGGATGACTCCTCATGTGACCCGGGGTCGTTGTTCCCACAGCACAGGGAAGGGACGTGCCGGCTCTGTGAAACCTCGGAGAACTCAGAACAGGCGCGTCCGGCCTGGTCCTCCCAGGTGACAGCTAACATGGGGCCCAGGGCCGGCCACGGCACCGCTACCCAGCCAGCGCTGCTGGGTGTCCTCGGGCCTGTGTGCCGGGCTGGTGGCACATCACCCAGTCGCTAGAAGGCACCTGAGCCAGCTGCAAGGCAAGGAGACCAGCAGGCCCCGCCGACCGGAGACCCCACCCATTTGCCGAGGGAGCCAGAGGGTTGCGGCCGAGTGTTTCCAGCCCCTGTGGGGAGGAGGACGTGGGGGCCTGGGCTGCACCACCCAGGGTCTCTGTCCTGGGAAAGAGGCCCCTGGAAGGTCAGCAGAAGCCCTGTCTCCCTGGTCTGGGGCCTCTGGAATGTGCCAGGTGGCTGCTGTAGGCTACCCGCCCCCACTCACAAGCCCGCGAGGTCAGGGGCCCACTCTGGCCAGACGGGTGTCATCTGGCAGCTGCTGGCCGTTGTCTTGTAGCAGGGGCATCCAAACATCACAGCCGCAGAGACGCAGCCGTGACAGGGAGAGGCAGGGAAGGGGATGGCTCTGACACGTCCTGGCTCCCAGCTGTCACCAGTGTCGCAGGCCAGAGAAGCAGGGGCAGAAACGTGGGCCCGGGCGCGAGCCCTGGCCGCTGCGAGCTGTGGGGGTCACAGTGCCTGGAGACTGGTGCTGAGCGCCCAGGCCCACAGGTGTGGGTCGAGTGGGTGTGCCACGCGCAGGTGCGCTTCGCACACGTGGGTGCACTGTGCAAGCGCCTGCATGTGCCATGGGCCTGCCGTGAGTGTGTGTGCCTATGTATGCATGTGGGGCATGCCCACGCGTGCCACACACGTCCCCACGCAGGAACATGGACAGCTCTAAGGCCTGCGAGGCCCACCCCTCCGGAAACCGGAACTCACAGGCCACCTTGTTGGCGTGGTGGTTTCGACCAACTCAACGTAAGGCGTCACGGGCACCGCCAGGCTTCCACTGAGGACGCCGGAGGACCGACGATGTGGAACAGTCAACGAGGGGCACAGACCGTCCATAGCACCCAGGTCGCCCCGCCCTCGGGCCTGCTCACCAGCAGGGACAGCCACGCACCCCAGGTGACTCCAGCCCCGCGCAGGAAAGCTGACACTCAGCAGGCTGGACCCTCCGAGCAGGGGGTGGGGGGGTGGGGGGCAGCTGGGCGCATTTGGGCCCTGCCAGGGCTTGCCTCCCCGGTAGACAGAAGGAGGGAGGGAGAGAGGGGCGAACTGGGCAGGGTGAGGGGTCCTCCCTGCAGCCCCACCCCCGACCTCCCTGGAAACCCAAGAAACTGAGGCCGAGGCGGAAGAAGGATGAAGAGGGAGGAGGCGACGCGGGGGGCAGAGGCAGTGCTGCTCAGGGACTGCACCCCTCCCCCCCCCCCCGGGCCCTGCCTGGCACCGCGGCTGCCCCCACAGTGCGGCCCACAACCCGGGAGGTAAAAGCACAGTCCTGAGAAGCGCACAGCGTGTGCCACAGGGAAACGTGTCCGGCCTGCAAAGGCAGTGGTGGCAGGGCCCGGCCCGATGGCACTGGCACCACTCAGGGCAGAGCAGCCTGAGAGCGGACTCTCCGGCTACAGGCAGAGAAGGGGTGCTGCGTGGTGGACGAACCAGGAAGTCAACATCAAGGAGAGGGGAGCCTCCCGCACCCCTCAGGCCCGACACTCCCCAGGGCCTCAACCGCTGAGACCCCCCCCCCCCACACCCTGTGGCCTGCAGAGCTCCAGACACGGGCCACGGCCTCAGAACATTCCGGTGCATCCACGGCTGTCCCACTTCTGACCTTCTCGCTGCTCAGTCCAAGGCCAGAAGTACAGCCTCTGAGTCCAGCAGGGAGCACACATGGGGGTGCAGGGCGGCGGACACGCCAAGGATGCACATGCACGTGCATGTGCGCACACTCCACAGCTCAGCTCAGACTGGGAGGATCGGTGGCTCCGGTGTCACAGGACCCCTCCGGCTGCGGTGAGTGGGTGCTGGGTGCTCTGTGACTCGACTCACATCTCCAAACCCACTTGTCAAACACACTTACGTTTGTCGATGGACTAGTCGGAGCCCCACCTGCCCGTCAGAGCCTTTTCTTTCTAGAGGTGGCAGGAAGCTGTGCCCAGGCCACAGGAAGAAGCTGCCACCATCCTAGGCCACAGGTGGAAGCTGTCCTCTGCGCCACAGGAAGGTGTTCTCCAGGCTACAGGACACTGACCCCACGGCCACAGGAAGCGACGCTGTTAGCTCTACACGTTGCTAAGGCTTTGGCTGATAAGGCTCACTGGAGGCAGGCAGTGCTAGGTGGCGTGATGTGTATGTGAGTGTGCGTGTCAGTGTGTATACACATGTGTGTGCAAGCGTGTGTGTGTGAGTCTGGGGGTGGGGCATGCACACAACTCTGAAGACCAGATCCCAGAGCAGCCAAGAGGGTCCCCAGCTTCTTGGGCTCTGAGAAGAGGCACGGGCGTGTCCTCTTTGAACAACCACCTACCCAAAGGCCCTGGGGAGGGGACAGGGGACCTATCCCGGCCAGCTGTCCCCTGAGGCTGTCTCCTCTCCTTGGTCACAGCATCAGCCCGGCCAGAAGCCCTGCCTCTTCCTGTGCCTCGCCGGGGTGGGGTCTGGGCCAGCGCACCTCGGTCTCCCTGGGTCGTCGTTGGTTTCAGCCTCAGTCTCCCAAGAAGAGACCACACGGTGTTGGCCACACGGCCCAGCACCAGCCAGCGGCAGCCGTTGATTCTGGGAGGGGTAATTAAATGCGCCACACTGAAAAGCTCTCAGAGATTCTCTGGGGAACGGAGGGCACAAGAGGCCTGGCAGCCCAGGCTTATTCTCTGAAAAACGGCATCTCGGGTAGTGTCTCCTCCCGTTTGTCACATCTTCACATACACTTTCTCCACACAATTAGCTGACATTATAAACACAACACGCACATGTCCACGTGTGCTGCTGTGCAGCTCACCACGCAGCATTCCCGTTGCAGCCATGCACGTGTGCTTGCACATGTGACCACCTGCAGCAAGGACACGGGCACCTGCAATGCCAGCACCCCTGTCCTGGCTGGGACGCAGGTCCTGCCCTGACTCGGGGGACCTGGCGGCACAGAGCTCGGTGTGAATAAGTGGGATGACTTTAAAGTCCTCTATATGAAAAAAAATTCTTCCTTCACCAACGAACAAAGAAAATGTGGTAAAATGAAAGTCCTATTTTCAAACAAAGATTGCACTTCTGTCCTCCAGTACCCTGGAGTTGTCTAGAAAGCGAAGTAACACCGATTTGCTTCGGTCCCTTGTCCCCCGTCTGTGTGACCTGCTACAGGCTTCTTGCCTCCAGAAGAACAGGGTGCCACGTCTTCACAGAGCACCACGGTCTTCCCCAGCTGCCATCCCTGGCTGGACACGCCTCAAGGCCACAGGATGGCCATCGCCCTCCCATGAGAGCTACGAAGGCCTGCTTGGCAAACAGGGGTGAGAGATGTGCTGAGCCTGAAGCCGTGACATGCCTTTGGTCTGGCCTCTTTCGGAAGCAAATACATGCGGTGCTCATGCATGCCCGGCCTGCCAGAGTGCTGGGTGTCGGCTGGCGGCACACGGCGATGTGATGACAGGCCAGACTGGGCCCCAGCCCTTGTCCTCGCAAAGCCCTGCCTCGGACGCCCAGCTGCCCCTTGCCAAGTGACCTCTGTCTCTCGCGGGTGACAACACTCCCCTTTCAGCCTCTCCAGAGGTCGAGCCAGATAACCCAGCCCCCCAAGAGGCCTTATCTGTGTTCTTCCTCCCCTGCGGTCCCCTCAAAGGGACAGGATGCAGAGGGGCTAAGGAAAGCTAAGGTGGCAGCAGGCAGGGCCCTGGGGCTGGCCTGCCCAGGTGTCAGGCAATGTGTCCACAGGACCCAGCATCCTCCAAGTGGGGAATGGTCACTGTCCCCATGCCCACACTGGCCTCGGCATGCAGGTGCTGGGTGGAATTGACAGGCAGGCTCCCGGGAGCCTCGGTGCTGTGCGCAGCACTCCTCCAGCACACAGGGGGCACCTGGAGCCCCTGAAGACCTGTGCTCCATGCCTAACCATGAGCACGTGAGCACATGTCCTCTTGGTGCCCTGTGCCCACTGCACCTCTCTTGGTCACCGGGAAGTGCCCAAGGTGGCCAAAGTGGACTCACCTTTCCCAGCTGGGAGACGGCCTGTGGGACTTAAGTATGTGCCCAGCCAGGTGACATACCCAAGGTTGGAGATATACCCAACCTGAGCTGCTGGCGGCACCTGCGGCCACGGTGAAGCAGGCAGTGAGGGCACAGTCCTGAGGAGAGGGTGCCTATGCTGCCGCCCATGCCACCCCCAAGGCGGCTTCTCTCAGGGAGACGTAAGAAGGGGCCCCGCCCACTCTCTTCCCCAACCAGAGGGCCTTCCGGGCCTCCTCCGCCGCAGCCCTGGGTCCGTGTCTAGGTCCTAGCCACAGTGCCCATGGTGGGTGGCAAGAACAGTGGAAACTCCTCTTCTCCCTTTCAGGACTGAGAAGTGGGAGAGCAGGTGGGCAGGGCTGGTCTGCACTGCGTCCTGGGCAGGACCTGTCCCAGCTGCTCCTGGACCCTGGCCATCTTGGCTGTGGAGGATCACCCGCGAGTTCTTCCACGGTCTGTGTCAAAGCCCTCCGCCAAGCCCTCCAGTCCCATAGGACCGAGGCTGACCCTAATCCAGCGGGCTTCAGGCTGGAGTCCTGAGCACATGGGGCTAGGTTGGGTGCAGTTGAACTCCACCCGTGTCAGTGTCTCCTGGGGTGGAGTCGGACCTCTGAAACCCATATAACCCTCAGGAGGAACTCTGAACACAACCTAGTCACTGATCTGTTACAAATGTCATGTATTGAGTAAAACACATCATTCCTGAGACTCTCACACCTCAATCAACAATTTCCTAAATATTCATAAGCTCTTTAGGAAGCAAGGGAGCTTCCCATGGCACAAAAGCTCCACCACTCCTCGTGCCCCTGCCAGGCCCACTCAGGGGTGATCCCCACTCCTGGAGGCCGGGTGGGCACCTGAGTTCCCTGGCCCAGCAGGCCAGTGAGGTCTCTGCCAGCACTGTCCCAGATGGGTGGGCACCTGCCGTACACCCCACGGAGGAAACGCCTCCACCACTTTCCAGCAGGGGCCTGGCACACACTAGAGCCAGTGCAGGCACAAGCGGTCACTGCCCAGGGCCACCCAAGCCCAGCAGCAATGCACAGCAGACCCTGCAGGCGGCAGCTCTGCGGCGCACCCACACACGTACTGCTTGTGACCGGTTTCGGCAGCGGAGAAAATATGGCACAGGGACAATAGTTCAACAAGGAAATCAAGGAAAATGTCTTGTTGCAACATTAGGGAGCGTGAAGATGATCATGTATTAATTAAGAAAGGGACTAAACAGGACAACCCTGTGAGCAGGAGACGTAGCATTTAAGAGAAAGATCGACGTGGCGGGTAAAGGTCACAGAAGATCAAGCAAGGCGCTAATAGTTGTGCTTTTTCCATTTTCTTATCGATCAATATTACATTTTTCCAAGCCAAACGCAGCGGCAGAGTTATCGCTGACCTTCTCCTCACCCTCCACTGTGCACAAAATCCAGCAAAATAACAAACGACTTTATAAGCTGCAGAATTTTTCTGAAACCAACTCCCAGGGGAGCCAAACTCTTCCCTGAAATCTATTTCTTTTGAAAGTAGGAAGAGTGAGCCTTGGTAATTAGACATTTGAGAAGCCCTCGCCTTTGAAAATAAGTCGTCGTGAGAAAGGGGCATGGGCAGGACCGTGGGCTGCCCCTCCTGGAAGTCACCAGGGGCTCTGTGCAGCCCTGCCACGGGCGCTGGCCCCGCGTGATGGCAGTGCTTTGGCACGCGCAGACGGGGCTGCCCTTCACCTGTTCGGTGCTCACATCTTGCTGAGCCGTTGGAGAAAGGAACGTGGTCACCGTCCGCAATGGGTTTTGGGGGTTGGACAGCAGAACCCTCGAGCGGCCATCCTGGTGGCGGCCTCTCCGGCTGGGCCAGGCCAGACCAGACCTGTGAGCTCCCAGCCCAGCTGTGACAGGGGTCTGGTGTGTGAGTGCTGTGTCATGCATGCACTCGTCCTCTGGTCCCACAGGGAATGGCACTCTGAGTGTCCTTGTCACAGAGTGGACAGGACAGACGTGGAGAGGAGGAAGGAAGAAAAGCAGGCTTTACCATCCAGCAGGCAAAGGCAGTTTTCTTGCAGTGCCAGACTGCCAGAACACAGGGTCCACCATTCCAGTCTGCAGCCCAGTGGCCCTGGCTTCCAGCAATGGCCACTGCACTGAGGAGGCCTGGGTCTCAGAGACACATGGACGGCGAGTCTATGTGCCCCGCACCCAGGACAGGCAAAGGGGCCTTGTGTTATGCCCTCCAGCCCAAAAGGGTCCTGGGCAGGAGCAACAGGAAGTGAATCCTGAAGTGATGTTAACAGCAACTTTTGATTCCCAATAAAATTAAAATTAACTTGATGCTTTAAAAAAAGGTGTGGATTTTCTTTAAATCTTTAAGGGACAACTGACCAAAGGTAAAAACTGGCAGATACAGGAAAACTTGACCAGTCCTGAGCCACCGGAGGCTGCCGCCACCGCCCCCAGGAGGCCGAAAGGCACTACACAAACATGGGCTTTTATTAGGACTATTACGTATTTCATGAGTCCTGCTGTCTCTCTCATGTACGCAGCAAACTGGCATGATTCCTGTACACCAAAATCCTAGCCTTACTGATAAGACTTATACTGAGACTACGAGCCATTTTGAAGTCAGTGATATGTTTTTAAAGAAGGCAGGTTTTTCTGAAAGCTGCTCATTTGATTCCGCTTCAAGTTAACAGAGCTGCCGTAATTATTTATGTAAGGAGAGCTTCAACACACCCGCGCGGCTGTCATTGCTAAGCAGCCGTGGCCACGAGTCGAAGTCCCTCCCCTCGTTCACAGGCCAAGAGCCGACGTGGTAAAAGGAGAGTCCATTGCCCTGCTTCCCAGGAGTCGAAGGTCTCGGCTTCCGAAGGGAAGCCTGGCGGAAGCCTGGCGTTGGTTTGGGTGGGACCATCCTGCTCCGTGGGAGGGAGGGTGCTGTGTGTGTGTGTGTGTGTGTGTGTTGGTTTGCTGCTGTTGTTGCTGCTTTGTGGCACTGGGGATTGAACCCGAGGCCTTTGCGCTAGGTGTCTCCTCAGTCCTTTATTTCTTCAATCTTGAGACAGTCTTCCTAAGCCCTGAAGTTGCCCAGCCTACACTTGAACTTGTGATACTCCTGCCTCAGCCTCTCAAAGTGTTAGGATGACAGGCCTGAGCCGCACCCCACTCCCCCACCCCACCCCCACCTCGTGCTCCTGGCAGACCAGGGAGCAGGCCAGCCCAGGACTGCAGGTACGAGAAGCAGGAGCTGGGTGGGTCGGGCCGGGCCCGATCCCCCGCGTGCGCTGAGGAAAGGGCCAGGGCTGGGAGACACTGGCAGACGAGCGTCAGTAACGGCACAGGGTCCTGGGTCGGGCAGCAGGGACGGAACGGCCGGGGCCGCCCAGGTGCTGAGCCAGCTAAGGACCCTCCATCTTCCCAGGCTCCTCTCCGGGAAGTCTCCAGGGAAGCCCTAAGGGGAAGCAGGTGGGCGGGAGGGCGGCCACACACTCAAGCAGTACCGTGGGGTCCATCTGCTGCCGGTGCTCCATCTCCTGGGAATCCCAAGGGCAGAGGCGCATGGGGAACCAAGGCTGGGGCCCAAGGGTCCCCCAGCACCCACCAGCTGACGTCTCTGAGCGGGAAAGGAAAGGGACTGCTGGTACCCGGGCGGGGGGGCAGCGGTCTCTGGGCCATGCAGGGCACGGGGGGGGGGGGGGGGGGGGGGGGGGGGGGGGGGGGGGGGGGGGGGGGGGGGGGGGGGGGGGGGGGGGGGGGGGGGGGGGGGGGGGGGGGGGGGGGGAGGGACGACACACAGTGGAATGACAGCCAGGAGCAGTGGGAGAGGCAGAGGCCAGTGATCAGGCCTCAGACTGTCTGGGTGTGGGGTGGGTCCCAGGGATCCTTAGAATCAGGGTTCTGGGTCCCAGCCCAGGGCTACCAGTCCCACTTTCCACTCAGTCAGAGTCACAGAGTTTCCTCATGGGACCCTAAGAGTCCAGGGGCTCTGGCAGGCCAGGCTTGGGCACCTGACCACTCCCACGTCACACTGAGCTCAACCGCAGTAGGTGACACTCAGGCAGCCTGACGTCACTGAGGGGTTCTGGGCCTGCCTATAGGAGTCCACCACACTGCCCCACGTGACCTCAGGTGGGGCAGCAGGCCCACAGGGGAAGGGAGGTGCTGACCTGCTCTGGAGATGCCCACCAGGAAGAGTGATCCCCAAAACCCAGAGAGGATGGGGTGGCTCCCAGGGACCCCTGCACTGCTCTCAGGGAGGGCTGAGGACAGAGGGCCTGACCAGGGGTGCTGAGCACCCGACCAGCGGCCATGGGGGGTGGCTGGCATCGGGACAAGGAATGGCCAGTGTGAAGACAACCCAGGAATTGTCCGCAGGACGCCCCGAAGACCAGGCCGTGTGCAGACAGCAGCAGCTGCTGGGCAGGTGGGGGGGGTCGCTTCGCAAAGGTCACCAAGCAAGCGAGCTCACAGGGCGCAGAGCCACCGTCACCGAGGCCTTTAGATTGTCATCTGTCACCTACGGCCTCTAGGAAGGAATGCACACCTCCCGATAGGCAGCGCGGGGCCGTGGGGCCGGGTCGAGTCCTCCAGAGTGCGGCTGTGTGGGCGGCTTGTCTTTGGGGTAAGGAACGTGGTTATCGGACTCTGCCGTCACTGGCCGGGCCCAGCACGCTTATCAAAGGAAACAGACGATTGGTATTATTAGCACAAAGCTAGGGCCTGGTGACAGAGATCACACACCAGGGAGCCGCGGACGCTGCGATCTCTGCTCGTGGCTTCTGCGTGAATGACAAGCACCCGTCCTCGCCGTGGCATATGCTGTCTTCCCAAACCCTGCGGAGGATCACCTCGCACACAGGTGGAACAACGTTGCCTATAAGTCCGGGGCGACCTGATGAAAAGCCTTCATCGCTCCAGTTAAATACCTGACATGTAATTTACCTGGAACTCCAGCACTCCGGAGGCCCGAGGCAGGACCACGGCAAGTTCGAGCCCAGCCTGGGCAGGGGCAGTGGGAGAGGCAGGTGCAAGTGACTGGTGACTTACCAGAACTCTGCCTCAAGTCAAAAATAAAAGCGGCTGGAGATGCAGCTTGGCGTGAGGCCCCGGGCTCAATCTCTCAGTAAGAAAAGAGAACATGGACTTAGCACCCCGACAGGGTCCCCTGACCAGGGGCTGCCGGGCCCGTCCCCCAGAGTGCTGTGGCTTCCTGGCCTTGCACCTCACGCTCTGTCCTCGGGCTCCTGTGACCTGCGTAACCCAAACCCTCCTTCATCTGGAAAGCATTTTATTCTCATATAATATTATAATATTCACATTTGATTGATTTCTTTCTTAATCCTAAAAGCCAGCCAGAAAATCAGTTGCTATATTTACAAACGAAATGATGTTTACCAAGAAAATAGCAGCCTACACAGTAAATACCCAGAAGAGCATGATATTTTTTAACAACAAAAAAAGCACATCAAATGTGACAGAGGTGGTGAGATGTCAGGTCCCTCTCCTATCCAGGGGTCACTGGGGCATGGCCCTGTCCTCCCCAAGGGGCGGGTGGGGGGAAGGTTCTCCCCTCAGGCATGCACTAGGGGACTGTTCCTGCCCTGCTGGGCTTCAGGCGACCATGACCGGTCCCTCTCTGCAGTGACCCCCAACATTATCATTTCAGGGGAAAAAGCTGGGAAGAGCCCACCAAAGTACACAAGGTGCACCGAAGCACCACCAGGGCCCACCTGCACCAACCAGCAGCCAGCCTGTGCCCGTGATCTCACCCAGGATGGCAGACACTGGACCTACCAGCCTCTGGCCCCTAGGCCCAGCCTCAGCATTTGAGAAAGGGCCTGTAAGTATCTCAAGGGTTGGACCTGGGGCAAATAATAACAAAAGACACAATAAAGGACACACTTTTTTAATTTGTGTGGGGTTGCACTTTTATTTTTGGATGTGACACTTCACCCTGGCCTACGTAAGTGGGGGGACTGCGGGAATGAAGTCTTCACCTTGACTTCCTAACCCACCCGCCAGCAGTCGGCATGCTGGTCACACCCCCGCCAGGCCTGCTCTTGGCAGCCTCTCACGCCCCCCTGGCTGGCCCGCTGGCGACTCCTCCTCCCACACTCCGCCCCCCTGGCTGGCCCGCTGGCGTCTCCTCCTCCCACACTCCGAGGAGCCCTGTCTGGAGGGGCAGCTGGGGCGCACCGGGGAGGCTGCCTGGCCCCTTCTGTTCTTCCTGCACTCCCATCCACACAGGGGCTCCGGCCGGGAGAGGCTGCTGGGTCACACAGCACCCTCAGGCTCCCGCATCTCCCCCATCTTACCCACAGGTCCAGCTCTCTCAGCCTCAAGGGTCCTGCTGCATCTCTGGAAAGTTCCTCCCTCTGGGGAGCACCCCCACCCCGCCCTGGCAAGGATGTGCCCTGTAGGGACAAGGCAACGGTCTCAGGAAGTACTTTCCTCTTGGTAACATCGTAGGAACCAAGAAAACGCCTTACACACACACCCTGGTTTTTAGGGTACTGCGAAATCTCATCTTTAATTACCTGGACAGAAAGGTCCCAGCTCTGAGCTCCCAGGGCCGAGGTAGGAACGCTCCCAACCAATTACCAGCATTTTCTCCCTGCAGCTTGCAAATGTGACCTTTCACTGGAATCTGATTGTGGGCTCCTGCTGTGCAGAGCCACAGAGGCCCCTCGTCAGGGCTGCTGTTCATTTCCTCCCTCTGATGGCTGCGGGCAATGCGGGGAGCCCACCGGGACAGTGGGGGTGCGGGGTGGGGTGGCCAGGCATGCAGGCCACCGGTCCCCTGGGTGAGCCCAGCCCCTTGGCAGGGATGGAGGAACGTCTCGGCTGGGGGCAGACAAGCCAGTGTCGTCTGGCTGGTTCTAGAGTCATCTCAGCCACAGGGAAGACGCGCGGAGCAGCAAAGCCTTCGGGGACAACTTTGAGGGTTTCTGTGGCAACCGGGAGAGTGGGTGTCTGGGGCGACACCCCATCATCCACACGCAGTCTCAGAGGATGGTGCCCGCTGTGCCCAAGCCAGGCAACCAGGGAAGACGATGGCAGCCCAGCCCTCACGCCAACGGGAGCCGGCACACTGCCACCAGATGTTTTGGCTTCTTCTTGAAGGTTCGTGTCATTATGTTTACAGCTTTTCTGAATACATTTTCCTTTTCACAGGAACAGCAATTTTGTGGCTCTGACAGTCTGGTCACAAACCAAAACATGCAGTTCAGACAGACGCCCCTAGGGCAGCAGGTGCGCTTCAGACAGAGAAAGAGGGACAGCGGCACAGTGTCCTCTTCTAACATCTTGCCCTGGGGACCAGAGTGACCCACGCCACGGCCCACAAGGACGCCAGCCTTCTCTGGAGCCTGCGGACACAGCGAGGCAAGCTCCAGGCAGACCCAGGGGCAAAGGGGCCAGCTACAGCTGTCCCCTGGGAACGCTGCCAGCGAGGCCAGCAGGCAGCCACCACAGCACATCTTCCGGTCCCTAAATCCCTGCCATGCTCACGGACAGGTGCTAACGGCTCCCGACCAGGGACTAACAGAATGGCAGTGTCCAGAGAGACCGCCTGCTGTGTGGACCGGCAGTCCCCAACAGCCATTGCAGCGGGGTTAGCCTAGGGTGAGGACCAGGGCGAGGACACTCGGGGTGACAGGGCAGTGACGGCACTAAGGGCTCAGAGGCCGGAACGCTGCCAGGTAACCCCAGACCAGGAGTCAGGGTCATGGATAAAGGTGTGCAGAAAGGCCTGTAATCCTAGCACTCTGGGAGGCTGAGGCAGGAGGGTCACAAGCCTGGGCAAATCAGTGACTTAGACTTTGTCTCAAAACAAAAAATAAAGGGATGGGACAGCTCAGTGCAAAGGCCCTGGGTTCCACCTCCAGTACCACCAAAAAAAAAAAAAAAAATCACAGTTTGTACTAAGCTATGAAATCTAAATGCACATGAAAACTGCATGGGAACTGGAATTTAGGTCCATTTTGAGCACAGTACGTGGCTGGTTGGCACCTGTCCCTTTTCCTAATAGCTTGGTGTCTACTTTCTGACTCGACAGCCCCAAGCCGCCAATCACATGGCAACTGAGCCGCTGCGACCTCTGCAGTGCCACTCACTGCAGAGGACGCTGCATCCCCTCAGCCGAGGTTTCAGTTAAGTGCCATCACTTCACAAAGCTGCACACAACGAAATCAAAACTTCCTCACGTGTGGAAGAAGACGTATCACTCAGCTGCCAGCAGGAGGGTCCCGGCCTGCCCTGGACACTGCACCGTGTCCTCTGCGTGGAACTGAAGTGGAAGCCAGAGACTCAGCTGCCCCTCTCTGCCAGGGGAGGAGCGGGGAGGCACGTGGCCAACTCCCGCCTGGCACAGCCCTCTCCAACCAGGTAAGACGTCCCACAGAGGAGTAGGCCACCCTATCCCAGGGATCTTTCCATGGGCCTCCCGGCAGGTGACGCTCACACCCATAGGACATGGCCCTTGCTGGGGACAGGAAATGCCATCCTGAGAATCACTCTCAAACTCCAGAAAATGCTGCCCAAGGACCTCCCCGCCCATGGGGATGTCACACAGGAAGCCTATGTTTGAGGATGGGGTACCTGCTTTGGCAGGGATACCCAAAGGCTTTCAGGTGCCTCCCCTACACCTGTCCCGGTCTCTGGGCCACTACGTGAAGCTGTCAGTTACAGCAGCTCCCCGAGGGTTCTGCCCCAGCAGCGCAGCCCATGGGCCCAGGCACTGGGACAGGGTAGTCATGCTGTGCACTACTGCCCTCTGCTGGGCAGGCAAAGGCTTCCCAGGCCTGGGGTGGCAGCCCCCACATCAGACAAGTCCCTGCCCACACGGGAGAGCCCCCTGTCCCAGCAACCCCTGAGGGAAGGACCCAGGCCTGCACCCACCCTTGGGTAAACACCAGTCCTGCCCCATCTCCCGCTTCACACCAGATCCCATGGACACACTTTCCATGGGCGGGGACATGCTCCGCCAGAGCAGGGTGGAGCCCTGAAGCGTCCCAAGCACCTGCTGCTCCGGCCACCCTCTCCTCTGCAGTCCTGCTCTACCTCGGGACCCCGCTGCGCCTGTCCCCTCTATGGACACCCACTAGGCCAAGTGTTTAGGTCTCCAGAAATTTAATACAACAAATTAATATCCACGCCAGTAAAACCATCCAGATTCCCATGCCTAAGGCAGGCAGTCTGCTATCTCCATGCCCCAGACTGTCCCAGGCCCAGAGCACCAAGATCAAAATCCAAACTCAAGTGAACAAGGGCTCAAGGGGCCATGGTGGCGACAGCCCTACGTATCCACCTCGATCAGCCCCGTCAATCCCGCGCCCAGGCCTCCTTGGCCCCGGTTTCCAGGTTCCCTCACGGACCTGAGCAAGACACTGAGCATCAGGCGGGGCCCTGCCCACCTCCATACCCAGCCCCCTGCCACCCTCAATCCCGAGAAGGGGCAGCAGGCCAGCAGAGAGTCAGAGTGCCTGTGCAGGGGCCCATGGCACTGGTATCGACGGCTGCCCAGGAAAGGCGGCACAGAGGCCACATGGGCACATGGGGACGTCTCAGGTACAGAGGCCACGGCAAACACAGCTATCCTCAGGACGGGCTGCTGCACGCGCCTCCCTGAGAAGCCTGTACCAGCGTCCCCACAGGCTGCCCCTACTCCCCCAGAAGGAACCGCTCTCTGAAGCCAGCCAGTGTGGCGCTGAGCAGAGGACGCTTGCAGCCCTGGCCACTGATCCCGGCACTGTGCTGGATGACCTGAGGGCAAGCCTCCTCCAGCAAGCAGCTGGCACCCAAGCCTCAGGCGGCGGTCAGCCCCGGAGCCACAGGAGACAGCGGGACTCACTCGGGGCACAGGTGACGAGGACTGCCTGGCAGGCAAGTGGGGCCATGGGTGCTGTGTCCAAGGGAGGGGCGCACGGAAGAGCGCCCGTCAGTGCTCACTGCCAGGCCCCCTGCTGTGCCCAGGGGTGGGGCCAGCTGCCCACAAGCACCACTGTCCACAGGCCTGCTGAGCCCCACAGTGCGCCAAGAGAACCCGGAGCAGGTCCTTAAGCTCCCTTCTTGACCCAGTGGTCCCACATGTGACTCGGTGTCAGGTGCCCGGGGAGGACAGGTACAAAGCCACAGGTGTTAAAGTTGGGGAACGTGGAGGGAGCTGCCCGGGGCATGCCCCTCCAGAGGTGCGCTGCTCCCTGACCAGGAACAAGATCGGCTCCTGGCTTGTCCTCCAGACTACGCCACCTGTGCCTCCCAGAAGGGCACTAGGGGAGCCCAGGAGCGGGGACTATGGCTCCCCCAACTCCCACCCCTTGGCACCTGGGCCCCAGGCGAGGTGGGCAGTGCAGCATGACTCCCTTTCACCTCCCTCCCTGGACCTTCCAGGGGATTCCACGGCGCAGCCCTCTGCTGGGGAAAGGCCTGGCCCCACGGCGGGAGCACAGTCAGGCGCTACCGGTGGTCTGGCTCCGGGCTGCCCTGCTAGGGGAACTCTCATCCAAGGAAAGAAACACGCTCTTGCCTGTGTCCTGGGCACCACGCCCTTTATTCAGCCTTGGAGGCCTCACAGGTCTTGGCCGCGCCCAAGGTGCACCAGCTTCCGTCCCTGCACCTGCATTAGTGGTGCTGCTGCTTGAACTGGAGGCCACAGTAGCCACACGTCCCTGTCTTTGTTTCTTTGTCCTGAAAAATTAGAAGGAAAGGCCTCACACTGCTGTACTCCATCTTGAGTCCCACAGCCAATGTCAGTATCACAAGATAAGAAGTCACGTCTTTGGCCTGAAAGCCACAGCTACCTGGGAACTCCCGTGGACACGGGAGGTGAGGATGGAGCTAGGGACTGTGGCTATCACCCGCACTCGTGAGGGTTGGGGATGGGGACAAAGCCCTTGGCCTCCAGCACCCACTCCGTGACACCCAGCTATCCTAGAGGGATGCCAGTCTCCCTACGGAACAGTAGCTGCTAGGGGCTCGAGGCTCCCACCACCCGCTGGCCGAGCCTCGGGATGGGGACACATTCCAGGCCCAGCCATGTGGCTGGTAGAAGGACACATCACTAGGGCGCTGATGGCCGCGAGCCCTGCTCTAAGCCGCCTGAGAGCTTGTGCCTGCTCCACTGTCCACTCTCCATACAGAGCACTCAAGCTGACCAGCAGCTTCTGGTGAGGGATGGCGAAGGGAAGGCCCAAAAACCAGTGGCTCCATGACAAAAAAAAAAAAAAACACCAACCGCCCCTCACAGAACGATGCCCACGGTGCCGCCGCCTTCTCCCCGGGACACGCCACACGCAGTTCTTCCTCTCCTCACCTTTGCCGCCCTCCCCCTCTTCCCCTGTTGCAGAGGAAGGAGCCTCGGGCCTCCACATGCTGGGCAGGCGCACCCACACCCATCCTGGACTCTTTTCTTTTGGAGACAGGATCCCGCCCTATAGCCCAGGCTGGTCCTGAACTCACTGTGGAGCCCAGGCTGGCCCTGGACTCACAGCAATCCTCCTGTCTCAGCCTCCCAAGTGCTGGGATTACAGGCATGTGCCACCACGCCCGGCTTATGTGGCGCTGGGGAATCAACTCTGGTATTTTGCACCTGCCTAAACTCCAGCCCCTCATCCTGGACTCTTACTGCTCAGGGAATGAGGACGCAGAAGTGAGTGGCAGGGGCTGGGGCCACGTACCAAATTGATGTACACCTTGGGGTGGCCCAGGGCACCCCCACCACCGTCACATGCCACCACCCGATGGTCCACCTCACTCACAGGCTGCTCTGCAATCAGGTCAATGGCGAAGTTTTCATTCACCTAGGGAAGAAGAAAAGGAAAAGTTGCACTGAGGAACACAAAGCCTGCGGATTTCACAGTGCTGGAAGAAAGCATCCAGCAGACACACGCGTGGGTGGCGCATCACCCACAATGGTCACGGCAGCCTTCTAAATGCAGACTGCCTATCCAATGTAGCTACACACCCACCTTCCAAGGAACCAGCACCTCAACTCAGAGACGCAGGAAACGCCAAGAGTTCTAAGTGCCCTTGAGCCGTCCCTCTTGGAAGCAGTGATTGCCAAGAGGCCACGCCCACTGGCTCTCACCTGACCCACTTGCGCCCAACACACAGGCATTCTCTCCAAATCCTGCAGAGAGCTCAGGTGGGCAGCAAGCCTAAGGCTCTCAGTTCCCTACACTCAAGAGATTTACCCAGAGCAGCAAGGCCTCCCCCTACACCCACCTGTCAGCCAACAGCACTCAGGACCCAAGGCCAGCACATCTGGCCACAGCAGGGCCATGAGGGCCATATTCTGAGGCTCTGTCCCCATGCCCCCCATTCCTATAACCAGATGAGTCCTCACTCTGCTCTGTGTGATCCCCTTGGTAACTTACTGGTGGCCATCCTGGCCTGGCGACCACCACCCTTCCTAGACTCTGTGTCTGTACACAGACGAGCTGCCTGCCCAGAACGTGGGTACTCTCACCTGGCCAAAGGCCGGGTGGCTTCTGCATAGCAGTTCTCAAGGAAATTACCGCCAGGCACCCACCAGGGCTTCATCGACCTGAAGCTGTGGACAGCAGCCAGGTGGCCTCCCAATACATCCTGGTACCAGCAGGAAGCTCTGTGCCCGACACACAGCTCCCAGGGAAGGCTTTGCTCAGCGTACTCGTACCGTCTAGATGTCTCCCGTCAAGGGAACAAGGGCATCGTGAGGCTACCACATCCCCGTTACCACTGCACGCAGTGGGAGCACGGGGCAGACAGAGGCCTCTGCGGGGCGAGCGAGCGCAGCATCAGATCAGCATGCCACCTGGGCCGCTCCGCAGGCTGGCTCAGTGGAAACCTGCCAATTGCTAACAACCAACCAGGGAAACCTGCAGCCCTCTTCATCCTGCACGTGCTACCCTCGGCAGACACACTCTAACAAAACCACGGCCGTGGCAGAGGGCTGCTGAGGGTAAGTTAACAAGGACAACAGGCCCAGCTCAGTATATCCCTGCATGGCAGCAAAGCCCTCTGTCCACTGACAAAGCCCCGGCAAAAACACAGACACCTGGCACCCTCACCCAATCCCATGCCTTGACCTCAAGAAAGTGGGCCGAGCTGGGAGGGTGAGGTACTTGTCAGAAGAGCCATTGGCCCCACCTCCAGTGGGCACAGCTGCCCCCGACAGGCTCCCAGTCAGGACAGCAGGAGCCCCCAGAATGAAGGCAGTGCGGTGGCCGGGCCACAGCACCCTTGGCTGTGGGTCTCCATGTACCCGACACCGCAGCCCGGTGGCGAGTCGGGAGAGGACAGGTCCTCGCCAGTGCAGGCACGGCCAGCCGCCATACAAACGGGCCTCCTGGCGCAAATGACACGGTGTCCGCCTAAGTGACAATGTGTCACAAAGGACGTGTCACGGCCATCACAGGGACCAGCTGGCTCCCGGCGGGAAGGTCAGCTGATGCCTCTGCCATGACACAGGCCTGCTCTCCTGTCACCTGCCACGCGGCTCGAGTGATCCCGACTTCCCTCCTCTAACAGATGTGTCCCGGTACTCGTCCATCCAGGGACAGAGGGGAGCCGGCAACAAGGGCACCCCACAACTGGCACGCCCGCTGCCAGCCTGCACCCAGATGAGCTCAGAGCTGCATGGCTGCTGCCGCCCCCAGAGGGCCAGGAGGAGAAGAGCACCTCTGGAACTGAGGACGCAGGGAGAAAGCTGTCGTGGTGGCTCATCACGCCTTAAGCCCACCCCCATGAGATGAGACTCACCTCTGTGGGGTCCCTACGGGACATACCTTAACTTACTGAGGGTTACGGAAAGCACACTTGGTTAAAGAGTAGTTTTTAAAAATTATAAGATTTACTTTAATCTGAGACATATAAATGAAAAAATTCACTCCTGTTTATGTGTAAACCAGAGTTATGATTATACGATGTGATGTTACGTATTGTAGAAGTGGGAGAGAAAAACAGAAATAGACACAATTAACACCCAGGCCTCCAGAGCTTCCTGGGGCTTGTATTATAGGGGGAATTTATTTAAATCTTATGCATTACTTTTCACTTCTTATTGGCAATACAGCTTGATACCCCTTACCTGAAATACACGTAATGATAAGTATTTTTAGATATTAGCGTATTTGTGAAAGATCAAGGAGGTAAGACCCAAGTCTAAACACAAAAATTTACGCTCCCTTACCCCTAAATACAGACAGAAGGGAATTACATACAACGTTCTCAGCAACCATGTGTTTTAACTGAGACCCATCCCATGAGACTGGGGTACAGAATATCCCATTTGTGGCAGCGTGTCCAAAGCTTAAAATGCTTTAGATTTTGGAGCATTTCAGATTCTTAGATCAAGGCTGCCGGTTACGGTTTAAGTTTTACAAACGCTTACCTCTTTTACGAGACCTTTCACTCACCTCTTTCTGACGACCTACAAACCGCACTCTCCTGTAGTCGTTATCATCATAAACCTGAAAGAAAAAAGAGCACTTATGACATTTACAGCCTAATTCTGAAAGTGGCCGCTTAATACCAATCTTAAGCCCTGAGAAAACACAGGGAAGTGTTTTTCGTGACATGCCGGCCATTAGCACATCATGCAAGGAGATGCAAGAGCGCACTTGTGTTCCAGCAGGAGCATCAGTCACCAAGACGCCCCACGGGGCTGATCGCCGGCAGAAGGGCGGGCGCAGGAGTGGACAACCCCAGCAGGCCCAGCAGCTTTCACGTACTGGCCCAGCTAGCTTTACCTCCACCTCCGCATCTACTGTCGTTTCAGTGTCCTACAGGATCCTGCTTTTGCATCTTCCGGTTCACCATTACACTGAGTGCCGCTCTGGGCATCCCACAGATCTTTCGATTTATTAAGCTGCAGGATTTAGTATTACAAAGGCATCAAAACACCCGATCCTGACAACTGGTGGTCAGACTCCTCACTGGATGCAGCGGCGGTCGCAAAGCCACGTCTTCAGGATGTGAGTGACAGCGTGCGGCCTTGAGTGGGCGTGAACGGGGTGGCCGAGGGGCCGGGGCAGTCGCGGTAGGCGTCGCCGCCGCCCTGGGAACCCTGGGGCGAAGACCCCGCTGGGGCTCCCTGGCGCCACTCCCCGCGAGCCCTGACACCCGTCCAGCCTGGCCGCGAGCCACGGGCGCCGGGGCGGCCGTTACCTGCCCAGTGTGTGTGATCACTTCCCCGCTCGGCGACGCCCGCACCCCGAAGCCCCGCGCAGCCCGAGCCAGGACCAGCAGCCGCGGGAAGGTCAGCGCCGCCGCCATCTTGCTAGTGACCCTTGACCCGGCGCACAGGCGCTCCGACGCACGCGCACGGCTTCCAGCCGGAACTCACTCGGGGACTTATTTCGCCCCGGCGGGGGCGAGGCGGCCCGGCGCACGCGCGTGCTGCACGGCGTGGGGCGGGCAGGTGCAGCCTGGGCACTCTTCTTTCGGAGAACCGAGCGAAGAAACCCTAGCGCTTAGTAGGAGCTGAGCAGCGCTTCCTGTCTGAGGAGAAGGCAGGGGAGGATGGGACCTGAAGGTGCGCTGCGGGAATTCTCACGGCCGACGACAATCTTGAGAAACTCAAATATCAGATATTTCTATTGAGTGAGGAAGCCCGTTGCTTAGCAAAAATAAGAACTGAAGTGCATACCCGTCGCAGGTATTCAGCGTTCCTGGCAGCGAGGTCTACTGGAGGCATCATGGTTTGTGGATTTCTGCAACAGAGCCTCAATGATACCAGTGAAACTACGGCTGGTTTCATCCAGCATGTAGACGCAGCCTTGGAAAAATCCTACTTTATGTGGAGCCGACCGGGAGCAGATTCCAGCCTGCAGCCTGCTGGGCAGCCGTGCCCTCCGGCTGCGTCCCTCTACTGTAAGCTGGCTGTGCAGGAACCTTTCTCACAGAGCCTGCTGGGCGCTCCTGCCATACTGGGCCATGATGTCAGTCTTGGTGGGGGCAAGATGCAGGCAGCTGGACTCGGCTGGGGTGGGGCTGGCAGTGCCGGTGCCTTACGGAGATGGCAGGCATTTGCATGTCGGGTCAGGGACTCCCGCCGCCTGGATTCTGGGGTGACAGCCCTTATTTCCTGCGAGCAAAGCCTGAGGACCATGTGACTCCCAAGAACCAAGGCCTAGAGATGTCGGAATGGGGGATGGCGAAGGGGAAGGGGCAGTGAACAACAGTGCACTCCGGGACCGGAGCTGTCCCAAGAGACGTGAGAGACAGATTCACCTCGAAGCTAGTAAAATCCAGGGTGCTGATGTTCACCCGGGCAGGTACAGATGTGCCTGAGGCGCAAATCACTCCCACTTCTGTGTAAACCAGAAATACGGTTGTAGGACGGGATGTCACCTATTTCAGAAGTGGGAGAGAAAAACCGAATAGACACAGTGAACACTCAGAGCTCCAGAGCTTCCAGGGTGCCCGGGTCGTAGGGAGAATTGCCGACACCTTATGTATTGCTTTACTACTTTTCACTTCTTAGTGAGAGAGCCTGAGTGTCCTTAGCTGGAGTGCCGGCGACAAGAAGTGGCCTTGGCCGTAAAAAGCACGGCGGATAGATACCTGGCACGACAGGTACGAGCCACTTGCGTGTGGATGTAGGTGGCGAGGAGCCGGGCGCTCCTGTCAGTGTCGCTCCCCTTCCTGTAGGTTCGGAGATTTTCATCACGTGGGAGGGAACGACCCTGAGCCTGGCACGGCTCCGCACCGCGGTCTGCTTCCGCTATTTCCCTGAGACTGCAAGTCGGCCAGGGTGTCACTGCACAGAAATGTTTTACTTTGACATTGTTTTCCAGTTTTTCCTGTGTCTAGCTGGTTATAATCTCTTTTTCACTCTGGACGCTGGTTAAGGTTCCTACTGGGCCATATTCCCCCGCGAGGGCAGAAAGCCGAGGCGGGATGCAGCCACAGCGCGCATGCGCCCGCGCCTCCCCGCCCCGCCCTTCCGGCCGGCGGCGTCCCCGCCCCACTGCGCAGGCTTGCGCGCAGGCGCAGAGCTGGCGAGCGCTTACGGCCGGCGTGCTCTTCCCGGGTCGGCGTTCGGTGCACGGCGATCTCGGAGAGGTCGGGACGGGCGGGCGGCGGGGCGCGAGCGCGGGTGGGGCCTCCGCGGCGCTGGTCCCCAGGCGCGACCTCTGCGGCCGGCGGCGGCCGGCGGCGGCCGGCGGCAGCTGGGGACAGCGGTGGGCCGAGCGCGGAGCCCGGGTCGGCCGGGCCGGGCACCGGGCCGCCTGCGGGTCGCGGGCCGGTAGACAGCGCCTCCTCCCGGGTCGCCGAGCCCGCCTGGGCGCCGGACCCGTGCCTAGGGCGGATCTGGGCTCCGATCCCGCGGGGGACGGGCGACCTCAGACCCCGCGGCCCTCAGCCTCCTCCCGCGCGGCCTGGGCTGGCTGGCACGGGTAGGAGCGTCTGCGACTGCGTCTTCTCTCCCCGCAGGTCCGGCCGCGACATGGCCTCTCCGTGGATCAGGACTGTGCTGGCGACCCTCGCGGGTCCTCTGCGGGCCCTGCGCGCCTGCACCCCGGCGCCGCGCGCGTTCTCCACGGCCCTGCTGGGCGTCCTGCGCGGCGCGGGCCCCGCGGGCGTGGGGCTGGGCCCGGGTCCGCGCCCCCTGCTCCCCGGCCGCGCCCCGCAGCACCTGCCGCCGGCCCTGGGCTTCAAGACCAAGAGCGTCCTCAAGAGGCGCTGCAAGGACTGTTACCTGGTGAAGCGGCGCGGCCGCTGGTTCGTCTACTGCCGGAGCAACCCCAGGCACAAGCAGCGCCAGCTGGTGTAGCCCCCGGGCAGGGGTGCACCGTGCGGACCTGTACCCTTGCCTTTGGAAGGCGGTCTTAAACCTTATTAGAGAAAATTAAAACATACACACCCTGCCGTGTCCCGTCTGTCCGCCCTGTCGGGGCCAAGCGTGTCGAGCCCGAGCCCCAGGGAGTATCAGCTGGAGGACCCAACGATCAGTGGTAGCGAAGCTGGCTTTGTCCGAGACTCAGAACTCAGCTTGTTAAGAAAGCGCTGAGTCTGAGGGCCCCGCCCTGCGGTGACCCCTGCCCTGGGCTTGGGGCCCGCACTTGGCGTCCCGGCAGGCCTGCCTGAGGACAGCCCTAGCGATCTCTAGCCGCTTAGCTCGGCTCCTGTGTCTGTGCAGGCTGCCTAGCAGCTGGGTGCGGTTGGTTGGCATTCTGGTGAGTGGCTGGGTAGAGCTGCCCTGCCGGTGAGCAGCGGGCTGTGACTGGTGGTGTAGCGAGTGGCTAGGTGGTCAGTCAGCAGTTGGGCACGCTTGGTGTTGTCAGTGCAGAGCAGTGATGCTGTTTTCGTTGGCAAATTTTGGTTTCAGGATGTGTTGGCCAGCTGTCCCCTTAGGAGTAAGCAGCAGCCCACAGTGGCCTTGCAGAGGGATCTCCAGGGTCTGAAGACAGCTGCGGCCCCAGCATTACGGGGAGCTGCTGTCCTGGGAAGGGCTCGGGACGTTCTTGGTCATGGGATGTCAGCCTGGTGGCTGGAGGTCAGTCTGGCCAAGTTTACCGACTGCACTGTGCTGGCAGCTCTCGGGGCTCCAGTGCAGAGTGCTGTGGGTGAGTTAACCTGCCGAGGCTGCTGCCAGCCAGAGTATCCTTATTTCTGACAGTCGTGAGTTCACAGTTGGGTGATGGATGACACTAGATGTCGTATCCCCTGTGGGCTGTGCTCCAGGCCCCCACCTGATAATGGGGCGAACCCACCGGGAGGCCCTTACTGACTGCTAACCCAGCAGGGAGAAGATAGGCCTGACAGTAGCGTGCCACAGCCCGCAGTGCTGGTGTAAAGGGCGTGTGGGCATGTACGCAGGCGGGGTAGTGGAGTGGGGAGAGGACCTGGCATGGAAAACGGGCAGATAACGAGAGCTGCATCCTCGGGGCTCAGGGTACCTGTGGTCATACGCACGGGCATCCTGGCCAGCACTCCCCCGCCATCTGGGAGGGGGCAGAGGCCCCCCAGAATGCTGCCGGCTGCTGGGAACAGCGACTAGGAGCCTGTCTGGCTTGCGGAGTGGGACAGGCCCAAGCCACTGTGCCCTCTAACCACAGCCACCTCCCTGTCATCTTTGGGTGCCTGGCTCTCACACCCTAGAGGCCCCAATGTATGATGGCTCCCACCTGTCACTTGGGCCCCTTCTCTGAGATGGGATAGGTTAGCGTGTCAGAGTTAACCCTGAGGGCGGCAGGAGCTGTGCTGGGCTCATTGCTGTTGCTGTGTTTTTGTCAGTAACTCTGGAATACGTCCCATCTTCTTTTTCAATAAAAAAGAACCTTGAGAACAGCTCAGTCCTGCACCTTCTAAAGATGTTGGCTGAGGCCGTGGTGGGACAGGAGGTCAGAACTTCCATGGGAGAGTGCTCAGGCCAGTGGAAGGTTGGCGTGTCCACTGCCTTCCCCCACCCGTGCCCACAGCTACCCGCAACCCATTCTGCAGCTTCCAGTGCCCACTGCCCTGCATTTGGGGAGGGCCTCCCTGTGGTTTCGGCGTGTGTGGCCCCTCCCAGCATTGGTGTGCCTGGTGACCAACGCCCACCCTCCTAGGCCCCCATCTTGCCCCCGGGCACCGTACACAGACTCTCCCAGCCAGCATACAAATGCCAGTAGTGGACAGCCCAGTGGCACCTTGGGGTTGGGCTTCAGAGTTTCATTGTCACTCTAGCTGCACCCTCATCCTGGGCAGCTCCTGGGAAGTCCAGAATGGAAGCATGGAGCGGACTCTACCTCTGCCAGGGGCGGAATCCCTAGGTCCTGCCCTGGTCGCTGGGACTGGGTGGAGGCAGCTCCTGCCTTGGGTGTGGAGTGTGTGCTCAGGTGGCGTGGTCCGGAACCTGCCTCCCTGCCTCCGGGCAGATGCTCAGTCCACACAGGCCTCTAATAGTGATGAGCGGGGAGATCAGACCAGCAGATTCTGAGGCCCCTCCCAGCGCATCTCCTGGGCTTACAGCTGCCCCCTCCCCTCTGCGTTCTCAGACGCCTGTCCCTCTGGGTATGTTCATGTCCTGATCTCATGGGGGCCCTACGGGTGGGATTTGGGCCCTCTCGTGGCCCCACCCACCCTGCACACTGCTCAGAAGACCCAGCTCCCAGTTGCGTCACACAGCTACTGCATCAGGATGTGGCCTTTGGCATGGGGAAGGGGCCACAGTTTAATCCATCCCAGATGCTGAGATGTAGGGTAGCCCCTCACATGTCACCTTTCCTCTGGCAGTAGGCAGAAAAGGAGTTTCCCAACACTGGGACCCACAGAGAAAGCCGACTCCAAGGAGAGACCCCCGTCCTGGTCAGCAGCCAGGCAGGCCTGGGGCTGCACGGGGCAAGATCCCAAGCCCACCGGCCCGAGACTTTGGAAGGGTGAAATCAGTCTGTTGCTTCCATAGGCCTAGGCTGTGGGCTTCCCATGGCTAGAGGTCATGGAGCCAAGGAGGCGCTGCTCCTACCTGGGGAAGCAGCCGGGCGGTGCTGCCGTAGCAGAAGGGAGCATCATTCAGCAACTCGAGACACAAACCGCAGGACCCCGCGGTACGGGTGGAGCTGCCTCCTGCTGGAGAAGTGTCACAAGCTGTTCACCAAGACTAAGAGTCCTTCCATGGGGGCGGGGGGTCCCCAAGCCTGTGTGCCACTGAGTGTGCGTGCAAGTGTGTGTGTGTGTGTGTGTGTGTGTGTGCCAGCCTTAAAAAACACGGTGAGGGCTGGCGGCATAACCCAGTGATTAAAGTGCTTGCTAAGGGAGCCCAGAGCCCTGGGTTTAATTCCCCAGCACCATTAGGCTGGGTGTGGTGGCACACGCCTTTAATCTCAGCACTCGAAAGGCTGAGGCAGGAGGATTGCCTTGAGTTCAAGGCCAGCCTGGGCTACATAGTTCCAGAACAGCCTAGATAACAGAGCAAGACCCTGTCTCAAAAAAATAAATAAACAGTGGTGGGTGTTTGAAACATTCACCCCGTGAAGGCCACCGCCGTTTCGCCCTTCCTCCCACGTATTCTGGCTTTCTTGGAGTGCACTCATCCCGTCCTCCTCCACACTCTGTGAAGCAGCTCTGGAAGTCCAGTTTCCCGAGTGTCTTTAATTGTGCCGTTATGGCTGCTTCCAGGCCCTGAATCAATTGAAAATATCGACCTCTCATGAGCATTTTGACTTACGGAAGAGCCAGAAGTCACACGGTGCCCGATCCCGTGACTGAGGTACGTGAGGACACCTGGCTGTGTTTTCATGAGCTGTCTTTCTGCTGGGTGGTTCCCAACACGATCATTCACCGTATTTTTGACCTCACCTCATAAAGACACTCATAAAAGAGGATTCCCAGAACCGGTCCAGAAAATGGCCGCGTGTTAGCCGGTGGTTGCAGGCCAGTGGTTACGGTGGTTGCCTGCTGTCCTAGTTACTTTTTCGTCGCTGTGACGCAGTACCTGACATCCGCAACTTAGGGAAAATCCGCTGTAGAAGGTCTCAGTCCATTCACAGGCGGGCAGCTGGAAAATGGTGGGGCACACAGTGAGGCTGCAGCTCGAGCTGGAACCGGAGTTCCCGGGGCAGAGATCTTACCACACGGTGGAAGAGGGAGACTGGGGGGAAGGGCGTAACTAGCACCTGCACCTCCAACCCTACACAGTGTCCCTATCCATAGGAGCGTGAGGGTTTCAGGGGACACTCCAAATCCAAACCACCACACCTACCAAGTGCAGGACCCTGGGTTCGACTCCCTGGCACTGGATAAGCTGGTCGTAGTAGCCCCGGCCTGTAATTCCCACCCTCAGGAAGCTGGGGCAGGAGGATCGCCATGAATTCAGGTCCAACCTGGGCTAGATCATGAGTTCAGAACCAGCTTGAACTTGAGTGAGAGACCCAGTCTCAAACAAACAAACAAAAAATAAACTCTCATTGTGTCTTTTACTGTGATAAAATTTTTAATCTCACCAATCACTGAATTTATGATCCCCCATATGTGTTTGTGCGCTGTGTGCATAGACGGATGCATGTGTGTGTGTGTGTGTGTGCGTGCGTGCCTGAGTGTCTGTGCCCTGGACAGCCCACGCAGCAAGTGCAGAGTGAGCTGGCAGAGCTGGCCTCGTGGCCTCTGCGGAGCAGGCGCCCGCAGCCAGTGGGCACTCAGTGTCTGCTGTCTGCCACAGGGGCCACAAGCTCCTCCTACCTTCATGTGTGCCCAGCATCACCTCTGCTTGCCAAGTGCCCGCCCGGCCCCAAGAGGCTCCTACCTGCCGCCCCGCACCCAGGCAGCCCAGGCAGGGGCTGTGAGACCGTGGAGAATGGTAAGGCACGCATGCTGGGCAGGGGCAAAGGCAGCTGCTCCCTGGAGAAGGGTGGCCAGACTGAAGCCCGGAAGGTCCTGGCGGCACAGGACAGCAGGAGCTCATGCGCTGGGTGTGCAGGGTGAGGACAGAGCAACATCCTGCAGGCCTGAAGACCAGTGAGTGAGGAGAGTAGCCTGTCACTGCCACCTGCAGCTCAGTGTGGCACGAGGAAACTTGGGGACACTCAGGCACGACCTCAGGGCTCCCGGCAATAGCACAAACCCACCACACAGTGCAGGCCCAACTACGGAGAGAAAACACACTTTCCCGGGTGCCTTGTGGGTGAGGAAGGTGGGTCCCCGGGCCAGAGCCTTCTTGTTGAGTCCGCCTCCCTTCAAGCGCCCAGGCCCATGGGCTGGGAGCACACAGTGTGGCTGGCAGCACGCAATAGGCGTGCAGCAGGTGTACTTGGCTGGGATGGAGTCGTGTCCAGCAGCGCCTACCTGGCAGAGGCTGAGAGCAGCAGCCTGTGCCGCTGGGATGCTGGGCCAGCGGCGCTCAGCAGTGGCAGCAGCGGAGGCCAGGCAGTGCCCAGGCAGGGCCGCCTGCTCCCTGCAGAGCTCCAAGCCTCTCCAACCCCTGTTTCTGTGTCCGGAGGACAGCAGGGAGCTGCACAGAGGGCTCACTTCCTGTGGGGCTTACTTTGGGGTGGGGGTTACGTTCTATCCTGCTGTTAGAATTTACTACCTAGGACGCGAATATGACTTGTTGTGGCCTAGATCTAAAATCTCTCCCCACTCCCGCGTCTCCTGTGTGTGAAGGGTGCCCTGCTCATCAGAGGGTTCGCCCAGGGCCGATCCGTGGCCCATCGGTGGCCGGCATACGGTGAAGAGGCTGGGCCTGGGCTGTGTCCCGGAAGGTTTTCTGGCCCCAGCCCCACCCTTGTCCCTTTGCTTCCGGGCTGCTATGCAGATGGCTCCCCCGCCCTTCCACTCTGACCTTTCTGCCTCAGACCCAGCCCACCACAGACTGAATCCTGTAAAACTGAGTCAAATGAAGCTCTTCAAGTGTTGGCTGTTGGGTACTTGGTCCCAGCAACAGGAGAGTGAGGAGTAACATTTTGTGCATATCACATCTGGGCGGCCTTTCCACGTGTCCCTGGGGCAAGTCACCTAGCAGAGCGGGAAGGAGTCAGAGCTCCCACATCCACAGTCATGGCAGGACAGGCATTCAGGAAGTTTCCCTGGGGCAAAGCTCGCAGTCACCCTGGGAGCGACACCTCTCCACCTTGGCTGCAGAGCTGCGATCACCCTAGAGAGCCAGTGATCTCAGGTCCCGGTCTCCGATTCCCCTGACTAGGGCCTCAGAACAGATGGACAATCCCCTGGTTCTCCTGCATAGCAGTTCCAGCCAGCCAGATGTTGCTGGTAAAGTTTTCCAGTGTGGCCGTGTCCAGGGATTCAAGGTCACCCCGCAGTCCACTGCAAGCTGGAATGTTGGCTCTCTACGACAGGCTGCTGGCCCATTCTAGAACATACACCGCAGCAGCGCAGCCCCTTCATGGCAGGGGGCCTGTGCACGGTGCCTTGTGGCTGTCACCAGGCAGCGGGGTCACTCCAGCTCTGAAGACCTCTCAGCCATGTTCCTGATTCTTTAAAGCCAGAAAGTATAAATAAGCAACAGGACTTAGCAGGAGTATGGCCTGTCCTCCTCCTGTCCTGCACCTCTGGCCGCTCCAGGGCACGCACACGTCCCTCACGCCCATGCCCTTGTCACCAGTGACCAGTGGCAATGTTCCCTGCTCTCCTAGTAGAAGCCAGCTTTTCCTCCATTCACTCACTTATTTTTAACTTTCGTTGCTGTTGAAAATTTTAAGTGCTGAAATGATGTGCTTTTGCTAACCTTAGAGGTTTCGCCAAGCCCTGGGATGCAGACCTATCATCCCAGCACTCTGGGAGGCTGAGGCAGGAAGGTCACAAGCTCAGGCCCAGCCCCAGCAACTTAGTGACTTAGGAGGCCCTGTCTCAGAGCCGAAAATAAAGTGTGTGTAAAGTCCCTGCACTCTTCTCATAAAAGCATTTGCTTCGTGGGAAACTGGGATGTTAGAACTCACCCCTCCTCCCCACAAACACACACAGAAACCCTTGCCCGTGGCAGTGGCTCTGTGACTCATGCACCTCACTTGAAGGTCCAGGGCCCCTCCCACATGGACACAACTTCCATGTGGGAAGGAGGAAGAACCGAGCCTCCTCCTCTCATTGCGCCGCATGGGGACTTACTTCCCTCTGGTGTGGACTAGGACCCAGGATTCACCCTAAGCAGCATCCCCGGCCGCTTGTGCTCGTGATCCTGAGGCAGTTTCATGACGTTGCCCAGGCTGGGCCCCAACTTGGAATCCTCCCGCCTTGGCCTACTGCAGTGCTGGCATTACGAATTGGCACTGCCGGCAGCGGCCATGAGGCTAATTGAAAACCAGTGGGGCAGCCGCTCCTGTAACACCTGTGATGGTGAGCACGGCCACCAGCAGGCATTGGCTCCTCCGTCATCCAGAGTGCCGCCTGGTCCGGCTCTTCCCGTCTCTTCTGGGCGCCAAGGCCCTGGCGGCCCTGCCCCTGGCCCTGTGTGTCTCCCCGTGGCTTCTCCTCCCTTGGGTGTATCTCTCTCTGTATCTGTCTCCACCTACCCCCAGTGCCCAACCTCTCAGAGCTCTTTCTGTGCGTTTTAGTTGTGGTCTGTGGCCCGGGTCCCCTGACCCCCTTGCATTCTCCTTGGGGACTGTAAAGGGTCATGGTGTGTGTGTGTGTGTGTGTGTGTGTGTGTGTGTGCGTGCAGGGGTGAGCTCCCTGCCAGGTGAGGAAGCCGCACCACCCCCTGGGGGAGAAGACCCCCAGGCCCACCGTCCACAGCCCAGAACTCTAGCGGACACCTGTGGCCCCCTAGGGCTCAGCCAGCTCGGGGCAGTGGCTGCAGACCTCCCTCCGAGGAGGTGAGGAGCGGTGGGGGCATGGGGAAACTGAGGCACGGGAGGCAGGAGACGCTCTGGAGTCTACAAGAGGGAAACTGGCTGGCAGGATCTGGGAGGGTTCGTGAGGGCCCCCAGCCATGTGTCAGCCAGGAGGGAGGAAAGGGGAGCGGGACAGGGCCCTGTAAGTGTTCTGGGGAGGTGGCAGAGACAGGCTCCAGGATTAGGCCCTGTGGGGCTGGGAAAAGAGGCGGGGTGCCAGGATGCCAGGACAGGAAAGAGCCGAGGGCACTGGCGTGTGGGAGGCATGGCATGCCATCAAGAGCCCAGCAAGGAAGGGAGCGGCTGAGGAGATGCAGCTGCACGAGGGAAAGACCCAGGTGGCAGGTGCCAGGGAGTCGGGCCGGAGAGTCGCCATGCTCAGCAGGCCCCAGGGAGACGGGAGTGAGGGGTACAGGAGCTGGTGCACGCGCCCGCCCACGTGTGAGCCCTAAGGGCCACCTCAGTGGGGCTTCTGCCGCGAGCTGGGGACCTCTGCACCGCAGCCTGGGTGGCGAGCCCCTGGGTCCCCAGGGGAAGAAGCTCCGCACCCTTCCCCAGGCACACCACACGCCTCCCATGCACACAGGAAGCCAGGCCTTCCGGAAGACCTCGCTCCGGCCCCTTGTGAGTGTCCTGAGCCAGGCTGGCTGGCTTCCTGTGCCCCAGCCTCCAGGACCAGCTCCTGTCCAATGCCCTTAACTCCCAGAACAAGGTGTTCCCTGAGACGCGTCCCTGTGCCACACAGCTTTGAGGCAGAAGCGCGCCCTTGTCCTAGGATCACAACAACAATGACACCAACTTGAGGTGCTGTGTGTGTCCAGAGCCCCAGCGTGGCACCCTAACCAACCTGGGGAAGCCAGTTCTGCAGGGCAAGCCCGAAGCACCAGGATCCCCACTCCTTAAAGGGTTCCTGCCGCGGGCAAGTGCAGACATTTCGCCAGATGCCCCAGTCTTCACTCTTTTTTAATAAACCGGCAGAAAGTGGAATTTATTTACATAACGCAGTGACCCATGAAGGTTGCCATAACACCGAGGGGCCGCATTAGCCGCCTGAGCGGAGTTCATTAGAAATTAACTACCACTTAAATTAATTTTCCCACAGTCACAAGGCTGTAATGGCAGGAGAAGGGGCCGTCCATCAGCGGGTGCTGACAAGGGACCTGTCACCACCATTATTTATAGGTGAGCATGTCAGCCGCAGGGCAGGCGCCCGACACAAGCCTGCAGACCCGGGACGGCCCCCTCCACGGGCCCGGTGGCCCCGGGAGGCAGGCAGCACCCCAGGCCTGTGGCCACAGCCTGGAGGGACAAGCCTTTGTTCCAGGACCACACTGAGCGACACGTGCTCACCAGCAGCCTGATGATATTCCTGTCGGCCTTTGCAAAGGCAGGACCCCAGACCAGAGCACAGGGTCCTCGGGGTCAGATATAGAGCAGAGCAGGTGTGGGCACATCACACATGTGTGCACACATTTTGCTGTGTGGTGGCATGCACAGGTGTGTGACACAGATATGTGCTGCACATGCATGTGCGCATCTGAGTGTGCATGCACATGCTAGTGGCTTCTGCATGTTTGTGCCTGTATGCATTCATGCGTGATGTGAAGGCATGCCTGTGCACATGCATGGTGTGGTCGTGTGTAAGCACCTGCTCAGGTGTGCAGGTGGCAGTCCTCGAGTGTGTACAGGCAAGTGCTGTGAGACCTGTGTGGGCTACATAGGATGTAGTTGCACAGGTATGTTGGGTGTTCACAGTGCATGCCTATGGGTATGTATGTTCTTGCATGTGTATGTGTATGTGATAAGCATGTATGACACATGTAACATGGTCATTCCCTGCTGCACATGCATGTGCTGTGTGGTCACGTGTGGGTGTGCAGCTTGCAGTTATGCACGCGGGAGATATGTGGTCTCTGTTGCAGATGTCTGCCATGGATTATCTGTGTGTGCAGATATGTTCACGCCTGTGGCACGTAGGCATATGTGTGACTGGTAGGCATGTGTGCTGAGAGAAGCGGGGGTGTGGGAAGAGCCGAGGCTGCCCCTTAGCCTCCATTCTCCCACCGGAGGCCCCTTTTCATTCCGGACAAGTGATGGCAATGGGTGGATAGAAGTCTTGGGACCACATGGTTGCTCCTGGCAGAGGTTGCCAGGGCCAGAGGATGGCATAGCAGGACCCAGAGACAAGTCCCTGGCACGCAGGGGCTAAGGAGGGACGCTTGCCAGGTGAGGATCTGAGTCGCTGCTCAGAGCAGAAGCTGGGTTGTTTGCTTCTGTCTGGTGGGAACTGGCTGGTGGGTGGGAGAGTCTCTGTGTGGGGAGGCTGGGACAAGTTCTCCTTCCGTATATGTGGTCAGAGGGCACGCAGGAGAGAGCAGCAGTGAGGAGAGGGCCCCCTGGGGCCTGTGTCCTGCCCACACTGGCCATTGCTGCCCCGTGGTGCCCCTGCTGACGTCACACAGAGGAGTCGGCGACAGGAGAGTGACTGATACCCCCGACTCAGATTCCTCCAAGATCTCTAATTGGAAATTAGAGTTACAGTGTAGATGGAAAACGTTCTTCCAAGTTGCCCGTGTGTGGAAGGGGACTGGACCATGGGACTGTGCTCACTGGTGGATCCATCCGTGGGAGGGCTCATGGCTGACGGTGCTGGTAGGAGGCGGGGCCGGGGGGAGGCAGGTCCCTGGGGTGAGACCTAGAAGAGTGCGGTCTGGTCCCAGGCTCCTCCCTTTCCTCCCTATTTCCTGGCTACTACTAGGGGGACAGCAGGCCTCCCCTCCAGGCCCTTCCACTGCTGCTGACAGACCGTGCGTGGACTTGGGCTGTGGGCGACGGGGAGTGTCCAGCAATGAGAAAGTGACCAAGGTAACTCTCTGGGAAGCAGCAGCTTCCTCCTAGACACAGTGTCCAGGCTGCTCCCATGGCTGCCTGGGCGGGGGCGAGGAAGGCCAGACGCCTGGGGACTATGGTGCTCATCACAGAAGCCCCTTTCCGGGCTGGGGCGAAACTCAGTGCTAGCACTCACAGGACGCAGGTTCTGTCCTCAGCACACCGAAAAGCTTCTGGAGGCCCAGCTCTGCCGCTGACTCCTCCCACCTTCCCAGTGCCCGCCCCGTCACCCACCGCCTCTGCGGAGGGCACCCCAGGATCCGCTCTGGCGAAGCTGCAGGACCCAGCGGCTTGCCGCACCCCCACGGGCGCCCCTGGGGCGCGGGGCCTCACACAGCATCACTCCTGTCCCTGCATCCCCCGTCCCCCCTGATCTCTGTGAGGAGCAGTGTCCCGATGCCGGAACTGAGCGCATTGGTCATTTTCCCATCACCGGAACAAAACATGCAGCACCCACAGCTTCGAGGAACAGAGGTCTAATTTGGCTCACGGTTTCAGTCCACGGTCGGCCAGCTCCAAGACAGGAACAGCATGATGGCAGACACGGGCGGGGGGCGGGGGGCAGGCAGCAGCTCACCCATGGCAGCCAGGGAGCAGCCCAAAAGAGGGGCGTCATCGGGGACAAGAGCACGCCCTTCCAGGTCACAGCCCTGGGGCCAACCGCCTGCCGCCAGACCCCACCTCCGAGCAGCACAGCCACCCATGAACTCACCCGTGGGCCAGTCCACCGCTGGGCACGGGGCCCCAGGGTCCATACCCAGGGGCCTTCAGGGAGGGGGGGTAGATATAAGCCACAACACAGAGGGAGCTCCGGACGCCAGCATGTTCCCTGCCCCACCCCTGAGGGCTGGGCCCTCTCATCCAAGCCGGCCACCCACCCACAGCTCCAGCACTAGGCCTTCAGCGCCGCAGCGTGCCAGCTATGCCTGGTTGTGATTAACCCAGCCTGGCGTCCCTCTAACGCAGAGCTGTTTTCTCACCGCGATCCCACCAACTGGAAAACAGCACATAGCCTGAGGCCTCCAAATAATACTGGCATCAAACTCAAGGAAACATATTTGTTTCGAGTCCTCTAAGGACGAATGATAGACATGTAAAAATGTTCCCCTGCCTTTCTTCCAGGGAATACTTAGTTTAGAATTAACTTCTGTCAGAGAAACATGATTTTCCGCATGCAGCCTAGATGACTTCCCGCCGTTTCGATTTTACAGGGGAAAATACCACCCGGTGTTTGACACGTATGATTACAAGTTCACAGAATCTCCTGACGTTTCTGCCACTGTTATTGTTTCTCCTTAGGAAAAGCAAATCATTAGAACCAAACCGAAGCCTTAGTTCGGAGAAACAAACAAATGCAGGGCACTGGTTATTCCGGCGGCCCCTCGGCCCTGGGAGGCAGCTGATCCTCACCAAATCCAGCTCCTGGGCGCAGGCAGGGATCCGAACGGGCTTCGCTCCCGGGAGGGTGCGCGCAAGCTGCACTGTGCACACGGCACAGATGTGTACACACATGCACACATGGGCAAGGGCTCACTGGGGACAGTCACACGGTGGATGGGTGTTGGTCCTCAGCCCAGCTGCCTTCATGTGATCGGCATCTGTGGCCTCGGCAGCCTGGGGTCACCGGGGTACAGGCAGTCGGCTGTCCTGCCAGGGAAGCTGCTAAGGAGGGTGAGACCCAGGCCACCCACCTTCCAGCCCATCTGCACACTTCCTGTGTCTCTGCCAGCCCCACCAGCCAGGAAGGGCACCGGTGCTTCGCGTGCTGGCTGCCAGGGCAGATGGCCAGGTCCTCACAGCAGCTGCAGCTTCGTGGCTCTCACTGCCCACAGGAGGAGCACAGTGCTCTGCTCAGGAGTCAGGTCCTTTCTGCTCACCATGCAGACCATGGAGCAGAGCCCACACGTTAGCTGCGTGCAGGTGCCACCAGCCCCCTGGAAGCCTTCTGCAGCGGCTCCCAAGACTCCCAATCCGCCCAGCATCAAGACCCTTTGTCACCAACTGATTAAGTGTTCTCTGGCTGCCATAACTGCAAACCACATCCTGGGTGGCTTAAACAACAGACACTACCTGTGTCCACAGTCCTGGAGTCCAAGGCTGTGTTCGCCACTTTCTGTTTCTGGAACAAAATCAATCATCACATCACAGTCCACCCCTTGTCAACTTGACACCCAAGCCCATCTCCTTAAATCACAGTTAACCTCCAAAAAGAGACAATAACAACTTCACGAATCCACCTCACATGACACAGTATTCTGTATACAGCGAAAAGTGTACTAACTCCTCCCTCAAAGTCTCAACAGTCCCAGCATGCCTCAGAAGTCTCAGTCCGGAGTCTCCTCCAAGACTCAAGGCGAAGTGTCAGCTGTGAGCCTCTGTGAAAGCCAAAAATCAAGTTACCTTTTCCCAGGATAAAACGACACAGGGTAAACATCCCGTTCCAAAGGGCAGGAACGGGGGAACAGAAAGGAGCCCATCTGAGCGGGACGAAAGCGCAGAGGGGTGGACGTCGGGCTCTCTACCCGCATCCAGCACCTGGAGCCCGTAGCGGCGACGTGTGGGCCCCAGAGGGCTGGAGCGGCCTCCCCGCGGGCAGGGGTTGCAGGTTCTGGGCCTGTCCCCTTCCTGGGGTCACGGCTGCAGCGTCCATTCCGTGTTCAGCGCCATACTAACGTTTCTGGGTGTTCAGTGAACGTCTTTCAATGCGAGGAGTTGGACTTCCTTCTGTTTCTGGAGTCGTAGCTTCAAATCGGGCTTGTGCTCCTATGTTAACTTAGTCCTCCGGCTGCGTGCAGGGCAGGCATTCCTCCGCAGGCTTGCGCTGTTCATCCGCAGTGCCGTGCCCGTCACAGCCAGGCCTGGTGCTTGCTGGGCAAGCTCTCCCCCGCCGAGTTCCTCCTCAGCCCCTTGCTGGGCTTCTCCGCCCTCCATTTTCTCACTGTTTTTGTTGTTGTTGTTGTTGTTGTTGTTTGCGACTTCTTGTTTATTTCAGACAGGGTCTCGCTCTGTGGCCCAGGCTGGTCCTGAAGCCACTATGGAGCCCAGGCTGGCCTTGGACTCACAGCACTGCTCCTGCCTCGGCCTCAGGAGTGCTGGGACGACAGGTGTGCGCCACCACGCCCGGCGTATTGGTCTGCGCACCTCTTGGGCCCGTCGGGAGCCGACACCTTCCCCGGGCGCCTTCTCCGTATCACGGCTCCCCGTGGGGTCTTCAGTCACTGGCTGTCCCCCGCGCCTTCCTTGGGTTCTGAGAGTGAGCCCGGCTTCCACGCCCTTCCTGACGCACAGCTGCTGGTCTGAAAGCCACATCCCCTCACGCGGGGGCGCCGGAGCGCCCTGTGCCCGCTCCTGGCATGTTCCGAGGCGGCATCTCTTCTGCTGGCATTTCTTAAGGTCCTGTTTTGGCTCTCACCCTCTAGTCACCCCGCCCGAGTGGAAGTGGGCCTCGGCTCCGTACTCTGCCCCAGACGTTCCCAGGGAGGCAGCAGGCCGGAAGCCCATGGGGCAGGGCAGCTCTGGCTGGCTGGGTAGTTTGTTAATTTCCTGTCCGCCTTCTCCCTAGTCCGCGGAACCTTTGACAAGAAAGCAGAAGGGAGACTGTTGTCTAAGAAAGAAGAAGGAAAGGGAGGGAGAGGAGGGGGGGTAAGAGCAGGCGCTCCCGCAGCTCCAGGCAGGCTCCTGGCGGTGCTGCCCGCACCCCGCCCGAGCCAGGCCCTGCTGGCCGCGCCCGCCTGCTGAGGGCACCCGGGCTGCTTCCGAGTACTGGCCAGAGCCGTTCGCTGTGGACAGTGTGAGCTTGGACCGCTGCAGCTCTTCATGGCGACGCTGACACGTGACCCTCACCTCAGCCGAACCGTCCCAGGTCGTGGGCACAGTGCAGAATTCCCTGCGGAGTCTGATGGGCTGGGTCACGTGGAGTGGGAGGTCCCAAACCCGGCCGGGTGGCCATCAGTGGCCCGGGACCGCACGTCATCGCCCAAATGCTGCCAGGCGGAAGTGGCGGTCCTGCCCTGTGCAGAAGCAAGCAGTAGCCCGGACCTCACTTCCGGCTGGAGTGAAGTCCCTTGCGGGCAGCGCGGACGCTCTAGGGACAGCACCTGGCTCCGTGTATGTGGGGTGTTTCCCCCACAAAAGGCGCAGGCCATCACGGGCTCAGGTTTCCCTCATTCAGGGCACCCGTTTACCCACAGGAGGTCCAGAAGTCACCCACACAGGAAAACTAACAAACTCTTATGCTACATTTTCAGTAGTTTCCTGGTGAGTAGTGGGGCTCCTTGTACAGAATATTTCGACCCCTACTTCTCAGGACCGACCCCACAGAACTCTGGGAGCCAAGGCTGAGGGTCTCAGGCCAGCCCCGCTTCCCCCACCTACAAGGCCAGCATCCCCAGATGCAGGATGGGCCCGTCTTCCCAGCCCTTCCTGGCCCACTGGTAGAATCAAGATGCCTCCGTATTATAGGAAAGTAAGATGAGCACAAGGCACCTGGGGTCCTGGGTGCCACATAGCACCCCTGCTTCCCCGCAGAACTAGCCCTGAACAAGCCAGGAGGCTCTGGAGGAGGAGCAGAGCAGGAGTGGATGGGGGCAGATCCTGCGACTAGCCCACACTCACGCCCTTGGTGGTCATGGTGGCCCTGGGCAAGGTTGGGGGTGTAGTGGGAAGGGAATCTTCTTTTAATCAAATAGAAACTCACCGAATACAAAATTAACTGCTGAGCCGGGTGGTGCAGGCCTGTCATCCCAGCAGGAGAACCAAAAATTTGGTTGGAGCCTGGGCAACGTAGCAAGTTAGTGAGACCCTATCTCAGAATCAAAGGTAAAAATGGGCTGGGGATATGGTTCTGTATGAAGACTCTGAGCTCAGTCTGCAGTACTACACACACACACAGAATTAACCATCAAAACCGAGCACCCCCAGGCATTTAGCACACTCACAATGTGCAGCCGTCACGTCTTTGTATCTTGGAACGGTGTCACCACCCAAGGGGACCTGACCCGGGAGCCGTCCCTCCGGTCCCCTCTCCCCAGCCCCGCAGAAGCTACCATCTGGGCTCTGTCACTGCAATTTACTGTTCTGGATGTTTCCTATAAACGCAGTCCTACAGCAAGCGCCTCTTGCTTCTGCCTCTTTCCTCCAGTGAGCCGTGGTCAGGTGTGGCCATGGGGCGCACAGAGGGTGTGTCTCTGCTGCATTTGACTCCACGCTGGACTCACAGGGGCCCGGTCACGCTGTCCACCTGATGGGCACGTGGGCTGTCCCCACTTCACATAACTGTAAGTGACCTCTGAGGACACATGCGCCCATACCCTGCCTAAGCCCGCTTCCCTTTCTCTGGAGGTGCACTGGGAGCAGAGCAGCAGGCCTCACAGGTGCTGTCTGCACACACCCACGGCCGACACGCCCACCTTGCCCTGCCTCTGTGTTTACAAGACTTGATTTCTAGGAACTTCGTTATTTTTTACTGAGGGGATTACGCACCTCTCTCCTTCCCAGCCCAGGTAACATCTTAGCCAAGCCGAGTCTCTGTTTTTCTGCTTTAGGAGAAAAACACATTAGCCGTCCTTTTAAGCCACCTCGTTTCTCAGAATTTCAGTCCATACCGCGAGCTCCGGCTGCAGAGTAGGGAGCACTGTGTGGAAAGCCCAAGCTGCCTTCTTGATGGAGCTAGGGAATTACCAATTTATAGGCACGATATTCAGGGTTAGCCCATGTACTTGGCTCACACGTGTGTTGTATTCACATATGTATCTAAGAACATAACAGATTTGGTAAGACATCGTCTCCTTTCTTTCCAACATTTTCATTCCTCCTGGCACATCATAAGGAAGGTGGCAAACAGAACGATCTTAGGCCTCCCAGCCCCTTCCCAGTCCCCTTCCTTGAGGGCTCGTGCTGGCTTTCAGGCTCTAAGAAATGCTAAGAAGTCTTTCCATTTTTTTCCTAGTTGTCTGAGTACTTTGCAAATAAAACAGGACACAAGTCTGTGTGAGCTGACCCCTGTGTCACAGCTACCTTGAGGCCATCCGTCCAGGACGATTGTGAGGGAACGCCAGCCCCCGGATGTTTTGGGGGTGTGGGGTGGAGACAGTGTGGATGCTGGCCCTCTTTGATCCTACCACAGGGACATTACAGAACCCAGCAGATGCCCACCCTTTTTCCTTCCCACCCCAGTGGGGGCAGATGGATGGGGAACCCCTAACTTCCCACTCACCAGGGCCCGGGAGTGGGCTTCTTGCACGGGATAGGCCCACAGGGTGAGGACAGATGTGTGGCTGGAGGTAGTAGCCACAGTCCTCAGGGAATTAGCTCCTGTGATATGGTTGGGGGCAGTTGCTGGATAGGGCAGGCCAGCCAGCTGGAAACGCCAGGTTGGACCGGGCCACAGGCTGATGGAATGGGCAGGCAGCCTGGGACTTTGGGGGAAATCTATAGACTGTCCTCAAGGGAAAACCGTCTTTGCACTAAAAGCCATCCACTGATTGGTTGACACCCACCACGTTGTGGAGAGCCCTTTTCGATTCAAAGCCTTCTGATTGAAAGGTTAATCTCATCTAAAAATGCCTTCTCAACAACATCTATGCTGTTATTTGATCCAACAATGGGATACCACCACTCGGCCTAGCTGAGGCACACTATTCCCCGTCGCCGAGCCTCTGGTGAAAAGGAGACATAGCCCACATCTGGAGCCCTGGCAGCCACATTGCAGCTACGAAGAACCAGTGGTGAAAGATGACAGGTGGAGAGCAGCCGCCTTTGCCGCTCTGTCCCCTGCCCTCATCCTCTAAGGTGCTGAGCACACGTGTGTCCCACCAAAGGACAGCAACCCTCTGCTTCCGGGCAGGCCCACTGTCACGGGAACCACACTCGGCAGTGTGAATTCAGGTCACAGCCCTTCATCCCCAGCCTGGGGGGTCGTGGCCTCAAGTTGACCTGGAGGAAGGGACTGGTTGCCTGTCCCTGTGGCTTCAAGGAAGACTTCACAGGGGGCCGAGGCTGTGCTGCACGAGGCTAGACTCAAACTCTTAGACCCTCTGTCCACAGCCCACAATGCCCTGAGCTCTTCTGGGCCTCCACGGGGATCACCCAAGAAGGAGTCTTGGCTCCCAGCAAGCAGCAACACGGAGGAGCTGCTCAGACACAGAGAAAGAGCTTTGCCCAGTATGTATACAGCCCATAAAGCCACCGCACACACGCTCCCTCCTTCTCTTCAGTGCCACCATCTGCCCAAGGGCCTGCAGCCCTCAGCTCTGCCCTTCGTGTGGGAAGGAGTCCAATGCTGCACTGACTGGTAGGGGTTCCACGCTCCTGTGGATCGGTTCCCCTGACATTTCAGACTCTGAGCCGTCTTTCTTAATTTTTTCGTTGCCAGGACACAATACCTAACATCCACAACTTAAGCGAGGAAAGATTTATTTTAGCTCATGATTTCTGAAGGTCTCAGTCCATGCATGGATGGGTGGTAATGGCAGAACCACATGGTGGAGTGGTGGCTGGAGGAACGCTCCTCAGAGCGTGGAGACGGGAAGTCAAACGAGGGAGGAAGGGCAGAGCTAGTGTCCACCCTCGCAAGTCTGGTCCCATGATCTGCCCCTCCCAGGAGGGGCGACTTGGAGGGCTCCATCATACCTGTCACTGGACACAGTATCCAACACCCACAGCTTACAGAAAGAGAGGTGCACCAGGATTCGCTCCCTAGTTGGCTGGCTCCAAGGAGCATCATGGCAGGAGGGCACCGGGAGCAAAGCTGCAGCCGGGAAGCGGAGCAGGGACAGTGCCAGAGGGGAAGGGACCAAACACAAACCCCTGGTCACACCTCCGTGGTCCTCCTCCAGGAATGTGCCCCACTTGTCCCCGGGGGAGTAGCACAGCCAATCAAGTTGGCACCCCACCCTGGCAGCCCCACAACTCTCGATCGATCTGATTCTGTGTTTTCCATCATCGTTAAGGATTTGCTACTTCCCCAGCTCATCCTGTGGCCTTTGGAGGCATTGTGGTGGGGAAGGAAATAACCCGTATTCTTCCGTATTCTCTAGCTTGGCTTAGATCCACAGTAAATGAGGAGCCGGTTGAGTTGGGTGCCCACAGGCCACAGCTCTGAGGAGGTGGCCTCCAAGCTGAGACCAAGGTGAGCAATTTGGGGTGCGGCTGTGATCCTCGGGCGCTAGAACCCCCCTCCTATCTGACTTTCCCTTTGCAAAGATAGAGGCGGGTGGCACAAAGGGCTAAATCAGTGACATAGCCAGAGGCCGTTAGAAGGAAATCCTAAAGTATCATTCCTAAAACCTTGAGATTGCAAGTTTCCTTCATCAGAGCAGAACACCCAAACCTTGCAGACAGTCAGCCCCCTTTCCCTATGCCTCATTACGTAGTTCCTATGGCAAGGACGAACTTTAGACACACAGGAGTGACGGGCTAGGAACATGTGCAGGTCACATGACAAAGAGTCTTTCTCATTCAGACGCCATGTCCTCTGGTGTAGAAAGCTAAACGTCCACTGTACAGAGAGCCCAGGAAGGGGCTGGCCATCTCCGAAGAGGATTTTTGCAAAAGAGGACAAAAAGTTTAAGTGACCAGTGGTCATGGAAGAACATCAAACAGGAACAGAACGCGCGTTTCTCCTGTGCAATAAACTGCACCCAGGCCAGTGGCCATCTGCATTTCTGGCGACAGTGTGACTGAACATGACAGAGCCTGCACCCCAAGTGGCCCCATACTGAGGTAAATCACAGAAAGACCACCCTCCCTGTTCCCCATGCACCAACGGGCTACACGCCAGCCCGGCCGAGAAGCCGCCTCCATGGCCAGGGGGAGGGGCCTGGGCCACATGTAGAAAAACAGCAGCAAGACAGGAGACGAGACTGAAGTAATTCCACCATAGATGTGTCTGTGGACACGAAGAAAGTCGGAGGCCCGTCGCCAGTTCCTGCCTCCTTCCTCCGCGGCGGCTCCGGGGCGGCCAGGAGCTCACCATCTTTGTCACCACATTGTCTGACTTGCTACAGTGAGCATACACTATTTTGGTAATTAAAACATCAATGGAAACAACATAATGCCGAAAGCAAATGAAGTTTTTTTTCTTTTTTTTTTTTTAAAAACCATAATTGCTTACAGTCTTATATTTGGGAAGAGGGAAACAATACACTACCCCGCCAGAGGCCAGGAAGGGAGCGGGCTGGGACAGGCGGGATGGGCCCCAGGGCACCCTTGAGGATGCAGAAGTAGCTCCCGTGAGCCTGGGGCATAGCCACAGTGGACGATGCCCACAGCGGCCACCGCTGGCAGGTAGCAGTGGCTGGGAGACCCAGGGACGATACAGTGGTGGTAGGAAGACGGGCTGCCTGCTGCAGGAGCCCTGCAGTGTGCACGCGCCCATGTGAGGTGCTGGCGTGGCAGAGGACTGGCCAGGTTAAGGCCTTTTGCTGCTCCCAGGCCTCCGAATGCTGAAGATGCCACAGGGACAACGGAGGACGGAGCTGGTGTCGGCTTCCAGCACAGCCTGAGTCCCCACGGAGTCATCTGTCCTGGCCCCATGGCATCCAACCTGCTTCCATGGAGGACCTGGGTCAGCTGGATGAGGCAACGCCACAGTGGGACCCCAGGGACCCCAGAGGCGGGGTCCGTCCCACGAGGCTCAGCTGTGGGTGGCTCTGCCCCTCACCTGGCAGGCTGAATCAATGAATCACTCCCCTACTTTTCACGGTTTTCTTTTCTTGGTTAAACCCCACAATATCCAGCTGTCCCTGCCATGGGAGGGGGCGGGGTCCAGCGTCACAGGCGCTCAAGTCCTCCCGTGGAAATGGGTCTGCATTGACTTGTGGCCCTTGTGGCGGAGCGCTGGCATACAGCCTTCATCCCTGTACTTTAAATCAGCTGTATCCAACCTGCGGCCTCCTGGTTTTTGCCCCCAACTTCTTTTTAGTGTTAGAATGAAAAAATTTGCAAAGGAACTTTCGGTGCTCATCTAAGTGCATCATCTGTAATGCATATTTCGAACGTGGCTACCAGGATAGTTCCCCTTCACCCAAAAAACAAATATCGGGGCAAAACCACCGCAGGCTGCGGACTAGCCACACCTGCTTGACACCTTCTGTTGGCGATTCAGGACACGGCTGGCCATGCAGCGCTGGGCAGTCATTGCTGCGGGCACACGATGAGTACCAAAGTCAACCCCAGCAAACACGTTAAGTCGTGGCAAGTCGCGGGACCACCTACGCTGGCAAGTTCTAGCTTGTGTGTTGCATTGCAAATGGATGAGTGTCTGGACAACATTTTTGCGTCACAGTGCATTGTCCTGATCACCTTCTCATTGCTGGCACATAATACCCGACACCACGACTTAGGGGAGGAACGGCTTATCGTGGCTCGAGGTGGCAGAAGGCCGTAGGCTGTTCACTGGTGGCTGGCAACAACGGCGGGTCTGGCAGGGGGCCTTGCTAGAGAAAGCTGTTTACTCCGTGGCAGACAAGAAGAGAGGCACAGGGCCAGCGTGTCTCCTTCCTGGTTGTGCCCCCAGGCTCCACCCTTCTGACCTCCCAACAGCACAGGAAATCACTGGGTTAACTCCATGACTGCGCACTTCCAAACCTGAGGCTTTTGGGTGGACGTTCGGGATCCAAACCCTAACGCACATCAAACAGACACGTTTCCACGCTGCTGAGCACCAAGGCAAGACGATGCCCAGGGCAACGAGAACATGACGCCCGCACCTGCCACGCTGGTTGTCTGGAACCCTGACACAAGAACATGGTCCGCCCGTGCTCGGTACAGATGCATTTCCCGTGTTTTCAGGCTGAGGTTGGCTGAATGGAGAGCGGACCCCATGGCCCAGGGCCTCTGTGACTTGCTCTGGGCTTTGGACGGCCTGCCGTATGACATCTCGTACTCTTTCCCGTTTCCAGCTGTCTTGACACCGGTTCCCAGGGAGGACGAACAGTCAGGATGTTGTATTCTCCAGTGACTGGAAATCACGTTTCCCTCCTGGGTTTTGTCACCAGCTTGACACATAAGTGGGTTCTTTTGTTTTAGCTTGTTTTCAATTTCCAGGTTGGGGTTTTCTTCTTTTGGCCTGAAATTATACTTTGTTCATACAGAACGTAAGTGATTACAAAGCCAGACACATCACAGGAACTTTCCCTCAAGCGTGGCCCCGCCCACCTCTGGTTACCTTCCCTGACCTCGCTCATGCCTCCCAAAGTTCCTAGCACAAATGCACATGCACATGTATGTGCACATGCGTTCACCTACACGTGTGTGTGTGCGCACATGCACATGTCTCCTCAGTGCCATAGCTGTCGCTCTGCCCTCCCTTGCCTGGAAACGCAAAGGCTCAAAGTGACAAGGGTGTCCAGCCTGGCTCACGGGTCTGCATCCCTCACAGGCGTGGGGTCTGCCAGGGCTGCGGGAGGCTGTGTCCAGCTCCCCTTCACAGGCAGTGAAGACGTTCTTGCCCTGTGCGTGTGAGCCCAGGCAGGGCAGGCTGTACTCCTGCATGACTCTGGTCTCCCGTGGCGGCCCTGCCAGGCTGCCCACAGATGCGCAAGGTGTTCTCACAGGGCCCGTGTTTACACATGGCACATGGTCCCTACCTCTACAGGGTGGGTGGCACCTCTTAGTGATGCCTGCCGGCCTTTCTGGTCACTCACAAGGCCCCGCCCAACTTGCTGTGCACTCTCCAATTGGATACCGCAGTGAGAGCCACCCACGCACCAGCTGGGTGTCCTCCCAGGCAACCTTTCTGATTCTCGTGTGTCCTGCACACGAGTTCTTGACTCCCAACCACAGTGTTGCGGTACGTTTCCTTTATCAGTTCTGGGAGGCCAGACGGGCACCAAAGTGACGGGAACAAACACATTATTTGCGCCAGAAAGGGCAGCAAGTCATGAGGCCGCGGCCACCAGCAAGGCCAGGCTTGGCTCCAACCTCTACAAGACAGAACGAGGACAAATCTTCGCATCAAAGCACATCGAGTTCTGAATCCGATAAGCTGCAAAAGCAGCGGCTGCGTCTACCCTGCCACGTCTCCTCTGCGCCCGGAGCGTGTGCTTCCCGTGTCTTCTGTCCCTCCCTGGTATCGAGGTGGTAGCGTGTGAGTGGCCGTGGCCGAGTCCTCATGCAGAGCATGAAGGAGACTGCCCAGTGAGCAGCGGCCCCGTCCCAGCACCTCCGCACAGCCCTGGCTGCCAGCCTGGGGCTGAGCGCGCCCTGGGCTGGCCGAGGCAGCCGGGCCTGGGATGCCATGACTTATGGATGCCGTGTTGCCACAGATCATAAATACTGCACCGAAGCCTCCATTTGTATGTGGGCCGAAAGTCTCTGGACTTATGCAATATGAATTGCGTTTTGTAATGGCCCTCGTGCTGTGGTCCTTGGGGACAGCACTGTTCTCAGAAAGACAAAGCAAATTGCAGGCTCTCCAGCGGGGCCCTGGTGAGAACAAGGAAACACATTTAACCTGACATGGTTACGCGCACCGTCTCCTCTGTCGTCTTTCATTGGATGTAGAGTGGGTTCTGCCTGTCCAGCCGAGTGCCGTGTTGTCTCTGCATGGAAACGCCAAGTCGGAGCCAGAGAGGCTCTGGAAAAGGTAGCCATCAAGACCCAGAGGGTGTCAGGGTGGCCTACAGTGTCCTGGCCAGCAGGAGATGGTCAGTGGCCATCCTGGGCCTAGTCACGCCTGAGGGCAGCCTGGCTAGCTGCTCCTTCCCCTATGTCTCTACCACGCTGGCTCCCCACGTATGGACGGTGACCTTATGCAACTGTGAGCTAAAGCAAATATTGGGCATCAGGTATTCTGTCCCAGTAGCAAGAATGAAACCCGGACACTGGCATGTGCCCACTTCCTGCCCCTGCAGCCACACCCTCGGGCAAACCCTTTTTCCCCCGCGCAGCCCGCCGAAGCTGGGGCCTTCGCCCTGCCGCCGCCATGCTCAGCTCTCCCACAGCTTGCTAACAGGCCACACTGGCCACAGCCTGGATCGGGCTTCGGGCCACGGTCAGGCTGTCGGTGAAGACTTGTCCTCATGAGCAGCTGCACGGGCCGCCGGGCCTCGCCTGCTGTCGGGAGACGCAGGAGGATGGATCGTGCGACACGGAAACACGGCTGTAGTGGGATGGATGCTGGCGGGCAGAGATAGGTCCTGACGGATCCCCAGCAGCGGGCCAGAAGAAGGATGGGAGCAATCCCGGGCCGCGTGGGCTCATGTGTCTTGTGGGGGAGCCTCCGATTCTAATCTCTGTCGTGCTTACGCACATCTGTCTTTCCCTGCCCGACCGGGGCGCCGTGAGCCACAGGCCTGGGCCTGGACTAGGCTGGTGAGGATGCTGGGGGCCTAGCTCATGGGGGTGCATGACACTGCCAATGGTTTCACAGCCAGGGGCACGGAAGGCTCCCACAAAGCCCCCAGCCAGGTCCTCCCTGGCAGGTGCCCCAGGAGGTCCCACCGCCTCACGCTGTGCTCTGCAGGTGAGATCAGGTCAGGAGGGGGTGCTGGTAGGGTGGGACTATGGGCAGCAGGCTGGAGGGACCCTCCGAGCCCACACCCAAAGACGGGGTGGCAGTAAGGCAGGAAGGTCCCCGTGTGGTGCTTCCTTCCTACGTCACTCAACTTAGCACTGCGGCAAAAGCAATTCACCAGAAGTTTGCAGAGCGAGCGGAGGTGTTGGCCATCATTTGGGTGAGACTCTGAAGCCAGGAGGATCAGGTAAAGTCAGAGCAAATGGCTAGGCCTGTTCGCCAGCACGGGGTGCCCTGTGAGCCAGCATGGGGTACCGTGAGTCAGGGTGAGCACCCCTGAGGACCCCAGCCTTGTTCTGCTGCCCCAATGCCAGAACAGAGGTCTAGAGGGCCAGTAGCTGCCGGCGGCTGGCTGCCCCCCGCCTGCCTGCATCTGTGGAGGGGTGCAACTGTCATGGACACTGAGGGCAGAGATACTGAGGGACCTGGGCCTGTCTGGCCTCCACCCGTTTCCTGCAGGAAAGAGGGAGGAGGACGTGACCAGCTCCGGCTTCTGGGGCACACGTGAAGACACCCCTCTCGGACACCCTGGTGTCCTCACAGCGAGCTTCCTAAATAGTTTCCTTCAGGCTTGGGAGGCACAGTTCCAGGCGCAGAAGTGCATCCTATGATTTGGAAGCCAGGCCCTGGCACAGGACGGTGGGAGGTGTCTTGCAATGGAATAAGCAGCCTCGGGTGGACTCCAAGTGCTTCACTGTCTCGCGCTGCCCTGGGGTTGGGCCTGGCCACTCAGCAGGGGTCTGCCTCAGGATCCTCAGGAAGCAGCTGGCAAGGCAAGGCCACATCCCACCTGAAGGCCTGCTGCACATACGGCCCCTCCCAGAAGTCCCCCCACTCCCATGCCAGGACAGCCCCTGCTGCTGGGGGCCAGGTGGCCAATCTCTGCTGCGCAGAGCTCTTCCCGGGTGCTTGGTGTCCTCAGGGTTGGCAGCAGCTGCCTCGAGCAAGGGACCGCGTGGAGAGCAGGCTGGCTTGGAAGCCGCATGCCACCCATCCTGCCCTGTTCCCTAGAAGCCTGTGGTGGGAGGGGAGGTGCACCAGGGCTGCAGTCTCTTTCCAACCTGTCTCTGGAGGGGCCCTGGGCCACCCGCCCTGGAGGAAGGACCCTTCTGAAGTGCCTCTTTACTTTCACCGTGGTTGCTTTCAAAGTCTACGTGCTCGCTGGAGATGTTACCAACCCCACTTCACATCTGAGAAAATGAAGATCGGGAATTAATCAATTGGCTCAAGGTCATGGAATTCAAGCGTGCTGCGTCATGAGAACAGATTTGTGTCGGCCACGCGAGGAGGGCTGATGGTGGCAATGCTGTGCCAACGGGGCCGCCGCGCACGGAGGGGAAAGCCCCACTGGAGCGGCCAACGGCACCAGGTCCTCCTCCACACGGCCACCCCTCCACCTGCCTGCGGTGTAGCCGGGGGCAGCTGCCTCCCTGGCTGGGCAGGACGTGTCTGTGGAACCCCTGCCCTGAGCTCATGATGACCCCATCCTGCCCGGGGCCTCGGGTCCTGCTCGGGATGGTGGAATCCCACAGTCTACATCCGTCTCCCCAAGTGTTATTTTTAAAAAAAAAAAAAAAAAGAAGGGAAAGGAATGAACGAAAAAAAGGAGGGAAAAAAGAAACATGGAGCGCGCGATGCAGGAGATAAGAGGCTCAGGAGGTGACAGAGGAGCTATGACATACTCAGATTTTATTAATGGCTCCCTCATATGCATTCAGAGGGTAATTAACTATTCACAGGTGAAATTAGCTGATAGGAGCAGCTGTCGCCAGCAAATCGAATGAGCCCCGATTCTATCAATGGTTTTCAACCAGTGTCCCCGGTTATCAAAGCATCAAATAAATTTGTCCACTCTCTTCCTTTGGGGAGAAAACTTTAATTATCCAGCCCAGGCCCGTGGCAGGTCATTAATAAAGCCTAGTTATCGGGCTGCAGGTCCGGGAATTTTACTGTTATCCATCTCTGATCTAAATAAACATTGAGGAAATGTCCTTAAAATTATTATAGATACTTCGCCCCTGCCCCTAATAGAAATTTTTAAATGGAGCCAGCTGCATTTTACTAGGAATTCTGTGGCATCACCCGCACCCTGCCTGCTCTCCGAGCTCCACGGCCGGCCGGGCCGGGCAGCCCGCGTGATGGATCGGCCGGGCTGCACATGCAGATAAGGCGCCTGGCGCGGCCGCCCGGCTTCATGCATATTCCCGCAGCCTTGTGCTGCATATGGGCTCTTGATTTCCAGGCCACATATATCAATGCCACGTGCGGGAGCCGAGGGGCCCCAGCAGCACAGGCCCCTAGGTGCCGCTCCCCGGGGTGACAGTGGGGATTCTTCCATTCAAACAAAGACCCCTTCCGAAAACACTTCTGGTTCCACTCATGGTACAGCCCCGTGAGTCCAGAGACCCGCAGGACCTGCCACTGTGCACTGACTACACACACACACACACACACACACACACACACACACACACGGCAGGCTCTGGCTGTGGCCACGTCCGGATTTGGGTGATCTACACAAACCCCACAAGGCCAGTAGGAGAGGCTGACCCATGGCTGGGGTTCTAGCCAGGTTCCCCAGGCTGAGGCCTCCTGCTGGCCTGCACCCCCAGACAAGGCCCCCTGCAGAGTGAGGTCTGGGAAACCAGAGAGAACACGAGGATGGACACAGCTGCCCGCTGGCCACCGGGCTCTCCCGGTGCCCTCACAGCACCGTCTGAGTCACTGGCAAGGGAGGCAAAGGCAGACCTAGCTCTTCCAGGCTCCGGGCTTCCGGTGAACGGGGCGCCCGCAGGAGAGGGGGGCGCGCCTCTGCCCTCCCTTGCCTGTCACGGTGAAGGAGTGTTGGCAGAGCCCACAGGTGCTGAAGCTGAGCCGGAACGCAGCCCCAGTGACGGCCCCGTCCCGGTGCCTGTGCACAGGAGCCAAGCCATTCCTGCTCACAGAGCGCTGACGCCAACTCGGGGACCAGTGGGCACACTGGACGGCGAGTCCCAGAGACAGAGGCCCCAGCTGTGACAGGAGAACAGCACGGGGTGCCAGGCCCAAGGCCATTCTGCTGGCATTAGGACCCAGGCTGGTGGCACGGCTGGGAGTAACAATGCCCTCGGCAACAGACAGGGAAGACCCCACCCTGAGACCCCGGAAGGGCATGAGGATCTCACCATGCAGCATTCGCCTTGCGCCTGGCACGCTACAGTCAGCACACATCTCAAGGTGCATCCACTTCCCATAACTGACTCAAAGTTGTCCTTCCTTCCAGGACCGTAGTACTCCATTGCATAGACACCTGTGGGCCCACGTGGTTTAGCCCCTCAGACCTTTAGGAAGAAAACAGTCAGTGTTGGGAGAGGTTGATGCCAGTGGGCCCAGCCTCAATTTACCATAGCGAGACTCCAGGACAGGCAAGCCTCCCCGTGCCCGGGGTCCCCCAGGAAGCCCTACTCCCGCCCCTCCAGGGCCACTCAGGGTCACAGCTGCCCGGGAGTGCCGCTCTGGTCTTCGCCGCGATTCTGCGGCGTTCCTGTGTTCACACGTGGTCTGTGCCGCGCTCCTAGGCAATCGTTTCTTACTTTGCAATTATAACTGCTGCGCTCACCGCACGCTGTCTTGGGCGCTTATATAATTAAAGAGCAGAGGGTTTTTTTCTTTCTCTTGGCTGCACAAGGTGAAAAATGTTAGCTATTTCCACACTTCAGAGACCCAGCTGCTACAAGCATTAAAAATTACTTAAAACACAAATTTATGGCATTGTGATCACAATGGATTGTGTTGTTGTAAATGAATTGCACAGTAAATTGCTGTTTTAAATTAAAATACGGCTTATTAGGAATGGCAGGAAAGTCATGCAGAAGGGACGCTTCATAGCGCTGTCCCCAAACACCCGTCCCTCTGAGAAGCATGGGTAGAGGAAGCCGGCCGCAGCTTCTCCCCCTCAGCCGGGCCAGGGTCCCCCCAGACCCTGCGGCACCCCCTTCCTTCGCAGCTCCTCCGCCCCTCCCCACGTGACCTTGGTGCTTCTCAAGGGCCCCAGAGCCCTGAGGGGCACAGAGATGAAGGTGGCACATGCTGTCCTCAGCGACCCCCGGTCCAGTGGAGAACGGGGCTCCAGGTGGAGGACTGGCAAGTGTGGGAAGGGGCAGTGGTGGACATGTGGCAGATGCCACGTGAGCCACTGAGCCGGGAGCAAGAACACTCCCACTCTCCCCCCAGACAGGGGCTCAAAATACGTGAACAGCGGTGACTGACTTATGGGAATTGACGGATCTATGTGGCAGGTGCGAAACCAACAGGAACCCCAAATCCCGGGACAAGAGGCAGCACCCTTCTTGGCCCAGGAGGATAGTGGCTGCCTGGCCTCTGCCTGGCCCTTGCAGTGGTGGACAGCGTGCCCTTTGTGGCCTCTCTCCTTCCGCTTGGGAACAGGCTAGCCCTCTTTCCTCGTTCTCTTAGCCTTGGGAGCTACGGATGGCCTGTGGTGATGGCAGGGGGGCGCTTGTCCCTCGCCCCAGTCCTGCTGGACGGACAGCCTCACCGCTGACTGCACAGGTGGCCCAGGCCACTGCCCCGCACCAGCCGCCCCACACCCCCTGCTCCTTCTTCACATGCAGTGAGCCCAGCGAGTCCAGACCCTGGCTCTCCTTGGGAAGTGCGCTACTGGGATCACTGGGCCACTCGGTGGTGCCGCTTATGAGGGTAGCTGTGGCTACGTGTGGCCATCCTCAGAGGCCTCAGTAGGAAGCCCACCATGTCACCCAGCATCACCACAAGGACACTATGTATTAGGGAGGGAGATTTGTTTTAAAATGACATAAACTCGTCCACCCCTGGAAAGGACAGGCAGCTGGTTCCCAGGGTGCAGGAGTCTCCTTCTGCAGAGCCGCTGCCTTTTCAGCGGGAACCAAGCGGCTGCTGAACACACTGTGCTGGCTGGACCCTTCCTGAAACGCCTTCTGGTGCTGTCAGGACAGCTCCCTGAGCGGCCGTGGACCCACCCGGCCCCCTTCCATACCTGTGGTCTCCAAGGACGACAGAATGTGCTGGGGGCACAGCAGTTTGAGGCAGAGAGGGCCAGGACAGCCCCGCTCTGCTCGCACTTTCCCCGCAGGCAGCTACTCATCCATGTCAGCTCTCCGGACCCACCGCTGCAGGCACGAGGGGCAGGTGCACATGGGATCCCAGCACCTGCCAGGGCCCTGGGGCCGGTGCACGTGTGCTTGGCTTCTATGTCCCTTGGCACCTGTCTGTAAGTCACACGGGGGTGATCAGACACATGGTGTGTGCACAAATTAAACACTAATGATCACAGAAAAGAGACGTTGCCCTTAACCTCCCTCAGAACCCTCCCCATGCTCTGAACAAACTTCACACACTTAGCCCACCTTTCCCGCCACCCCATGAAGCGGCTCGGGAAGTGCCTTCCATATCTTCACGAGCTGTAGCTAAGAAATACAGTGAATGCTGCCGCCAAGCACCATGCCACAGACAGGAAGGCTTGAAAAGGCACGGTGGTGTGTGCCCATCCACCTTACTCACCAGATCTGGCACCAAGTGCCTCCTGGCTTTTCCTCAAAGCCAACATGACCATGAAAGGGAAACAACTTGAACTGACTAAGGGCATACAGGCAGCCGTAACAGCACAGCTAGAGACACTCGGAAAAGAGGATTTCCAGAACTGCTTCAAAAAGTAGCAAGAATTATGGGAAGAGTGTGTTTAAAATGAGTGTTTTGAGAGGGACTCATGGTCATATTTGTCTTATTGTAAGAAATACTTTTTTAAACATTCACCACATTTTCTGATCATGCCACAGACATGGGTTTCTTATTGGCTGTGGCCTGCACGGCGGTTCTGTCCCTCTGAACTTCGACAATGGGGTGCCCATGCACACACAGCCAAGTCACACCTCAGTGGCAGAATGAAGCAGCGGCGGGGCTGGGGCACGTGAACTCTGCAGACAGAGCTTCATTCCAGCCCACGGTGGTCCTGGGGACTTGTGGAGCAATGAGGGCTGGAGGCCTGGGACTGTCCCACCACCCAGGCAGCTGGAAAACCCTTACCTCCCTGTGTCAGAACCACAGACGCCCCTGGACAGTCTCAGGGGACACAGGGATGGACAACAGCCATCCCACCTGCCCATCCACACGGAAATCAGCCTGTTTCCATGCCAGCCGAGAGTGGCTCTTCTGCGAACAGGGGGTGAGTGACTGGGCTAGAATGGTGGGGACGAAGGGGAGTCAAGGCTGAGTCTGCTGCCAAGCCTGACTGCCTGGAGTGCTTCCCAGAAATACTTGCTCACCTCATCAGTCACATGTTGAACATCAGCCTCTACGCGTACAGACCTGACCACACTACATCTGTCTTCCTGGATGGCTGCAAATGCTGCTGTTATTCAGGACAGAGGGCAGAGAGATTTCCCTGGCACTATCTCCCCTCCCAGCCCCACATACAAGCTCAGTGGGCACGGTAGACCCAGAACAGGGACACACACAACACGCATGACAGACACCTACACAGACACTTGTGAACACAAGTCCCATAGTTAACTGTGGGCACAGGACACAGACACCAATACACATAACACATACCACAGAAACAGATTTCCCAGATGTATTTGTAAACACAGGACAGAGACACACAATAGACCCCATCAACACACAACTGTAGACAAAGGGTACAGACACATACAAGCCACACAAACCTGTGGACATAGACACATGTACAACATAAACAATACAGACCACAGCCACATGCACATTTCTGATCACAGGACACAGGCACACATAACACACATGTCTGTGGAGATGGACACACACATACAACATATACATGGAGACACAAGTCTCACACACAACTCTGGGCACAGGACATGAGCATAAAACACACAAACATGCCCCACGTAAACACTAGGCACTCCACACACATGAGACAACACATCTAACATGCACAGCCCACCTCAGACCCCTTGAGTGCCATATGTGTGCATGCTCACTCACACCACAACCGCATGGGTACAGAACATGGAGAGATAGCTAGATGACTGAGAAAGCGTGTGGACAGTGAACATTTTGAAACTGTACACCTTTCTTATACTTGAGTGGTAGTTTGGCTGGGTATAAAAGTTCCTTCCACATTTTCTTTCTTTTTGTTTTAATGTGCCAATTGAACAGCTATGAAGTTATGTTGAGTAATTTTAATTTCACAGAGGTTTTCAGAAGTTTGCCCATGTTACAGGTCTTTGAATTCATAGTGCTGTGGTCTGAGTCTATTTTTGCCTGTTGCTCCCAGTCACGGAGAAGACATTTGGGATCTGAAAGCTCGTAAGAGCTAGGACGTTTTCTCAAACTACACCCTTGATGATTTCTTGCCTCCTGCCTTCCCTTTTTTTCTAGTGCTTTTAATGGAGTTCTTATTATTTTAATATTTACCTCTTTAATTTTTTTGTGTTTTTTCTATCTAACACGAGATTCTTCCATTTTATCCCTACTCATTCCGTAGATTTTTCATTCGCTTCTGCTGTTTGCTTTCTCCGATCCTTTTCTCTCATCAAGGGTTTGTTCCTTTTCTCAGATTCTGAGTTTGCTCCGTGGTCGCCACGTTACCTCTTGTCTTGCTGAGAATGTTCAGCACAGCTTCTCGTTTGGTTTTTAAGTTTCCTTCTTCCTACGTGAACAAGTCCTTCCGGTTCTATCTCTTTGGTCTTTCTTCAGATATCTGGTGGGATCTACTGTGACGAGAAGTCAAGGTTGAACTGTGGCTGGAAGCTCCAGGCAAGTGGCCACATATGGGCTGGCACTGCCTGCTACCATCCCACGGAGCCCCGCCCCATCCTGTGTCACCTGCTTGGACCCATGGGGGGTCCCTTGGCTGCATCCCCTGCCACCATTTCCTTGGCATTCCCTCCATCGCACAGCCTGCCGTGTGCCCAGGAGGCTCCGCTGCCCTTCCTACTCCATCCCCACGGGGCTCCCGACCACAGGCTGCACCCCCTGCCGCTGTTCCCTTGAGGTTTCTGCATCCCCCACTGCACCCCCTGCTGCCTGCAGAGCCCATTCTGGGAGGTGGAACCCCCAGGGAGAACACGCCCATCTGCAGAAGGATTCAGGGTGGCCTCAAAAGGTCTATACCTAGCCCTAGAAGAGTTAACAGGACCTTATCTCAGTAGGAGGAACTTCTAGAAGGAGTTAAGCTAAGCATCTCAGAAGGAAGCCCTGGCCCTGGGCTGTCCAGACGGGCCCTAGTGACACCCAGTGCCCTCGCCAGAGCTGAGCAGAGGGAGGCATGAACACCGGGGATGCACTGTGTGACCACCAAAGGGTCCAGAAGCTGACAGAAGCCCAGAGAGGACTCCTTGCTAGAGCCACCAGAATGAGTGTGGCTGCCCCCAACTGATCTCAGTCTTTTGGGGCCCCAGGACAGCAGGATGGTCGATTTCTGTTGCTTTAAACTTTCCAGTTGGTGGCATCTGCCCTTGTAGCAGCCGTGTGCCAAGGATTCCCAAGCCCCTGAGGCCCCTTGGTACGCTGGCTGGCACACAGCCTCCTTCACACCAGATGGGTGATCACATCAGCATGTGGTGTCCTGCGCTACCCTCCATGTCGGCACTTCTGCCCCAATCCCAGAGACACACCAGCTCTGGTAGGAGTGGGCTGGCACTCAGCTTCCCTCACTCGCAGAACCCCTCCCAGCTCTGCTCTGTGAAGTCCTCATCCTGTCCCCTGGCTCCTGGAGCCACCCTCACCTGGGCTTCTCTTCTTGCTCTCACGCTGAAGCAGGTAGCATCTTCCCACTGCTGTCTCACGGCACCGTCACTGGTGCTTCAGAATAGATGGGGCAAGAGGCTCCCACTCAATCTGCACCTTAGCCCCAAAGACCCCGCCCCTCGGCCAAAGGTCTCAGGGCTTATCAAAGCCAAGGCTGAACATCTAGCTAACTCCACAAGAGTGAAAAATAAAAAATGATCCAAATGTGTCTGCAATTGCCTTTGCAGTATCACGATTTTGCATCTGTGGCCAATGAAGCTGCACCAGCCCCCCGCGGTCCCAGCTGGTCCACCTCTGCTTTGCTTCTGCAGGTCACGCTGTCCGCACACTCTCCCCTCCCCCACCCAGCCTGGTCACAGTGCACTTTGTGGGTGAAAGTCACACCCACTTGCTAATTAAGACCCTGGAGGAGGGCTGACTTCCATAGCACTCTCAAGTCACTATGAGAATCGGGACAGTTTCTGTGAAATGCTTGTGGGGAAACTGATGGCTTGGGTGACAGAGAACACAGGCCAGAAATATCTGCCACAGTCCAAAGGAGAAAAATGCCTCTGCCAAAGACTCAGGTGCCTCCTCCTGAACCCCCCCCCCCCCCCCCCCCCCAC
>PVKB01003583.1:0-54058 GCA_004027205.1 Ctenodactylus gundi | reverse complement strand
AAGGGATCGCTGAGGATTACAATAAAAAGAAACTGGTAAAGGGATTTAAGAAGAAATTGCCTGCAACAATACTGCAATTGAGCATCCAGAATACAGCAAAGTAATTCAGCGACAGAGGCACCAGCGCAAGACCACTTGCCAGGTGCTAGCGGAGCCTAGCTGGCTGAGCGCGATCAGCTGAAGGTCCACGGGTTTTCCGTGCCTGTGGCTCACTGACACTCAAGTGAGGAGCACGCAGAATCTCTGTTATGCTCCGTGTCACAAATTAGAAAGCCTCAAAGCTTGCATAACGTACCCATTTGGGGTTCACTTTAACGGGGACCCCCAACAAACTGAAAAGCTCCCAAAAAGATGAGATTCTAGGAATATCTTTTTCCATACGCAAGATTCCTACATTAAGAAATATAAAACATCTTGAGACAAACCCAGGAAAACTTGAATAAGTGGGTAGAGATAGATTTTTTAATGAAGATGTCAGCTCTCTCAGATACTCTTAGATTATTGATACTGACCTTGTGAAAGGCCTCAAGGTTTCTTTTGTAGAAATTGTTGCTGGTTCCAAAGTTTACATTTAAAAAAAGAAAACAGAGGGCCCAGGATGGCCAAAACCATCCCGAGGAGAAGGAGCCGAGTGAAGGGACCGCAGAGCCTGATTTCAAGGCTCAGAACCGCCAAGGTAATACAGAAGTTGTCAGATGAAAAAGGCTGCAGTGGCCCAGAAGGGAGGACACAGCAGCACATCCACATGCACGTCCAATTTTCTACAACAGATGAGAGCAACCGAGAAGGGAAGGAAAAGTTTTTGGCCTGCGCTGCTGGAACGATGGGACGTCTGGTCCCCAACCTAATGACCCTGGGCCCTTCACATGATAGACCAGAATCAGTTCAAGATGGGTCACAGAGAAAATTTAGAAACAGAAACCCCAGACCTTCCAGGGGGAACAGGGTACCTTCACCTCTTGAGCACAGAGTTTCCTCAGACAGAGAACAGAAAGCAAACACCCCTAAAAATGAATAATTAGGCATCACCAAAACTAAAAATGTAAATGTATCAAACCATATTTGGGGAGAACATATCCACAAAATACATAACTGGCAATAAACTGATATTCAAAATATATAAAGAAGGAGCTTCTGCAACTTAATTGTAAACAAAAATCCCCAGCAACTGGCTGGGGTGGGCAGCTCGGTGGTAAAGCATGTCCTCAGCAGGTGTGAAGCCCTGGGCATGAGTCCAATGAAAACGTACAAATAGTGGGATGTGCATTTTACTGAAGAACATACGAATGGATAACATCATTTCTTGATCTCGTATCATTAGCTATCAGCAAGACTACGTTGCCCTTGCGTCCTTACTAACCACCCGTGAGGACGAGGAGCAACAGAATCAGTAGGAATGGGACGTGACAGCGCCGTCTTGGGCGTGTCAGGTGGTACCTCGGGGGAAAACACACAGCTGCCCTTCGACCCAGAATTCCTCCACCCCAACAGGGCAGCGGCAGCATGCGCTCAAAACCATGTGTCCAGGCAAGTTTATAATTTCCTCTTTCATGATATCATGCTGGGGCCTCGGCAGGAGAATCAACAAAGAAACTAACATACTCGGGCAACGGAAACTACTCAGCAGCAGGAGGAATAGTTATGAACAAGCACACTACAGGATAACTCAAAAACGTGAAGCCACGCGAGAGCAGCCAGACTCAAGGAGCAAGCTTCCCGAGTCCACACCGGCAGGCACACACGGCTGAGAGCAGGCTGGCCTCACCAGTGCAGAGACCAAATCAAGTCGCCAGTTCCCTGGGAGGTGAGGGTCTGAGGAGAGGGAGCAGGAAGGAGTCTTCACTCATGGTGACAGCATCGGTCTCTTGGTAGGGCTTTGGGTCACGCAGGCAGAGGCTCCTGCCAAAACTTGGCAAATGGTGCATTTAAGAGGTACAGAACAGGTGTGCATGTGCGTCCACATTCAGGTCTAGCTAGTGACATTCATGCTGAGCTGTTTAAGGGTCGAGAGAAGCCAGGTCGACCGGGACAGGGCTGTCATTCCAACACTCTGGGAGGCTGAGGCAGAAGGGTCACAAGTTCAAGCCTGGGCAACTTAGTGACTCAGTGACACTTTGTCTCAAAAAAAATTTTAAAAAGGGGCAAAAGATGTAGCTCAGAGTGACAGCCCTGGGTTCAATCCCTGTATCTCTCCCCTCAAAAAGATCAAATGAACTGGTGTCAATGTACCTCCGATCACACCAAAAATAGAGTACTCTGACAGACGGGGTGAGATGGGGGCTGGGGTGACAGAGCAGAGCATGGACCAGGAACTGCCCGGTGACCACTCACAGAGCCATTCTTTCCGTTTCTTTATACTAGAAAGTTTTCCACAATGGAATGCTGGAAATGTAAGCCAAAGTCCTCCTCATGAACAAAGTACAGATAGAAAGCAGTGGGACAGTGTCAACACATGCAGAAGGACACAACTCGATGCCCGCTTGCGGTTAAAAGCCCTCGCAGACCAGGACCAGAGGGCACAGCCACTGACGCCAGGCTTAATGGTGAAATATTGAACATGGTCCCCTGGGCCTGAACCACTTCCATTAGGGATCGCTCGATGGGCCGGAACAGCGAGCCCAAACGACACATAGACAAGGAGACCCGCGTGGAAACAATGTGAGGTCGGGATGGAGGAAGCCGAGCGACCATCACCCACGTGTAATTTGGTTACGTCCGTGGAATCTAAAACAGTCTGTAAAAACTCAGAATTAAGATGTTTACAAGGCCAGTGTACTGCTTTCAATTAATATTTCTATTTGCAACCAACGACGTAATTGGAAAATGAAATTGAAAGCAGTACCGGTAGTATCAAGGCATATGGCATAGGTGCAAAGCCCACACATTCAAAATAACAAACATTGCTGAGGGATAGTAAAGATCTATTGCATAAAGCAATACAACACATTGGTGAATTGGAAATTAAAATGAAAGTGAGGCTGTTAATTTTCCTCTAAGTTTCTCTATAGATTTAATGACATTTCAGTCACATTGCAGAAATCGGCATGTTGCTTCTGTAACTTGGGTGGCAACCCAGAGCACATAGGAACCGAGATACTCGGGGTAGAAAACAAGCACACGGCCTGGGCGGGGGGGACCCCCCCCCCCCCCCCACGGCTGCAGGAGGTAATCCAGGGTGGTGTGGCTAAGACGTACAGAAGGCCAACAGGCCACTGTGGGGAGTTTACAAACAGTGTTGATGGTGGTATCGCCCTTTGTCCTGCACATGTCTGTAGACCCTGTACTGATGTCACCCGCTTCGAGGTGCCCATGACGTGTACCCAGTGGCTCAGAGGATCTGCAGTCTGCTGGCCTGCATAGTGACTATAAGACAGACAGCAGACAGTGGGGGTCTCCCCTAACAGGGAGACTGCAGGGGAGACGCAGGGGCCCCGTGGGCAGGCCCACACCTCCGTGGTGGCTAGGACGTGCCACCTTCCAGGAGTCCTTGAGATGGTACATCTGCCATGCTGCCAGTGTGGATCACAAGGGTGCAGGCTGGGACCTGCCCTCCCGAGCCACTAGGGAGGAGGAGGGGCATTCGATGGCGGGACGGGCGAGGGGAAGGTGCTGGGGCCCCAGCTGTTTATGGTAAGGGTGTCTGCATGTGGGCCAGGCATGGGTCCAAGATCGCCCAGGTGTCACCCTCACAAATGTTGACAGTGAACAGCTCGCTCGCTCTTAAACTGAAGCCTTGAAAATTACGGACAGAAGGTTAGGAAGGGGCTGAGGGTTGCGTGATCTCGATACCTGGACTTGATCATCCTCATGGTAAATTGGCTTTTGTTGGAGCAAGGTGGCTCCTGCCCCCTGGCACACCACAGTACACAGACATACTCACGCATGCATCCTGACACATACACACGCTCACATACACTTGCGCATCAAGAGTCCCACATGGGCCATGTTGGGATACCAGCAAAAGTCACCCGTGTCCCCACCAGCGCTGTGAGCCACAGGATATCCTCACCAGGAGCCTCTGTAGCTCTGAGACACACCAGCAAATCTTAAGATCCTTATGAACTTCTGGCCCCCAAGATCAAGGTCTCCCCCGACCCCCCAAATTGGCTGTCTTGGGCAAGTTGGAACACTCCCCCCCCACCTCTGCTTTCTGGTAAAAAGCTGACAAGAGAGGGTCACAGAAGGAGCCGAGGAAGGACCGTCCAGGAGCCGCAGGGACCACACCTTCCTCAAAGCTGCGGAGTTTTCCCACAGACGGGCAGTTCCAGGGGCTCAAGCAGCTTCGAGGGGACTCGGCCGCTCTCCACAGCTGGGCAGCCTGGAGGAAGACGTCATCATAAGAGCAGAATCCTGAGACCCCAAGGTCAGCCTGGCCTCATGCACCAGAGAAGCCACCCCAGTCATGGTGGACCAGCATGACGACAGCCTTCCAACCTGAGCCCGTGTCCTGCCCACTCTGGTGCTGTCACCAGTCAGTCCTACGGTCTGTGGAGCAGGCACACACCAGGCAGGCCCAGGCCCAGCCTGCAGCTTCACGCCGGGCAGTGTGCAGGCACCAGGGACAGCACGCAAGGGCAACCGGGCGCAGGGGCTGACCTCCCTGACCTGAGCGGCTCAGATCCACCAACTGCCCCAGAGGCAAAGACTGTGCGTGCCATAGTGTCCATGGGATTAGCTGCCAAGGCTCCTTACATGTCTTCACAAACAAATGACTCTGTTTCTAACAGTTTAGGATCCCAGAGGTCCCCCAGAGCCACTTTTGCTTCCTCGGACTAGTAAACCAGTTTGAATGGTCTCAGAGCAACAGAGGTGGGCACACTGGGGCGAGGGGCCTTCAGAGACCCCAGGTGGCACCAAGAGCTCCCCTGACTCTTGGGAGGGCTGTGACAGGGGACAGTGAAGTGGCACACGCTGAGGCGGCCGCACGCTTGCTCATTCTCCACTGGGCACTGGGTGGGGGCTTCACAGGTGGCCAGGAGGGCACCCCTGGAGACCCCCGAGGAGAGGCAGTCCCGGCCACACTCAGCCCTCAGGTGGCCAGCCCAGAAAGCTCCCGTTGCTGCAGGGCCTCCTGGCCGGCCAGCGCGGTGGAGCAGAAGAGGCAGCGCGTGGATTATTTATAAGCTGCTGGAGGTGTCACCAGGCAGGGAGGACGCAGCCCTTGGCACGGGATCCCCAGAGGCAGGGTGGCCTGGAAGTGGCGCACACTGCCATAGCACCTGCGTTGTGTGCACCTGTCCCTCCCCACGTGCTGACTGGGTGGAGTTCCCGGGGTCCTGATGAGGAGGAAGGCAGCCCTGATCCAACCCAAGTACGCAGCAAGGCGGGCCTGGAGGCCTGGGTGGGCGCGGCCTACCAAGGAGCACCGCCGCATGACCAGCGTCCATGCTGGGACACTCAGCGCTGTTGGGGCCCTGCCCGGCAGGAGCACCTTTGGGTCAGATGGGAGCTCAGTCCTTGTTCTGGAGGCAACCCCCCTGCATGGGTGCCCTGACCCTCTCACCCTCGGGTGACAGCCAGCTTCCACACCTGCCGAGCGGACACGTTCCTCTGCCATGGGTCAGGCGGGGCTGTCTTGTGGCCCCTTCTTCTTCCCAACAGCTGGGTCCTGTGTCACATTCCGGAGTTGCAAGCCGGGCTGCATGGAGGGGGACATACAGGAGGTGCTGAGACTTTGATCTGGAGTGTCCCCAAAAGCCTCCTGTACCTACGGATACTGGGTGCTGTTGAGAGATGGGACCTGGGTGAGGCTGGCGGGCACGTGGGGCTTGATCTTGAAGGGTGTGTGAGGGTTCCCGCTCCCTGCCCAGCTTGGCTACGTTCCACCGCGCATGAGGACCTCTGTTTCTGGCTCCAGCCCTGACACGTGATCCCCCCATTTTCTAGCCACCCCCGTGAACAGACAGTGGCCTCCTGAAACTGTGAGCTGAAGTAATCCTGTCCTCTCTTAAGTTGTGGAAGCTGGGTATTCTGTCCCAGTGACAAAAAAGACATGTGGCAATTGTGACCGTCTCATAAGAGACTCCACAGTGTCATGTACACATCAACCCCACTTTTCTCACTGTATTTAAACCGCTTATTTCTAGCTGTGCACTAAGACTTATACATATGCACACATGTGAGCACAATCACCCCCTCACACACACTGGCACACACAAGCACGCACCAACCACATACAGGCACACACACGACCACACACCACCCACACATACACACTACCACACATAAGTGCATGTGCACACATGACCAAAGATGAGCACATAGCACCCACATGTGAACATGTATCACCACATACACATGTGTGTAGCCCATGCCCACCCAGGCCTCCAGGCCCGCCTTGCTCCATACTTGGGTTGGATCAGGGCTGCCTTCCTCCTCATCACGAACACACACATGAACACAGACATCATCGCACATGAGCACACATGACCACAGATGTTTACATACAAACACATGACTGCACTCCACCCACACATAAGCACATATCACCCACAAACAAGCACACATGTGCATGTGAGCATACTGCCAACATATGAGTACACATGAACACACACAAGGACATGCCATCCACACAGACACAAACCATGCACACACAAACTCATGCCACCACACATGAGCATATACCACCACATGTGCACAGCACCACCCACAGATATATGCATGAGTACATACCACCCACATGATCATGTACATGCACACATATGCACACACATAATCCATACATGGGCACCTGCCATCCCCGCACAAGGATGCACACATGACCATACACCAAGCATTAGGGCATACATGCACACACATGATCACAGAACCACAGCCAACCACACACACACGCATACCCGCCCACGCAGGAGCACACATGAGCACACTCAAGGCAGGAAGAGCTGCACATCTGCTGTAATATCCTACTTCCCATTTTCCCCCCAAGTTATTCTTTTGACTTGTCTGTATTTGCAAGGCGTACCAGCTCCACTCAGCCTGGGGCGCTGGTGCAGACGGCTCACACCTGGACTGCCTCGGCTGCCTCCTGCCGCCCGCCGCCTACCCTCCTCGCACTTCCTTTGCCTCCATAAAAGCTATCACCTTTTTTTCTTGATTTGCTTTTCAACTGTTTTATACTCTAGCGTTTTCTCATACTAGTGAAATCGTGCGATAGCTGACTTTCGGTGTCAGGCTCATTTCACTAAGCACGCTGGTCTCAAGGTGTGCCATGTTCTGACACAGGACTCACATTTATCTCTCTTCATGGCATAGTGCTTTGCCGTGTAGACAGACCGCACTTCCTTACCCATTCATCTGTCAGTGGATGCATGGCTGCCCCCAAGACTGGCTATCAAAAGTCGTCCTGCTATTAACATGAGTACGCATGGTTCACGGTTGCTTGATGTCTTCAACGCTTTTGGGGAGATACCGTAAGAGGTATAGTTGGGTCAGCGGGACATATGTTTTCAATTTTTTGAGGAATCCCCATGCTGCTTTCCATAATGGCTCTATCAGTTTATAGCCCATCAACAGAATAGAAGAGTTCCTATCTCCCCACATCCTCGCCAGCATTTGTTGTTCTTTAAGTTCTTTGTAAAAGCTGCTTCTACCAGAGCAAGTCTGAACCTCAGTGTTGTTTTGATTTGCATTTCTCTAGTGGCTAAAGATAGTAAACATGTTTTCACCTGTATATTGGCTGTTGGTACTTCTTCTGAGAACTGTCTATTCATGGAGTCAAGATGGTGGCCAAGTAACAGAGCTGCACAATTCTTCCTCCTGGAACAACTTAAACAGTTAAGAATATAGTCAAAAAACCACTTGCCCACTGTAGCGAGGAGAGGGAGGGGTGCCACCAAAACTGAAAGGAGGCCAGGGGAGGATAAGAAATCTCAGCGTAACATTGGAAGTGGGGGGAAAAACAGCAGCCCAGGAAGCCGCCCCCAGGCCAACCACAAACAGCTGGGAGCTGCGGCTTGGAGTCCAGACCCTCCGACCAGCTGGGAGAGGAAGGGGTGCCCCAACAACTGGAAGGGGGCCACGAGGAGGTCAGAAGTCCTGAAGACATACGGGAAGTGGAGGAAGACAGCAGCCGACTGAGTGCGGCGCCCAGCTGCCGGCATCCGCAGCCAGAGGGAAGCACAGAGACCGGAACCTCAGACTGAGTGGGAACTGACAGCAGCTGGTGCCCCAGCCTCCAAAAACAAGCCTGTGGGCAGTGCACACTACAAACACACGTGAGCCCCCCACACCCCCAAAAAGGCCTCCTGGAGCTCAGGTCAGAAGCAGCGCTGGGAAGCCATCGACAGGCAACCGAGTAAGCAGGAGCCATTAGAAAAAGAAAGAGCCAGTGACTGACCTGATTGAAGTGAAAGAAAGCTCAGAAGAGTGCCTCAGGGTTTTGGGGTCACTCTTAAAGAGTGCCTAGAAAAAACTGGCACAAGAGGCAGTTGTGGAGAGGAGAGAAAGGCTGCTGACCTCCTGAATGGCTGGGCTAGTGGGAGCACCGCTGAGGGTGGAGGGAAGCCTGGCAGGCAGGGGAGCTTCGCTGAGGGGGCTGGGGTGGAGCAAGACACCTCAGAGGCCATGGACCCTTCAGTCCTCCCACACTGCCAACTCCCAGCACAGAGCTTGGAGGAATTTAGCCCCCCACACCCCGCCACATCTGCATACTCATTCCAAGAAACCTCTCAGCCAGGCCTCCCAAGCAAAGTCCCTCAAAAACAGAAACATGGGAAGAACCCAAGGCAACAGACCACCCACAGAGATGCCTGAGACCCCAGAAGCTAATGTCATGGCCCTGAAATAGTGGAACTCATACAGAAGGAAGTCAAAAAGCAAATAAATGAGTTGAACAACCAGTTCATACAAGATATTCTCAAAGAAATGCAAGAGCCAATCAGCGGGCTTAAAGAGGAACTTACTAAACAAATAGTGGTCCTAGTGGAGACAAAGCTTACTGAGCATATAGAACCCACAAATAAAAACTTGGCTGAAGTAAACAAGGAAATGAAAGATATGAAGGAACATGCTAATAGAGAAGTTGAAATCATGAAAAGAAATCGACCTGAAATTCAGGATATAAAAACCTTATATGAAAGCAGGGGAAGTCAACTTGAATATCATGAAGACAGAATCTCAGATCTTGAATGCAAGACTGAGGAAACAAACGTTATAATTAGGCACAACTCCAAAATTAGAAATGAGCAAAGTAGCTGGATACAATAGCTGATGGGTGGCTCAAAGAGAATCAACCTCAGAATTACGGGTGGGGAAGAAAGAGCAGAAGACAGCACCAAAGGTATAAGGATTTTATTCACTGAAATCATACAAGAAATTTTCCCAACTCTAGAAAAAAATTAATTTTCAGGTACAAAAAGCTTACAGAACACCAAATAACCTCAACCAGCAAGACTCACCACAACATATCATAATCAAAACCTCAGAAATACAACATAAAGAGAAAATATTAAAAGCAGCAAGAGAAAAACAGGTATTATTCCACCAAGGCAAACCCATCAAAATTACTGCAGATTTCTCAATGCAAACTTTAAAGGCCAGGAGAGCCTGGAGTAAAATACTTCAAGCTTTGAAAGACAGCACGTGTCGACCCAGGAAAATTGTCCCTGAAAATTGAAGAACAAGTAAAAATTTGTCAGGACCAAGAATCCCTATATAAATCTGCAACCACCAGCCCAGCATTGCAGAAAATACTTGAAGGAACCTTCAAGACAGACAAGCAGCACCAAAGAACGTGGAGGAAGAGAAACATCTAAAGAGAAAGTGTAACAAAAAAAAAAAAAATAGATTGGTATTTGAATCATTTGGTTGGTGTACTTCTAAAATAGTACCAGCTATTTCATAAAATCTGTGAAATTCCTCCACATAACTATTAGTAGTACTATATTAGTTTGCAAAACATAATAATTATGTTTCACATGGGTAACAGGTATAAAATCTTTTAAAAATATGTGTGCATGAATTTATGGGTGGAGAGATAAATAACATGATAAAATCTGGCAAAATGTTAGTAACTAGTGAAATGTGAGTAAATAATTTACGTAAGTTAAAAAAAACTCTGAAACAACTCAGTATGTCATTGTATCTATTGCTTTAAGTGTAATATACCTATGTGATATATAGTTCATTTAATGTAGCAACTCAACATAGACTTAAGTTCATTTATTGTAGCAATTCATTTATTCAGTCTTTGATGTAAGTTTATCTTAAGAAAACTGATTGATGTTACAATAAAAAAAGAACTGTCTACCCATGCCAATTTCCGGTTTTACGGTGGGACCCTTTTGGGGGGGATCTCGAGCTCTTCCTAGAGCCCCCGCTCTTTCCCTGGGATGGCTCCGTCTTGGGTCTGGTCTGCACATAAGGAAAAGAGGAAGTGTAGGACGTGAAGCACCACAGCAAAGGACCGGCTTCAGCCACGCCTGTCACTGCGGCCCTGGCAGCGCTCGGAGCTCAGAGGGCTGGAGTTAATGGAGGCTGACAGCTCCTTTCCTGTGGAACACCCAGGCGTCCCCAGCGGAGTGCTGCGCAGAATCACTGTCTGCAAGTGGCTGGTGCATGGGACCGTCTGCCCTTCAGAGAACCACCAAGCCAACTGAAAACGCTTCTGCAAATGGCCCCAAAAACAGGAAAGAAAAATACAAGGCCAGCGGAGGCGCGTCCCGAGGCACTTACCTGCACATTCCAGGAAGCACAGCAGGGGAAGGCACGCTCCCGGAAGGGCACGGGGGAACCTCTGATTGCACTTGCACCTGCTTCCCGCAGACCCGGCTAATTGCTGCACAGGTGAACCTAGTCCCATCACTTCCGCAAGGGGATGCCGCTTGGACACTTTCGCTTTGCTCCTGGGTCCCTGGCCGGCTGGGAGAGGCTGGGTAAATAGGTCGCGTGGAGAGCCGGGCTCCCCGGAAGCTTTCTGGGCTGTTCCGATGGGACAAGATGCTCCCAGGGCTACAGTCAGATGGTCGCGAGGGCAGACGGGCTGGGGCTAATTCTCCCGGCTGCTGCGCAAAGCTAAGTTTTTGGATTTCTTACTCTGGATCCTAGGAGGACAGAATAGCACTTCTGTTCGTCTTAACGAAAAAGCCTTGGCACGACACGCTGGAGTGGGCTTCCACTGGGTACCACCACAGCGCCAAAACACTTGGGCAGAAATACCAGCCAAGACCCAGGCAAACAGGAAAATCTGAAGCGAGCCAGGTTGGGGCTGATGGTAAAGGCATGCAAAAATGATATAAAGATGATTATTCCTATAGTGCGATATAGGAAGGAAACAAAAATTATAGACAGCCATCAACGCCTTAGAAAATACAGGCGTTTCTTTCTTCTTTCTAATAGCTTCTACGAGGGTAGTCAGATTTTTCTCTCTCCCTGTGTCAGTTTCGGTAATTTGGGCCTCGCAATGCGCCTGTCTGCTTCATGTGTGCCGTGGGACCTGTCTCTGTATCTCCTGTTGATCGCCATGGTGTGCCTCTAAGGTCTGTGGTGACGGGCGCCTATCATCCTTGAGATTGTAACACTTTCTCCTTCTTTTTAAATAAATGTAATTGGCTGTTCGTTATTACGTTGGCCTTTCCAAAGAATCAACTTGTATCCAGCAATTTTCTCCAGTTTCTGTTTGATTTTTTTTTTCCTTTCATCTTTATTCTTTCCTTCCTTCTAGTCACTTTCAGGTCAGGCGATCTCTACTTGGTCCTCAGACGAAAGCTTCAATCACTGATCTCAAATCTTTTTCTCTTTTCCTCTAGTGTAAGTTTTAAGGTTACACGTTTTTCCCTAAGCACTGTTTCAGCCACAGATTTTGATGTGTTGTTATCTCATTATCACTCAGTTTAAAATATTTCCCAACTCCCCTGTGATTTCTTTATTGAAACAGTGTCACATTACTTAGAAAAGTGTTACTTGTGTTTCCAATAGTTGGGTGTTTCTCAGCATTTATTTGTTGCTGATTTCTAATCTACTCCTTTCGTGGTCAAGCAGTACGCACGTTCCGCTCACGTGATAAGCCCGTGCGCAGCCCCCGTGCCCACTGTTCTGGTGACCGTCCCCATGGTCTTGGAACGAGTGCCCTCTGCTCATTAGGCATGATGGCACAGTGCCAAGGACCTCGGGTTGTCCGCAGGGCTTCAGCCACTGAATCTGTGCTGATTTGCAGTCTCAGTTAGCAAGAGGATGTTGAGTTTCCTCTGCGACGTGTGCCATCTCTTCCTGTGTTGCCACCAGTTGTGTTCTGGGCACTGTAAGATTCCGTCACTGAGGGACCTTTGACCTTGCTTGTGCCTTTTAAGTGAAATGTTCCCCCATTGTCCTGATATTAACAATAACAATAATAATATGAGTGGATGAGAACACAGCTACTGTAAAGGGAAGTGGACCTATAATTTTCAGTATGACTTCATTTGTAGAGTACTTTCTGTGGTGCTGGGGGGTTGAGCCCAGGGTCTTCCTACTAAACTCCATCCCAGCCCCTGCCCACCCACCCCCTTTTTGAATACTTCTTACTTTCAGATAGGATGTCAACAGGTCATGAAAAATTCCAGGATGAAATCAGATTTATAATCCTGCCTCAGTTCCCCAGAAAGCTGGGACTGCAAGCATGAGCCACCGCACCTGGCTCCTAGAGCTCTTCTTCCGTCCCAAATGTCGGGCTCTGGAGCTGGAGGCAGTTCAGCGGTTACAGCGCTCGCCAAGCACGCTCAAGGCCCTGGGTTGAAACCCGAGCACTACATAAAAATTAGCTGGATGTGGTGGTGCATGCCTGGAATCCTGGCACTCAGGAGGCTGAGGGAGAACTGCCATGAGTTCAAGGCCAGCCTGGGCTATATAGCGAGTTCAAGTTCAGCACAGACACCAAAGCAAGATCCTGTCTCAAGGAACAAACAAATAAACAGATGTGGGGCTCTAACCGGAGCCCCGAGCCCTGGCCTGGGGTACTGGAGAGGAGGTCTTCGGACAGCCTGGGGAACCCGAGGCACCCAACACCCGCACACTCATCTGCCATTGCAGCTGTCCCTGCAGGCGCTCCGTCAATGAGCCCCATCAGCACCCACATTCTTCCAGCTTGGTGCTGACTCCCCCGAACTTTTGTTCCGAGCTGGGGATCAAGCCTAGAACCTGGAGCACGCCGGACGCAAGCGCTCCGCCCAGACCGCACCCAGCCCCGGAGCTGGCTCCTGGGAGCCAGGGCGCACTGGCACTCCACCCTGAGCAGGGAGCCATGGGCACACAGCTGAGTGCTGGCTGGGGGAGCGTGGGAAGCCGGTCGCCCTCCACGGAGTCAGGCAGCAGCTTCGGCTCAGGCCCAGGACTGCCCTTCCCGGCGAGGGGTTCAAAGCTCCTTCTCTCAGCAGAGTCCACACTCGGGCAATGGAGTCACAACTGGGCAAGGCACCGGGTCATGAAAAAAACAGCGTCTGTCCCCACCACTCTGCACCAGATGCACAGCTCCCGCAAGGCTGCCCTGCCAGGCTGATGGGGGACCAAACCTGGCCCACGAGGGGCCCCCAAAGGTCCCATGCCCACCCCCCATGTGCCAGGCACCAGCCTCAATCCCGCTCTTCCCCTCCACGTCCAGGAGCCAGCGGGTCTCTTCACCCCCAGCGTCCTGCCAGCGGCTACCCAGCCATCCTGGGAGTGCGGGCAGGGCCCAGTCACTCGGGGTAAGTCCTGCTTTGCGTCCAAATTTAGACAAGAAAGCTCGGTGTGGGGAGGCAGAGTGCCGCTTAGGAACAGGAGCACTGCGGCCCCCCAAAGCGAACGATTCTTTCTCTTATAAACAAATCACACCAATTCTCTCCTCTCCCAGAGTTAACAATGCCCCAATTAGTTATGCAAGTGACGATGTGAGCCTGGAAACAGGAAAAGCATATCACGCGTGTTCCCACTGCTGGTCACCAGGGCTTCGCTGCGTTAAACAGATCACCCACCCGTGCTGGGCCTCCTGCTCCACAGGCAGGGGTCAGTCACAGACAGGGGGTGGGGGTGGGGGGTTAGGCGGCATGAGGAGCAGGAAAGTGAGTCACAGGCCGGGTCAGGGTGCGGGCCAGGGCGAGGGGCAGGCGGGTGGGTCGCAGGCTGGACAATGGATTGGGGGGAACCACACATGTGTGCCTGAGCTTGACGTGTTCACTCTCTGCATTTCTTTTAGTAATGGCACTTGAACCTGACTCACCCTCCCAAGCCACTGGTCTCTCCTGGTCGCAGCCTGCCACAGTCCAACGTCCTTGGCATCAACAGAATTCCAAGCCACCACCAGTCTTACCTTTAGTGCTTCTAACCACCCAAGCGTCCTGAGACAATGGCAGGCCTCAGGGGGATGGCCCCTGCCCAAGAGTGCCACACGTGGCCGTCCCGGGGCCAGCACCTCACACGGTCAGCCTGCAGGCCCCTGCCGGTGCCCAAGGGCCAGCTTCCAAGAGCCAAGGCAGGCTGGGCCCGAGCTAGCACACGGTAACATCCTGGGCTGAGGGTGAAGGAAGTGAGAACTGGCCGCCCCGCTCTGCTGTGTGGCCGGCAGCCCCCTGCTCCCGGGCAAAGCCTGGTGTCAGGGAAGGTGCCCCCCCCCCCCCGCCGCCGCCTGCTGCTGGGGTGCCCGCTGTGGCCAGGGCTTCCCGTTGGCTAAAGCCTCAAGACACGGTCCCCAAGACCCCTCAGGTCACCTCTGCTCGGAAGGCTGCCCCCATTTCCAGCAGACAGGAAGTCCTAATGCCCTTGGCCCACCGGAGTGGAAGTGGAGGGGCCATAGCTCTTCCTAGATAGACATCGCAGTCCTTGAAGAGGAGCCGGTTGGGGCCAGAAGTCGCCACCGCCCCCACCTACCCGGGCCAGTGAGCGTAGGGTCCCACCCACTTCTGTCACCCTTCTCAGGTGAAGGCTACAGGGCCAGCAGGCCACCCAGGCGGGGTCAGGGGCCGTCGGATGCAAGTGCAGCCACGCGGCCTGACCGCATCTTCTGTCACCAGGCAGCTGCCACCGGCATCGTCCTGGGGAAGATCGCTAAGCAGGGGGCCGTGGTGGAGGGGTCGCCCGCAGAGGCCACCACCACCTGACCACAGGAAGCCTCCCCGCAGGCCCCGCCTCCCCTCCCGCCCGCCTCCTCAGCGGGCCGGCTCCTCGCGTGGCCCCCTCCCTGCCCAGGCCCTGTCCTTCACACCACGCTGCTGGTGGTGGCCCTTCTCAAGGCTCCCGGAAGCCGGTGTGGACAGCCCCTGTCCGGACACTCCCCGCAGGTGACAGCGCGCTGACGGAGGCGCGGACTCCTGCGCCCGCGCTGCGCCGGGATCGTAAGGGCAGCTGCGGGAAGGCAGCTCGCGCAGGCAGGTCCTCTCTCTCCCTGGGTCATTGTCGTCACGAGCCACCGCCCTCCTAGCCAGCGACCCCAGGGCCGCAGCACTGCAGCCCTGAGAGGGCCCACACCCCGCCCCGCCCCGGCTCTCTCCCAGCAGGAGCGGCCCCAAAGTCCAGGTAGGGTCGCAGGGTCGCCTGTTCCCAGCGCAACAGCGCCACCGCATGGCGATCTCAGGGAGGACGTGGGGAGAAGAAGACCACCTGGGACAAGGAGGGCTGAGGGGAGCCGCTGGGGGCGGGGCCAGCGCCGCGTGGGGACCACCAGCCAGCCCACACAGAGGCGGAGGGCCAGGGGCCCTGACGTCTTAGAGCTGGAGGCAGAGGCCCCTGTGTCTGTGGTTTCCCTGAGGCCTGGGGTGCGAGGGGACACAGCCCCTCCAAATGGAGCACCCCCGGGCCCTGGCACCAGAGTGCCCTCAGGGACAGGATGGGACCAGTGCCGAGCCGGCTTCATTCCTTCAATGGGCCGCTCAGTGTACTGGCCAGGGCTGGGCAATCCTGCCCTGACGCCGGAGGAAGGTGGGGACAGGAGAGACAGAAGGGGGTCTCCGTGGAGGCGCACGGCCAGCTTGGAGAGGAGGGGCTGAGCCCTGGGGTCTCCCAGGGCCAGCTTGCTGCTTGCAGAGATTTCACCACCCTCTCCCATCTGGCCCAAGGCCACCCAACCGCCGGAAGCAACGTGCACACACTGGGCACTCTGCCTTTGGCCCCTCGCTCTCGCCAGAACAGGCCCAGGCAGCAGAGGCCACATCAGGATGTCACCAGAGAGGGCTTCTCCACCCTGTGCATGCTGGTTAATTCCGACTGGAGACACCCAGGGCCACAGGGTCCCCGCCCCATGCTCTAGCAAAGAGTGACAGGAGAGGTAGAGTCACAGGGAAAGGTGGACGTGGGCCTTTCAGATACAGACGTGAGCCTACAGGTGGCAAAGGACATGGCCACACAGGGGATGGGCGGTGGGGAAGAGGACGCTCCGTCCCGTGGTTGCTGCGTACAGCAGGCCCGTAACCAGAGAACAGCACGTGCAGGCGCGGGCCAACACCTCCCACCACTCTCTCCTTCTCACTGAGCCACTGCAGGGCTGGATTCCAGGTCAGAGAGGCCTGGGCCCCTGCAGCCGGACCTGCTGTCCCCACGCCTGGTCCACGAACCTGTCCAGGCGTAGGTGCTACAGCCACCCATGCCCCCCTCCCAGGACTCAGCACCCACACCCCTCTTCCCACAGAGCTGTCTGCATCACTGGAACACAACACCCGACACCCCAAAAGGAGAGAGGTGTGGGGCCCCCCCGTGTCGGGGGGGCCAGGCCATAGTCCTCCGGCTCCAAAGCAGAGCCAGCTGCTCATGCCACTGCAGTTGGGAAGCAGAGGGAGCAGGGGGCCCTGGGGCTAAGACCACGCCCTCCCAGGTCGCACCCCAACATCGCAACTATTCTGTGAGCCCACGAGACTCTGGGGAGACCTTTTATATCTAAGCCACCATCACCAGTCAACTAGGACATGGCTACCAGCTGTAGAAAGGGGCCCCCGTGGACAGCAGGCAGGAGCAGAGCCCCCAGACCCGGCCCTGAGGGAGGGGAGTTCAGCCCCGAGAGGGCACCACCTGCGGCCTGTCCCGGTGGTATCGGCAAGTTGGAGATGCTCCTGTCTGGCCCAAGTCTCTGACACTTCCATCACACCAACGTGATCTTCAGGGCTTCTTCCTTTCACCTGTGTACTGCTGCGGCTTGGACCTAGAATGCCCCCCAGAAGCCTTTGGCGTTTGAACGTCGTGGGATGTCTCGGGGCGCCATGAGCTGCTAAGAGGTGAGGCCTGGCAGGCACAAGCGGATGCTCGGGGGCTTACCTGGAAGGGGCAGGTCGCTGGGGCTTGACGTGGACTGGAGTTTGCTGGGCCTGCTTTCTTCCACAACTCGGCTTCCTGTCTGCCAGGCCACAGACAGCTTTCCTTGGGCTGGGCCTCTGCCGTGGGCTTCCGCCATGGCCAGCCACTCAGAGATGGACTGAGACCTTTCGAAACTGTGAGCTAAAACAAACCTCTCCTCCCTGAAGTTGTGAATGTCGGGTGTTTGGTCCCAGCATTGAAAAGGTAACTAAGACACCACCAAGGCGTCTGACCTTTTAAAATGCTGATAGGCTCCGTGGCATAACGTCTGTCACTGTGAAGCCTGTGCTCTTGAACAGGAGTTTGCTCCGTTCTCTCTGCAGGCACCACGTCTGCCTTGGGTGTTGCTGACTCTGTTTCCCTAAAGGACTGGACGTGCTCTTCCTGCTTGCCTGTAGACACCTGTACAGGGTTGTTGCTTCCCTGTGAGTTCACTGGATTCACCCACGAAGCCACGTAGACCTGGTGATTTCCCACTGGGAAGAGTTTGAACCACAAATTCCATTCTTTATTCCGTGAAGAGCCACCCTCACGATCCATTCTCCTCTGATGAGCCCTAGCTGTGTGTCTTTTGAGGAACCGGCTTCATGTAGACTGTTGAATTTATTGTCTTTAAGTCAAAGAGTTGCCTGTTGGTTTTCTGTGTCTGTGACAGACACTGCCCCTCTTAGTGCATGGGAGGGTCCCTGATGGGAGGTGACTGGGATTAGGGGAGGTCAGCAGGGAGGGTCCTTGATGGGAGCATGAGGTCGCAGCCTGCACCTCACCTGGCTCCCCTGTGGGCATAGAGACCTTGAGACCCTCCAGCGCTGCCATCCAGGTTGGCCTTCTCATCCTTACAATGGGGATAACGGCAAGCACCCAGCAGGATCTGTGCAGCGACTTCCAGTGCTCCCTCGGCAGGGTCTCTGTCACGGGTGGCTGGTGCTGAGGAAACGTGCCGGGACCCAGCTGGACTCGGGGGGCTGCACACACTCTTGCTGCTGTCACGGACATCAAGGCCGCAGCTCTGGGCTGAGCCAGGCGGCTTCCCCACCAAGGCCCCGGCTCGAGCCCTCACCAGCACCGTGCTGCTGGACACATGGCCCGTGGCTGCTGACCGGGCCAGGGGAGGCTGGGAGGTGGGGCCCGTGCGGAAACCCAGGGAGCTTGCGTCCTTTCTCCCCACGTGGAGAGGATTGCAGCTCGAGCAGGGCCCACCGGTGCCGGGGACCGTCCCGAGGTGATCCCCGTGTCTCAGGGCCTCTACAGCTGACCTACACTCCGGACTTGGGCTCCACAGGAAGGTTTTGGGTTTTGTTTGTTTTGTTGTTATTGTTTTGACTGTTTTTATTTTTTACTTTACTGGGGATCGAGCCCAGGCCTTCGCCCTGAGCTACATCCCCAGCCCATTTCTTACTTTGATCTTAAAACGGGGTCTCGCTAGGATGCTGATTGTCCAGCCTGGGCCCGAATTGGCACTCTTCCTGCCTCAGCCTCCCAGAGTGCTGGGAGGACAGGCCTGCCACCACTGGCCAGTTCTGGAGGGTTTCTTTAACCCTGGCTCTTTCCTTCCAAAAACCAGATGCCAGTGAGCAAACAGAGCTGGAATACAATGTGGCGTGGGCAGCACTAAGAGTGGGCAGGGGCCACCACACCCTGCTGCCCCAGAAGTCACTGCGTGGGGCAGTGCCATGTGGCTGCCTGGGGCTGTCACCGCGGTGGGGGGCAGGTTCTTGTCTGTGGATTCCTCCACCACACAGACAGGCAGGAGGTTTCCTGATAGGTATTTCTGTTCTTGGCTGAGTCAGCACTTCCTACCTGCAAGCAATCAAACATGTCCTTCAGCAAACGCAGACTTCAAAGACAGAAGTCATCAGAGCCCAAAAAGACAGAGTGGAGATTGGGGATTAGGGGGTAGGTGGCACCCCCCCTCCACCAGCTTTGGTGAGCATTTTGAAAATTCAAAATGGAATTTTGCTTTGTCTCTGAGATAACAGTTTGTCGGCGACCCCATTTAAAACACGTTATGGGTTCGATGATCAACACAGTATCCATTGTTAAAACCTGACGCCCTTCAGCTATGGAGAAAATTAGACATCGGGAAGAGCGCAGGTGGTTGGTTTTGTGTTGGTAAATTGCATTTCTCTTTTTAAAAAATTCCGCTGTTGTGCCGTGGCCTGATTAGATCCCGGCTTGCCATTAACCCACCGCCCTGGGGCCCGGGCCCCCGCTCCGGCCTGGCCCCCCACCTGCTGGCCGGCCTGCGAGCACACAGGCGCCGTTATCTCCTGCTAAATTAAAATTGTAACTCGCCCGGCCCCATTTACACAGAGCCTCAGCTCTGACACATGCAATTACTACGAACACAGGGGCAACATGATTGCTAAGGGCCCCAGAAAGAGACTTTAATCAGAAAACACGGAGTTGTTCCGGCCGATTTATAATTTCGCCACTTGCTATTCCTTTATGTTCTTATGTGTTCAGATAATTAGATACACTAGTTCTTGCTTCCCGAGAGGCCAGAAAGGGCAAAATTCCTATTCTTTTTACATTAAAAAGATTAAATTATAATATGGAAAATCTGTAACTTTGGGTGGAAATGACAAATTCACACTACATTAATTTCAGTGCTTACAAAATGTTACAAATAATTTGTGCATTCTCTCCCTCTCTGTTGTAGACGCCCGTGAATTAATTACCTATCCAATTTCAACGTCTTTCAAGTCAGCTTGCCACAGACAACTCTGAAATTAAAAGAAAATAAGGTTGGATTTCAACTCGCAGGGTGTATTTGTTTTGGATGTTTAACCGTTTAAGCTTTTGTACATAAGTAATCGACATTAACAGACGTGTCACTATGCAAACATCATGTGAAACAAGCGTCCCCAGGACTGGTGATTATGGCCCGGAGGGGGACATGTCTCAGCTAGAACACACAGCAGGCCGGAGGACAGCCAGCTCCACACCCCGAGTCCACAGGACGGACACCAGGCTGTCCCCAGGATCTCAGTCCCCAGCCCCAAAAGTGGGTGGGCAAGGTCTGGCTTCGGGGTAGGGCTGGTGTCCAGCTTCATACAGTTGTCCAGGGCCTGACCTCCACCTGGGTCCCTACCAGCGCACAAAGCGGGCAAAGTGGAAGATCTCACCCCCATGCAGCCCAGAGGAAAGGGCCCCTGGACCACCCAATCATGGCAGTGTCCCGGTACAGCGGTGCTGCACAGGGAAACTCACAGTGACACCTACAAGAGGCCTTGCTGGGGTGAAGGGCAGACACCACAGGTTCCTGTGCACCAGCCCCTCAGGATGGGACTCTGTCTGGGATATCTTGCAGATGCCATCAAGTTGAGGTGAGGTCATCCTGCATCACGGGGCAGATCTCCCAGTCAGGGACCCACGTCCTCATGCACAGATCAGGGCAGCGTGTCCACCCACCAAGGAACCCCAGGGCCCGTGGCAGCCCCAGAACAAGCCCCCAGCGCCAGTGGAGGGAGCCCACACCACCTGCCTCTAGGGCAGGAGATGGCGCCAGGCCCACAGTGCTCCATCCTGGCCCTCAGCTCTGCGGCCTGGCCAGGCCTCGGCGGCCTCCATCCTCTGTCCCGGGACAACCCAACTGCTGACCACAGGGCCCCAGGGCCTCCTTCTCTGGGCCTGCTAACAATCTGGCCACCAAGAACCTGCCACCAACAGGGTCACTGCTCTGCTGCTCTCCCTCCCAGCTACCTGCCCGAGGTGGTCGCTCTGGCCTCTTCCCAGAGCCACCTTCCCTGCCCCTGGGAGGAGGAGACACCGCCGCCTTCATGAGCAGAGACAGCATGGCACCGGGGGCGCTGTGGACGTGGTGACCGCGGGCTCCTGAGGAGCTGCCAGTGTTCGCCAGAGCGCAGCCCACCTTCCACCATATCAGCTTCCGGCTGCCTGTGGAGCCCTCGGTGCCCACCTGCCCACTCCTGCCCGCCCTACCTCAGCCCCTGCGTGTCTCCCATTCCTCCCTCCCTTCCTACAGTCCCCCCCCACGCCGCCCAGGGGGCACCTCCCTCACATGTGGGGGTCGCAGGAGTCCCAGGAAGGGCACATAGTGGGTAGTCACAAAGCTCATGCTACCAGAGGCCAGGAGGGCTGGTGACTGCCAGCCTCACCCTGTCCTCCCTCCAGTGGTCACACACACACTCACAGACACATGCACACACACGTGAGCCGGCGCAGCCATGCTTGCGCACAGATGCACACACACATGCACACAGGCCTCACGCACCACGCACACACACTGCGGCTTAGTGGAAGGTGTCCTCGTGTCAGCAAGCAGAGAGACAGTTCTCTCTAATATGAAAGGCCATTTGAGAAGACACCGTGTTCTACCTCGCTCGGATAGCTCAGCAAGTGGACACACGGCACCTCACCCGGGTTCTCAGGGCCTCATCCATCTGAGAACCCTTTCCAGTCCGTGGTCCGCCGTGGGAGCCCTCCCCAGAGAGGGTGGCATCGGCATGCCCGCCACCACTCTGCCCGGCGCCCACAGCTGGGATTCCCAGGAGGGCCTCTGTGCACCCGTGGACTCTGCCCAGGACAGAGAACTGAGACCACGGGAAGCCTGTGCAGGTGGGTGGGCAGCAGAGCCCAAGGCGCCCCACTGACCACATGTGACCCCACCGGGGAAGGAAGGAAACTCCCCACACCCAGTGCCATGTGATCTCAGCCATTTCAGTCTTGGTACTGACGTTCACAGCCTCTCATTACTCATACCAATCTTCAACACGAATATGAGGGCTGGATTAAAACAAGTTCCTCACCTGGCACCAGCCACCTTCAAAAACTCGTCTTGCAAAACTACAGCTGTACTCAAAGGTGACCGGGTAAGGAGGAAACAGCGCTTTCCCAAATTCTGAAAAAGAAAGCCTCCCCATCCAGCGTGCTGGTCTCTGTGTGTTAGGTCTGGAATGTTCCCCAGAAGCCTCGTGTATTTTGAGGCTGTGGATTCCCCATGCTGCTAAAAGGTGGGGCCTGGTTGGGAGGGTTGGATCACAGGCATGCAGTGGATTGGGGGCCTGCAGTGGGTTGTGGGCGTGTGGCATGTTACGAGGCATGAGACCTGGAAGGGCACACACCAGCTCCAACCTTCTCCTTCACTTGCCTTTCGTGGGGCAGGATGTCATAGTTTGGATCTGGAATGTCCCCCAAAGCCTCACGCGTTTGGATATCGCGGAATACCAGCGGATCCACATTCTGTTAGGAGGTGGGGCCTGGTCGGGAGGGGTGTGTCATTAGACATGAGGTAGAGTATGGTCGTGGGGCACATCCATGGGCCTGTTACTGGAAGGGGCAGACCACTGGGGCTTAACCTGGAGAGAACAGAACACCGGGGCTTGACCCGGAAGTGGGGGGATCACCTTCTTCTCCTGCTCGGCTTCCTGTCGGCCATGCTGAGACAGCTTTCCTCCAACCAGGCTTCTGCTGTCGCCAGCCACCGTGAATGGACTGAGACCTGGAAATACGTGCTAAAATTAATCCCTCCTCCCGAAGTCGTGGATGTCAGCTACTGAGTCTCACTGACAAAAAAAAAAAAAAAAAAAAAAAAAAAAAAAAAAGTAACTATGGCACCATGGTTCCTAAAAGACGAAAGTGTCTGACCCTTTCCCATGTTCTGAACCCCACCTTTACTCTGGGTGACAGGATTATGGCCAATTTTATTGACCTCTGTCCACTTATAAACACTTACTCCTAAACCCCACAGAGTAGCCAGGGGTCCTGTGACAGACCTGTAATGTTAGTGTTCTCGGAGGCTGAGGCAGGAGGATCATGAGTTCAAAGTCCCACCTATGCAACTAAGAGAGACCCTGCCTCAAAATCAGAAATCAAAATGGGCTGGGAATGTAGCCGAGGGTAAAGTGCCCAGGCTACGTCCCACAGACTGAATTTGCTAATCAGTAAACAAGACAAGAGGGTCATAGGAACAGCACAGCAGGTAAAGCACTTGCCGAGCAAGGCCCTGGGGTCTGTTCTCCAGCACTACATAAACCAGGAGCGGTGGCACACGCCTATGATTCTACTCAGAAGGCTGAAGCAGGAGGACTGCCATAAATTCAAGGCCAGCCTGGGTTCCGTAGTGAGTTCAGCACCAGCCTGGACTACAGAGTGAGACCCTGTCTCAAAATAATAAGAAGAAGAATTAGAATAAGAGAAAAAAGCATAGTTTATTTTTAAGGTTTTCAAAGAAAGAGTCAGCCAGAGCTGATGAGGCAGGCTGGGTCAGTCAGCACCAATGCCCTGGCTGGGAGAGGTCTCCAGGACAAGGGAGCAGGCTCTGTGCCGCGGCCAGGTCGGGGCCAGGCCCCCGTCACCCTCCTCGCCCCATCCTTCCCCTCAACAGACCTGCTTCCTACATGTCCCCCCAGCAAATCAGAGTCTCTGTTCACCTCCCCGGTGCTTGCCCACGTGGGCGCCCTTCCTCGGTGGCCCTGCCTTCCCCCGCTGGCACTGGGTTCACACGCCTGGTCCAGGATAACCCACTCCCCAGCCCGTGAGCTCCAGCCAACCTACCCACCTCTGACCCAGTTAATCTTCAGCGCTCGATGCGGAGCCCAAGATCTCTGGGCCAGGCGGCATAGGGACATCCCTTCGGCCTCCTCCAGGGCTCCAAGAAGCCACCTGCACAGACGTGGCCACACGCAGCCTCAGGGCCAGGCTGCAGGCACTCCACGGACAAGGATCTTCAAGAATCTTGGCCTGCTCCGTTTATAAGACCTTCAACACAAAACTGGTTCAAACTGTCTACACTCAAAATGACTTTTTTGCTAAGCGTCAGTTCCATCATGAGTCTTTTCCCAAAGCCGCTGGAAATTCTTAAAACGTTCTACTTTACTTATGCCAAAACCATTCTTTCTGCTAGTACATATTTATAACAAATAGTAACGCTTGGTCCGAGGAACCGGTGCCGACACACCTCTCACCTTGATCTGTGGCAGCTCCTCCCCCCGCCTCCTCTCCACAAAACCAATCTTCTTGTTTTCTTCTATCATTTCTTCTATTTTGCTCTTTTACTTCTTTTTTACAGTTTGGTTTTCATGTTAGAGAAGCCATGAATATGTAACCTTCTATGCCAGATTCCTTTCACTCAGCATGATGGTCTTAAGGTGGTCCTGCAAGTGACTCAATTTACCTTTATGGCAGAGTAGTACTGCACTGTGTACACACGGCACATCTTCTTGACCCACTCATCTGCTGATGGACGAGTCCGCTGCTTCCGAGATTCGGCTGTTAGGAGTTGTGCCGCCCTAAGTATGGGTAAGCATGGAGCACTGCCATAGGACGCCTTTAACTCTTTTGGGAAGACACGCAGATGAGGATGGCCGGGTGGAACAGGGCATTTTCAGCTCTGAGGAAGCCCCACTCCACTCTCCACAATGGCTGTGCCAGCGTACAGTCCTGCTGACAACTAGAAGGGTTCCTTTCCTCTGTTCTTGATAAAAGCCGTTCTTGCCAGCGTAAGATGGAGCTTCAGTGCTAACAGACGTTTCATCAGCAGCTGTCAAACCGAACCTGACCTCACCAGATCTACTGTGCTCCTTGCTTGATGTTGGGAAGTCGGACTTTCTTCAGTAATCCACAGAGCTCCGCAGAGAGGGGCGCCAGGACTTGTTCTCTGCCCCACTGAGTGGACCTGGCCAAAAACAGCCCGTGGTCAGTATCCCAGGCCTCTGGGCCCTGGTGGGGGGAGGGGCAGGGTCTCTCTGCACCTTCTTCCTCTTCTCCTGTTTGATCATTTGCTTTTATGTCCTTCAAAACTGTTGAACCACTTCAGCTCAGGAGCCAGGACTGGCTACAGGTGGGGGCAATCACCCAGCCATCCAGGTGGCCAAGCCTTGGGTCCAAATGACAGCCTGAGCCTTGAGGATACCAACTGTAACGGCCCAGACACTGGCTGTCCGTTCCTCTCCAGGAAAATTATCCTGGTCTCTGCTTCACTAGCAGCGTCTGATGTTGCGTTTCTCTGGGTATTTGGCAGCACTGACAATCACCACTGCTCCACGGGCTGCAGCCAGCCCCCAAGCCATGTCCGCCTTGACAGGAGACACAGGCCCACCCTGGCTGGGCTCTACACCCGGCCTCCTTTTCAGGGAGCCTCTGCAGGCCACAAGGGGTCACCACCGCATGCTTGGTTTTTCTTTGTTTTGGGATACTGGTTTTGAAGTGTTGATAGGTTTTATGCAGTTGTGATCAAATCTAACCATTTTGATCTTCTCTGTTTCTGTCCATGCTTCAAGCTGGCTTTCAGTGGTGTGGCACAACAGAGTGGGCTCTTTGGTGTGGGCTCCAAAAAGAACACAAATTTCTGAGTCTGCAAGGCCAAGGTTGCGCAGGATTGAACGCGAAAACGTGGGTTTCCCGCGCCAGGGTGCCGCGCGCACTGCCACCCTGGCTTCACGTGTAGAACTACTTGCCTGTAACCTCTGTGAACTGCACTGCTGCTATGGGCTCTGGGGAACCGGGTGGCCAGGACACAACCCTTGGGGTTTCCAGGGGAGACAGGGTTAGAGGTTGCGGGGCTGACCTCACAGGGCCTTGGGGCAGTGAGGAGGGTTTGGACACCCTCAAGGGACACCAGGTGGTGGCGGGCGTCAGTGCGGAAGGCACGCTGACCAGAACCCATCCAATCACCACAGGGCTCCCGTCCCTGAGGGCTAAGGACAAATTCCCTGTGCTCGGCATGACTTCTCAAACCTAGGGCAGGACCAGAGCAAAGGCCAGGCTTGCCTGCCCTGGGCTCAGAGTCCCAGCCCTAGGCCTGGCCGCTTTGCTCAGCCTTTGTCCCGGACGCCTGGGTCGCCACGGCCGCGGGGACCTCCACAGGCTGCATCTCTGGCTCTCTGTGCACGCACGGGATCCCTCCACCTTCACGCATTGCCACAGCAGCCACAGCCGGGAGAGGGAACATCACCGCCCGGGGTGCAGCCGCGGACAGGAGGCCCCGAAAGCACAGGCACAGCCCATGGGCCTCGGGACAAACAGTGACCTTCCCGGGTGCGGACGCTCCTGTCCCGGAGGGAAGCAGCTCCAAGCTGAGAACCCGCCGTTCCCGTCCTAGGCCACAGGCCACACGGTGGCGCTGTGAGTGGGGTGTTTCCCAGCGGTTCGAGGTTGATTCCTGGCTTTTTTTTTTCCAGCACAATACTCGGCATCCACAACTTAAGGGAGGAAAGCCTCATCTTAGCTCACGGTTTCAGAAGCTCTCAGTCCACCCCTGGGCAGCTGGCAAGCGTGGAAGGGTCCGGCGGAGGACAGACGCTCACTGCACCACAGAGGAAGGGTCAGCGCCTCCAGAAGAAGCTGGGTCAGAGTGCGTGTACTTCCAGACACATGCCTGTGATCTAATCCACTACACGTCTGTCCTCCATCTCACACCTGTAATCCACCTGTCCTGACCAGGCCCACCTCTGGACATTACATGGAACCCATGGGTATTCCACAACACCCAAATGCCTGAGGTTTTGGGGAGACTTTCCAGATCCAAACCACAACAGCTTGTGTTCCGGGAGCAGTGGCTCAGGCCAGCGGGAAGGGCCTGGAAGTCATTTTGAAGGAGAGGCTGAGGACAGTGATCTGCAGATCTCTGGGCGGGCCGTAGAGTCCCCAGGTACCTGGGCAGGGGCCTCAGGGCTGGGAATCAACCTTGATCTCAGAAAAGAAACCAGACTTAGGACCAAGGGTGTAGCTTAGCGGTTAAAGCACTTGTCTAGTAAGCACAAGGCCCTGGGTTCAATTCCCCACATAAAAATTAGCTAGACCTGGCAGTGCACATCTGTAATCCCAGCCCTGGGAGGCTGAAGCGGGAGAATTGCCGTGATATCAAGACATAGCGAGTTCAAGACCAGCCTGGCTACACAGTAAGACACTGTCTCAAAAAAAAATAAATAAAAAAGAAGAAGAAAGGAGAGGGGAAAAAAAAGTAAGAAAGAGGCCAGAGACCACGACCGTTCAACCCACTGGGAGGATTGCTGCCCAGCCCTTGGCCCTAGAGGTGAGGAATATGGTCCTGTTTATTTCCTTCCGTGGCTCCAGGTCCACAGCCCCTGGGCAGGTCACTCAGGCCAAAGCACAGGGCCCCCGTGTTTGCTCCCAGCGCAGCCGCAGGACACGTCAGAGGGAGTGATGGTCACTGGCATGTCGGGATGGCATGAGCCCGCTTCCTCCTTGCTGACTTCCGACAGCCGCGACTCGAGGGAGCAAAGGGCCTGGCAGCGCCACAGCGGTCAGGCCACAGTCCACAGGCTCAAGGCAGGACGTCGTGGTGGAGGAGCCTGGAGGAGACCTGCTCAGATCATGGTGGCTGGAACAGGGAGGGGCCACACGCCCATCCAGGTCACACCAGCGACTCACCTCCAGCCTGGCCTACCTCCTCACGGCACGTTAGCCACGAACTCACCCACGGATGAGTCCGCGGACAGCACAGGCCCGCGACCCAGCCTCCTCCCACGCAGGAGACTTTGGGAGACACTGTAGATCCAGGCCATAGTTGCCTGGAAAGGGCCACCACTGTCCCCACAGTGAGGCGCTGTTCTCACGTTTGCAGGTCAGGGCCTCTTGCCGCATGGCAGGGCTGCCAGAAGAGAAGCATCGCCCTGTAGGCCACTGCCCAGAGCTCGTGCCACCCTGACCTCCATGGTGTGGGCCGAAGGACTGTGAGTAAATACACCAGCAGACTGCGTGTGTGTGTGTGGAAGTGTGCACCAAATGTGTGCCGGGCGCGATCTTGGCCTCCGCCACTCGTTCTGCAAACCCCATTCTGGACTGCCTGGAGCAGAGCTTCTCTCTGGCTCCCCAAGGCCCAGGTGGCTCTGTGTCCACAATGTGCTGGTCTGCGGGAAACTTCTCCGACCTGCAACCATCCAACAGGGCACAACTTGCAGAGCTCTGCAGGCACAGCTGTGTGACCAGAACTGAGGTCCCAGGGGACACTGTCGCAGGCCATAGTCCACATGCCTAGAGTCCAGCCTAGACCCAAACACTGTACCCTGGTCAGGAGCCTCTGCGGGGCCCCATTCAGGGGCTGGCATCACCCCCCAGGGCAGGCAGCTTAAGCCCTCTGGGGCAGGTGTCCCGCCTCTGCGGCTGGCAGTGTCCCCTGCCCCACCCAGGCTGATGGCCCCTCCACAGACCACTGTCAGAGGCAGATTCCAGGGCAGCTGGTGCCACATCTCCAACACAGCCAGCCCAAGACTCCCCTCGGGAATGGCGGGCAAGGGCCGCGTTGGCGCAGCTGTGCTGCTTGTCTTCGCCCAACCACAGTGTGTCCTTGGTTCGATAAACCCCGCTGCTACCTCCCGTGCCCAGCATGGACACACCCAACACCCCACCCTCTTCCCTAATCACCCCCCTGCACGGCCCCATCTGGAGCAACAGACCAGGGCCAAGACCCAGATGTACCTGTGGCCAACAGAAGGCCAGCAACTGGGGTCAAGATAAGGGAGACTGGGCGCGAAGCCCGCGTGGGCGCGCGCCAAGCCAGGACCTCCCTTTCCCGGCCTGCGCACGGCTCATACACAGGGGCGGTTCCTGGTGTAAGTTATGGTGGTGCCAGGAAAAGCAGCTCGCTCCCTCTGCTCTCACCCGGCCACGGCTCTGCCCTGCCAGGAGTCACCAACGTTTGGCATATTCTTCAATAAACACTGCTATCTCCCTTTTTAAAAAATAAAATAAAAATAAGGGTGTGGAGGTCGAGAGGTTAGAGCACTTGCCTGTCAAGCACAAGGCCCTGGACCACCACAAGCTGGGCACACCTGTCATTCCAGCACTCAGGAGGCTGAGGCAGGAGGGTTGCTGTGAGTTTGAGGTCAACCTGGGCTCCCTAGTGAGCTCAGGATCATCCTGGACTATGGAGAAAGACCCTGTCTATAAATAAACAAACAAACAAGTTGCATTAGCCCAGGTGTAGTTGCCCAGGCCTCTAATCCTAGACCTTTGGAGGCTGAGGCAAAAGGATTCCAAGTTTGAGCCTCGTCTGAACAACTCAATGACTTAGCAAGACCTTATCTCGAAATAAAAAATGTGTTGGGGCCACAGATCAGTGCAAAGGCCCTGAGCTCAGTCCCCAGACTGAAGAACAGCAGAGGACTAGCAGTTGGGGCCTTTCAACGCCACCTGCCTAAGTCGGTTGGTCTCGATCTTGAGCCTTAGAGCCAGGGCTGCACCTGTCGTGAAAGAAAATCCCTGTATCACAAAGTACATACCGAGGCAGACCCGCCAGAACCTCCACTAGGAGTTCCCAAGCCTGTGTCAGCAGCGGCTTTTGCTGCCAGGGTCCTGCTGTTCCGTGAGGTGGGCCTGGGTATCTGCAAACAGCGTCGCCAACTTAGGGCAGGCTCAGCACAAGCTGCCAGGATGGAGCGTGTACTGCGGAAGGTCTGGCCTTCGCAGCTCGGTAGCAGCTTCGCCCCCACCTGCCCTCCCGTCCCCAGCAGGTGGGGTCGCGCAGGACAGGTGAGCAGGGGTCAGGCCCACAGGTGCGGGAGAAGAGTGCATGGGAGGGTCCTCGCCTGGACCCTGGGCAGAGACGGGGGAGTGGCAGGGCAGGACAGTGGGCAGCCAAGGACGAGCATGACCCACCAGGGCAGAGCTGCCTCCCTGGGGTCAGGCCAGTGGGCACGCGGGGGCTGGGGCTCAGGAGGTGACAGGGTTGGGCTGTGGGGCCTGGGGGAAGGGGGACGTGGCAGCCCCCCTTCGGGCTGCCCTGTGACCGGGATAGACGCGGACCGGCCCTTCGTCTCTGGTCTGCAGAATCTTCCCTGTGTGTCCAGCTTCCACCACGTGAGCCCCAGAGGGGACCGCGCTCTATCACAAGCCAAGTGGGGGTCAGGGCGGGCTCTCAACTGCACACCCCTGGCAACGCCTCCATCCAGGCACATCCTGGGGAGGGAACGCCAGCGGGTGGTCTATGGGGGTTAGAATTCAGGAAATGCCAGAGGATGGACACACAGGGGGCAGGGCAGGGGCTGGGGGTGTGGCCTGGTGGCACAGCACCTGTCCACTCTTGCCACCGTCCAGCTGCTGTGACCGCCGCAGCCTGAGCTTCTGGGCATAGCTTACATCCACCCCGACCTGAGAGGCCCCTGGATGCGGAGCAAGCAGAACCCCAAGGTGGGCACCTGGACCCCTCCTGGGGGTCTCCTTGGCCCCCAGCCTGTGACAGGAAGATGAGAGAAGGGGAGAGAGGAGGGGACTGGAGCTCTTCACGGCTGGCACATGCAGTCACAATGCCCAGTGGTGAGTGCCATCCCCTGCCCTCCCCTCACGAACCCAGCCCCACGCCCCCCAGGCCAGGAGAGACTGATGTCACATTCCAACCAAGACAGCACTGAGCGACACGGGTCAGCTGCAGGACACCCCGCCCTCTAAGACCACACAATCGGCTTGAGTACTGTCCCGGTTAATCCAGGGCACTCTGGAGGTCACACGTCCATATGTGGACCGGCCTCATTCCTGGGTGCTTCGGGGCCTCCTCCCAGACACCAAAGAACGGGACAGTGGTGCCACTGGGGAGGGGCGTGCCAGGAGAGACAGCAGCCGGGCACCACCTGCCCGGGACAGGGCTCCTGAGGCAGCGGCCCCCAGTGAGGACTGGGCCAACCGCATCTCTGCCTGCCTGCCTGTCCGTCCCTACCTCTGTCTGTCTGTCTTCCTGGCTCTGTTGCTCAGCCTCTCCGACTCTGCCTTTGTCTCATACTCTGTCCTTCCCTGTGCCTGTCTCTCTCTGTTCCTATCAAGGGACTGACCCCCATGGACACTGCAGGGCCCCCACCTGTCGCCTACCTCAGCCGCAGGCCCGCAAGAGTCTAGGCAAGCCACGTGTCCACCCAGCCTCCGTCGCCTCTGCATCGACGTCCTTCCGTGTCCTGTGACCCGACACTGAGGCTGCAGCGTGACGTCCCCACACACATCCTTCCGGACGAGCCGCCACGTGGGCCCTGCAGCGACGCGGAGCCGGGGAACGCGAGCCTGCCGCCACAGCTCTCTGTCCATCGGGAAGGAGTGGGGCATTCCCTCTCCCCACCCACCTGCCCAGCAGGGAGGGCCAGGAGCCGGTGGGGTGGGCTCGAGGTGCACTTCTGTCTAGAGCCAACACTGGCAGCCACGGCGCAGATGGGTGGCCAGGGCTCCCTCTCTGGTCAGTCCTTCCTTGGCTCCCAGAAACAGAGACTGAGCTGAGGGGCCGAAACCCCTCCCTGGAGCCAGAGTAGATCTAAGAAGACCCCAGGGCCATCCCCGCTTTCAGAGAACACGGTCCATGGGTGACCTCTGTCCCTGCCCTGCACAACAGCTATGGTCCCTGAAGCCCCCTCTCCCGCTGAGCCCCCACCATACCCCACAGGAGGGGCTCGGGATGGCTGGCTCCGCCCATCGGCCAGTACCAGGGAATCAGGTGAAACCGGCCATTTTCCAGCCCTAGCAACACATCTGAGAACCCTCAGAAGGCTGATCTCCCCAGAGCTGTTTGGTTTCTACCTCACCACATGAGGAGAGCCGGCCAGGGATCCTCAGAGGGAGCCGGCTTTGACCTACCACACACTCTGGGGGCCAAGCTCAATCCCCAAGGCCCAGGTGGGGTTCCTACCATGCTGCAGGGACCGCAGGAGGGGCCCAGCCACAGCCAGAGGGCCTATGTCCAAGGCTACGTTGAGAGGGAAGTGGGCAGAGCAGGGCTGAGTCCTATGAGGCCTGGGCGCTGGGCATCAAGGACATCATCCGGGCAGATGGGTGGGCACCATGCACCCTGAGACCCAGGGACAGGGGCACGAGGCCTGTCCTCTGAGTTCCTGGCTCCGTCCTCAGAAGCCTCCAGGATGGGGATGTCTGAGGCGAATGCCGGGACGGGTGGCCCTCCTCCCACTGGGTAGGTCCCCGTGGAGCAGGCCTGCCCATGCCACTGTGTTGGCAGAAGACAAGCACAGGCAGCTGCTGCTGCTTGGTCTCGTTCCGCGCTGGCCAGCAGCGCTGTGCACAGCCCAGCCAGGAGTTCCCACCAGGCCTCTCAGGCAGGAAGGGCCGAGTGTGAGGACCCCCGGGTCTGTGCACAGGGCCCACTGCTCCGGGCCAGGCGAGGCTACGTACGGAGGGACGTGGGCTTCCGCGCAGTTCCCGCTGGGCTCTCCTGTCTCATCCACCCACCTTGGAGGGCCGTCCTGAGCACAGCGATGTCACACGCTTCGAGCCAGGGCTGTAGTTTTGAGTCTCAACATCTGTGTACAGATTTCTTGTGTACCCAGAGCCTTGTGGCTCTACCAGCCCAGGGACAAGGCTTAAGTATAAGGGTACAAAGCTTCAGCCAGCTGGGGGGCACCTGCCCTGCGTGCACGAGACCCCAGGTCTGGACCCTTAGCACCAAAGAAGGCAAAGACCCTGCATACCATCTCTCTGGAAGACTGAATACTTTTTTTTTTTTTTTCAGTCCTAGGGATTGAAGCCAGGATCCTCTGCTGCTGAGTCTCGTGAGGTTCTTGTTAAATCGTCCAGCTGGCCTTGGACTTGCAATCCTCCTGCCTCAGCCTCACTAGCATGCAGGATTATAGGCCCAGAGAATCACCCTCACTTTAACAAAGTTTCCCAATGAGTACGTCGCACAAATGAATTATTGTTTTGTTTTGTGTTTGTGGTGCTGGGATTGGACCCAGGACCTTTGCACTGAGCTACGTCCCAGCCCCTTTTTGTTATTTTGAGATAGGGTCTTGCTAGGTTGCCCAGGTTGGGCTCAAACTCGTGATCCTCGGGGCTCGGCCTCTTGGCATGCCGGGACGATAGGCCTGCGCCACTACGGCTGTCTTGGAAAATCTTCACATGCAGACAGATGGCAGAGGGACTGCTCCCTGACAGCAGTGGCATACGAAAGCGGGCAGCAGGCTGGGGTGGCCGCCGCCCTGTCGCAGGGCATGCGGCGACCGACCAGGGTGTGGGGCCGGGACGCAGGCTGCCCTGCAGTGGCAGCAGGTTGGGGCGAGACCAGCCCCTCCTTCAGCAGGGGCACCTGCGGGCAGGCCCAGGGCGCCCGCCCTTCTCGGCCCTGTGCCGGGGCTGGGAGAATTTCCGCTTGGTGCCCACAGCCTGATCACTGACCAGTCTCTACCATGACTGCCCTGCCTCGCATGACTGAGTCCCCTCTTGCAATGGGTCCACACGTGAGAATCTGATACCACACCCACGCAGAGAGTCGTGGTTTGGAAGCACAAAAGCTTCATGTATCTTATGGGCGCTGTGTGCTACTGGGAGGTGGGACCCAGCCGGAAGGGGCGGGTGCCTGCGGCTCGACCTGGAGGGGCGTGCACTGGTTCCAACCGTCCACCCAGACTCCTCTGTTCCACGTGCTGTGAGGATCTCTGTCTCCAGAGCACCAGCTCCAGTTCTGACTCTAACCAGAGACCCCCCAATCCCCCCTCCCCGGGATTCCAGCATTCCCAGCCACCCACCTGTGAATGGGCTGTGACTTTCTGAAACTGTGAGCCACAATAAAAGTTTCCTCCCCTAATTTGCTGAGTATTGAGTCACAGCAGCAAAAACGTAACTCAGACATGGGCCACAGGTCCTGCAGCCCTGCCCCAGGCACCCTCTGCCCAGCCTGTTTACGCAGACCAGCCTTCTGTGTCTTTTCTCTGCTTGTCCGCAGACACAATTCAGGATGGGCTTCCCACAGCCACCTCTGCCCCACAGTTCCAAGGCCAGCATTCAGGCCACAGAGGTGGACGTCTCAACCCATGTGCTCCAATGGCTGAACAGACGCCAAGGGGAGGAGCCGTCGGACAAGAGGCTGCCCCCCACCCCGGGACCCTGGCAGTCTGCCCAGAGAGGACGTGAAGGACACTTCCAGTTTCCCAAGTGGGGTCGACCAGCGTCCCCTCCTAGAGACACAGAATTCTCACTCAGGAAGGACACGGAGCCAGGCCACGGGCACAGCTCACACCCAGAGTCCCAGCACTCAGGAGGCTGAGGCAGGAGGATAGCGAGTCCCAGACCCAGTTGAGGAACTAAGTGAAACCTTAGACCTGTCTTGAAATAAAAAAGTCACAAAAGACTGGGGATGCAGCTCAGGGCCAGAGCCTGGAGTTCAGTCCCAACCACCACAGAAAGGAGGCAGACGGCAGCAAGGGGAAGGAGGAGGAAGGGAGGAGAGAAGAAGAAGGCCTGGGAGCCCACGTGAGCAGCAGGCCACGTCAGGAAGAGATGGTCGTGGCAGGTGACCCCGTGTGCCAGGCCCAAGGAGCCAGCACCGTCCACTGCGGAGCACGCAGACCTCCAAGTCCAGTCATGGCCTCGGCTCACAGCTCTGCCCCCAAGTGGGCGGCTCCCACCCTGCTCCCGCTCTAGCAGACAAGCCCTCCCCTGGTCTCCAGGTCCCAGCCAGCGCACAGAACGAGTCGCACAAGCCTGTCCCTTCCTCCCTTGGGAGCCGGGGTCACAACCCACCGCTGCAGCTGTCCTGCGGCTCACTCACCTGGCCCTGCGTGTGGCTGCCTCCCTGACATCCCCTGCAGTCCACCTTACCCGTACAGTCCCGCTGGGCACACAGCCATCTCACGCTATGAGGTTAGGGGGTCCTCTCTCACCCAGAGGGCCTAACAGGCCAGCTTATAGATCACCAGAGCTCTGGTGGGCGTGGCCTCTCCCAGGCCCTGGGAATCGCCCCAACACTCCGCTGGGGTCCAGGGCAGAAAGCTCACCACAGGGCTCAGGCTCAAAGCCACACAGGACCAGCCCTCAAAGGACTGCTCCCTTACTGTGGCATGGCGCCAGAATTCAGGCAGGGGCCCCTGGACCCTGCCAGCCACAGGATGGGACCTGAGCCAGTTCTCTCAGCCTGGAAAGCAGAACCGGCCTCTGTCCTTCAGGAAGCAGAGGAAGAGGGTGTCTGCCAACCAGCGGGTGCCCACGGGGCTTCCTTCCCCTAGGTCCAGGGGCACAGTTAAAGGACACTCCAGGCACCCACACAAAAGCCCAGCACCCACAGGGTACAGTGGGGGCAGGGCGTCCCATGCCCAGAGCCACTGGCCAGGGTCATGGGCTTCTGTCGTACAGGAGTTTCCAGGCTGAGCTGGCTCGGGCCCTGGGTGACCACGTCATCTGGCCAAGGCCTGCTGGCTGGCACCCAGCAGGGACCAAGGGTCTAGGGCGGAAGGGGAGGACTGGCCCTGTCCTGGCTCCACTGCGGCGGGAAAGTGGGGTGGCCATTCATGAAACAGGGATGTGGGTCAGGGAGGTGGCTTCCCCGAATGGCCAAGTCAGCCCCTGCCAACCACTGGGCATTGGCCCAGGACTGGCAATGGGGTTTTTACATGCAAATACCCAAACCAGAGGCTTGGCCCAAGCCCTTTCCCTCACCTTCCACAAAGCTCCATGGGTCACTGAGTTAAACCCTGCCTGTCATGAACGCCTTTGGCTGCGGTCTGCCCATGCCCACTGCCTGCCTGAGATCACCCTTTGCCGACACAATCAAGACCACAGTCACCACAGCCCTGGCGTCCCTAGCACAGCAGCTACAAGGTGCCCTCTCCCTCCAGCACCACTCTGGACACACAGAGCTCAGCCACCTGTAAAAGCTGGCAGCTATAAAATGACTTTTAGAATAACTGCTTTACTTCTACCCGCAAAAAAAGCATCAGAAGTGATTATAAAATCAGTTTCATAATCAAATCAAATAAAAACACATACTGCTCCCTTACCACGATGGCTCATCAAAACTTACAGTTAATGTTTACATTTTTAATAATTTGCCAGGTTCTGTAGGCCTATGACTGTTAACACTCTGGAAGGCTGAGGCAGGAGGATCATACGTTTGTTCCAGGCCTGGGGTGTAGCTCAGTAGTTAAAACACTTGCTTAGGATGTGCAAGGTCCTGTGTTCAATTGCCCAAGACCACATAAAAATTATCCAGGTGGGGTGGGCCACACCTGTAATCCCAGTACTCAGGCGGCCAAAGCAGGAGGATTGCTAGGAGTTCGAGGTCAGCCTGGGCTACACAGTGAGTTCAGGACTGGCCTGGACTACGGAGCAAGACCTTAACAACAACAAAATGACATATTGCCTTTAATCCCCCTCAAAATACTCCCAGGAGCCCTGGTCTCTGCCTGGCCTGTCCCTCAAGCCCTGCCTCAGCCTCCGAACCCTGGCTGGGTCCCAGCAGCCCCATGAAGTCAGCAGGAAACAGAAATGACATATGGGCTTCTCCCCTTGCCGTGTGGAGCGGCCATGTGACAGACAGGTCCCCGGGTCCAGGGACAGAGGGGATGGGGCAGCCCACACACATCCTGACTGCAACCAAGGAGAGGGTCACCCATAGGCCAGGGCAGCTCAGCCTGCTGTGCCCAGGGCAGGCTGCCCAGCAGTGGGTGTGAGCCTCTGTGATGGCTGGGTGTCCTGGGTGCAGGGACCAAGTACTGTGTTCCGGCTTGGTCACAGAGGGCTCTCCAAACAGAAGGCCCTTTGGGAACTCTCCGCGCCCAATGATAAACACGAAACGGAGGTGAGAAGGGCTTTCTATTGTGACTGAAGAGGCTGGAGAGGAACACTTCAAACATACCTGCTGTGAACTGCCACGTCCCCAGGGACATTCTCTGGGAGTGTCCGGCCTGGGACTGGGGAGGACCTGTCCAGGCTGGCCTCAGAGTCTGGGGCCCCGGAGGACACAAGCCTGGTGTTGCTTTCCGTTGGTGCTGGTCTCACGGCAGGGGCCACTGGGAGCTCCGGCTGCTGCCCCGCGCGTGGGCTGTCTGCCCGTTCATCTGGGCGGCCTGGCCGTCTTGGTTCCCGCTGCAGCTTTTGTGTCATTTGGGCTCTTTCTTTCTTTGGCACCTGCAGGGCCACAGGGCTACCAACCAGTGAGCAGCAGCTGCCTCGACTCCCGGGTGAGGCCCGCAAACTGGGCTCCCCGTGAGGGGTGGCCCTTGTTCCCGCCAGGCAGGCTTCCTCGTGCCCTCCAGGCCAGCACAGCTGTGCCCAGCCCAGTCCTGGGCAGTGCCACCCCTGGGGACCCTCGCACACCTGCTGACAGAAAACAGATCTGCTAGGGGATCTGAGCCGCCGCATCCGTGTCCATCCCAGAACAAAGGGCCTCGGTGATCCTTTTGGACAGGCAGAATAGTCAAATAGTTGAGAAATGTGGGGCCCAGAGGTGCCCTGAGGCACGGCCACCACTCGGTACCCAGAAGCTGGGCAGCGCTGGGCCTGGTGAGAGCCAGATGGGGGCCTGGCGGTGTACTGGTGTCACGACAACTCACAGCAGAGGACTTTCCCTGAGATTTGATTCGCTACTGAAAGGTGCACAATTAGATCCTCATTACTGAACTTAAAATACATAAATCAGCCAAGGGCTGGAGGAATAGCTTAGTGGTTAAAGCGCTTGATTCCCCTGCACCACATAAGCTGGGGGCAATGGCACATGCCTGTAATCCCAGCGCTTAGGAGGCTGAGGCAGGAGGATTGCTAGTGAGGAACACTCACTTGGCCTGCAGTGGGGTTCCATCCCCACTTGCAACAGATAGAAACACAGATGCACCGCATACAGCTTGAATGACAGGAGAGATCTGTGACGGCGTGACAAGTATCAACGTGCACATCATGCGGCCAGTAGCTTCTCCTGGGAGTCTGGCGCTCTGCCGCAGCAGCCACCCTCGGGAAAGCTGCGACTGGGCGCCTCGAACAGCCGAGCGGCCACTCTGCCACCTGCAGCACCGCGTCTTCCCCCGCGAGCCGGACAACGTGTTGTCAACGTGCACATGCCCACTGCCGGTGCCACACGAGAAATACCAGAGATAATCAGCTCCTGCGGAGACCACGGCCCCACGGCTCCTCGCGGTGAGGATGAGTGGCCACGCAGTCACTGCCTCCACAGCCAGGAAGTTAGGAGAAAGAGGCAGGGACTGGGGTCCCTGGGCCTCATGGAGAGCATGCTCCCAGTGACTCAGTCCTCCCACTAGGCCCGCCTTCAAGAGGGCCCACCACGCCCAACAGCACCACGCAGCCCCCCCCCCCACACACACACACTCACACAGGACTCCAGCGCCACTCGGGAGCCAAACTCCAGCAGCATACACGGATTCACCCCAGCATGTGACTCAGATGAAGGACTCACCCCCACGCAGTCAACCTGGAAAGGGCCCCTGCCCGAGACGCTGAGCCCGACCCCAGGAGGCGGTCGGCCGCACAGGACCTGTGGGCATGCTGTACTCCAGGAGTGGGGTGGAATCATACCTGCACAAAATGAAGGAGCCAGGTCTAGCGGCATCCACTCGTCACCCCAGCACCCGGGGAGGCTGAGGCAGGGTCTCGGCCTGGGCAGCTTAGCAATGCAGTGAGACCCTGGCTTAGAATGGGACCCGGAAAGGGCTGAGGAAGCCCTGTGCAGAGGTCCTGGGTCCAACCCCCAGCACAGGGGTGTCTCCATCAATTCACCATCCTCTGAGGTCGCCATGGGTGGTCTGTGGGGCCCACAGCAGCTTGTTCCCCATGGGATGGGGGACCATTTCTCTGTTTTCTTCATTAAACTTGCTTTTTTTTCTTTTTGAGACAGGGTCTCACTCTGTAGCCTGGGCTGGTCCTGAATTCAAAAGGTAGCCCAGGCTGGCCTTGAACTCACAATAATCCTCCAGCGCCCCAGGGACTCCGGCGAGGCAGGGTAGGAGTGGGACCCAGGGCAAGAGGCGGACTACACCTGTGGGCACCAGCGCGGCTTCACTTTTCCACAGAAGCTCCCCATCCCCGTGGCAGTCAGTCACATGGAGAACACCTCCTAACAAAGTGCCAGGCAGATCAAGAGCACCTTGAAAAGTATTAAAATAACTTAGAAATTATTACGGGAAAGATGCACTGCTGAGTCCCATCTCCACCACCCTCGCCTCCCGCTTCCGACACTCACGCCACGGTGCTTTCCAGAGCAGCCCTGGTCCTGAGGGTCCTCAGCTGCGCCCGATGCCCTGGGTCGACTCAAAGCATCTCCCTTCCGTGGGCATTCTGACTTCGGGGAAGAGTCGTAAATGGCACGGTGCCTGCACCAAGGACCGAGCTGGGCGAGGACACGCTGCCAGGCTTGCACAGCGGCCTTTCTGTTCTGCTTTTATCACACCTTGCGAAGACGCCAGGAGAGAGGACTAGCAGAGCGGCTCCAGAAGCTGGCAGGAGCGCCAGCAGGGTCGGGGTTCCGAGGGGGATTCGCGGCCAGATGTCTTTTACCGTTATAATTCTGCTAACTTAAACGCTCACGGGGTGTTGTGGACATACCTCACAAATATTGCTTTTAAAGTCTGAAATCCAGCCAATGATCCTCTGATTTTAAAACGATAATAGAAAGCCAGGCGCTTCAGTCCCAAGAGGCCACATGGCAGGAGAGAGTGTAGGAACCATCCCTGCACTGGAGGAAGGGAGGAGGCACAGGGAGACAGGGCGGGCGGGCGAGCGCAGGGTGGGCAGGATGAAAAGCCCCCTGGCCCAGCAGAGCTCCCCTCCTGCCTGTAACACCCGCCCGTCAGAGGCTGGGCATGGGGGTCAGCCCTCGGCAGCATGTGACACGGACCTGATGATGACTCTTGAGGACGGGAACAAGAGTTTCCACAAGGAAAGAGTGTGTGGGCCTATCTGGCCAGAGTCCTGCCCACGCCCAGCACCCAGCACTCCAGGAGCCAGTGCAGGAAGCCCTGGGTGCACATCCACACAGCTGCATGTTCGTGGGCACGGGTACCAGGTGTGGGTTCAGGGGAACCTGGGTGCATGCTGGTAACACATCATGCTGTCATAGTGAAGGCTTCAGGATACCCCACGGTCGGACATGCCTGACCCTACGCATGTGCAAGGAGCAATCTGTCCCCAGAAGAGACAGGACTGGGGGAAGGCAAATAATTGAACCAAGAAGATATAAAAAGCCTGAATAAAGCAATAACCAGGGATGAAACTGAGGCAGTAATAAAGGGTCTACCAACAAAGAAAAGCCCAGGACTTGACAGACTCACTGTGGGATTTTATCAGAACTTTAGGGAAGAGTTAGTGCCCATGCTGCCTAAACTCCTCCATATTGAGAGGGAACACTGCCCAACTCCTTCCTGGAAGCAGGTATCATCTTGATCTCCAAACCAGGTAAAGACCCAACAAAGAAAGAACACTACAGGCCAATTTCCTTCACGAATATATGCAAAAGTCCTCAATAAGATGCTTAGAAACAGAATGCAATGTCATTAAAAAGACCATACACCACAATCAAGTTGGTCTCCTTCCAGGGATGCAAAGCTGGTTCAACATAAGTAAATCAATTAGTGTAATAAACTACATCAACAAAAGCAAGGATAAGAATCACATGGTCATCTCAATAGATGCAGAAAAAAAAAAAAAAAAAGCTCTATAGCTCAGGCTGGTTGCGAACTCACTATGTAGCCCAGGCCGGCTTTCCCTTTCAACGTTTCCTTTTTCTGTGCTCTTTGGGTTGAGGAGGGAGGATTGCCCTAAATCCAGGACCAGCCTGGGCTCCGTAGTGAGTACAGGACCAGGCTGGACTACAGAGGAAGCAAAAGAAGACGAGGAGGAGGGAGAGGAGGGAGAAGAGAGGAGGGGGAGGGGGAGGAGAACTCTCGATGGTGGAACAATAGAAAATAAGCCATTATCTTTTTACCTGTGGGTGGATCTGAACCCCAAGATGTCTATAGACTCACAAATTCCACAGATTCTCACCCCCCCACAACAGACACAAACGCACCCCAGCTCCGGCTACAGTGCCCACCTCCGCTTCTGGGGGGCCACACTTTACACGTGGAGTTTTGTATTTTTGGCCAAAGTTTTTGGAGCGTGTATTTTAAATTCTGCCTCTTCTTCTCCATCTACTGGGGCCTGCATGCTTGCCTTACTTTTCTCCGAAGCAGGCAGTTGCCAGAGGCTGAGCTCGCTTCCTGCACCCACTCTGACTTCTCCTGGGAACACAGGACTATCTGCTCCACGCGGGGCAGAAGCTGCCCTGGACTGAGGTGTAGGGACGATGGGGGATGGCCAGCAGGGTCCCCACTGCACATGTGGGGGGGGGGCGGTCCTGTAGCCTGGACTCTCCTTTGCGTGGTATCACTGTGACAGTCCACACAGCTGAGTCACTGAGGGGCACCATCAGCTGATGGCCAGCACATCTGCGCCCAGGGTTAGCAGGCAAAAAGTGGGAGTGCATGAGACCCTTCAGGGGAAAAACACTACAGTCACCTAGGCCGTGTGGGGTCAGTGGTCCCTTCCTGAGCCACTGGTCCCAGGGCTGGAGGCCAGCCAAGCTGCTTTCTTGAAGTGGCACTTCTCAATGGGACTTTATTTGGAAGGGGGTCTTTGCGGACGTCATTAAGGCACAGATCTGAGGATGAGATCACGCTGGGTTTATGGTGGCCCCAAAATCAATGATCAGTGGCCTCACAAGAGAAAGGACAGGGTGACTAGAAACTCTGGACACAAGAAACAAGGCCACTGCACAGGAAGGCTGAGCCTGGTGTGACATACCTACCAGCCAAAGAATACTGGTGGCCCCTAAAGCAGGCGACAAGCCTGGACAGATGGGGCCCACAGCGCACCTGGGAGAAGTAGTGCCAATGAGAAGGCACACAGGGCAAGGGTCGCGCCCACGTGCACCCAAGGTTGAAACCAACAAGAGCGGCATCCGCGTGTGCACAGGCTCAGAAGAGACACTTAACAAGACAGCCCACCTGCTGGGCCACTGCCCAAGCCTTCCCAAATCTGAAGGTCTGGCTCGCACAGATATGTCCTCCGATCACCATTAGGTTAGCAGTCAAAAACTGATTGTTGGTGGGGCTGGGGGTGTAGTTCAACAGTTAGAGTGCTTGCCTAGAATGGACAAGACCTTGGGTTCCATCTGCTAGCGCCCCACAAAAATTAGCTGGGCTTGGTAGCGCAGGCCTGTCATGCCAGCACCCAGGAGGCTGAGGCAGGAGGACTAACTTGAGTTTGAGGCCAGCCTGGGACACAGTAATTTCCGAACCAGCCTGGGCTACAGAATAAGACCCTATATCAAAAAGAAAAAAGAAAAGAAAAGAAAAGAAAAAGAAATAAATAGAAAACAGAATAGAAAGCATACCTAAGAACTTCCTGGACCCACTAACAAAAAAACTCAAGATATTTTAATGACAAAAATATGTGACAGATCACTGAAAATGTATGGGTGGCAGAGGAGCACATGAAATGGCCTCAACACCACTAGTCCCTCAGGGCCGCATGTCCCTGTCACAGCACGACGCCTCTGTGAGCACATCAGGAGAGTAACTCAGGTCTAGCCACTCCAAGGGCAGGCAACAACATGAAAAAGCTGTTTGTCAAAGCAAACAGAAACACAAGCAAAATAAAAACTGGTGTTGGAATTCTGTATTTAGGCAGGGGAAATCCTGACAAAAGTGAGGGTCTAATTAAAACATTTACAGACAACCCAAATCTGGACAGTCTGCAGCAAGCCGCCCATTTCACAAACACTAGTGGGTTGTCTTTGGGAGGAAGGGAAACAGTTCAACAAGAAACTCTCAGATCCAAACAGAGCGACGGATGTGCTAGAAATGGCAAGTCTATGGGTAAATACAAAAGCCTTTTAAAAGAAATCCTTTTCTCTCTTGGAAAGATAATTAATCGTTCAAAGACAAAATAATAACATCGTATTGTGGAATCTGTAGCCTGTGTGAAATTTTAGAGCAGACAGAGGACCAGCGCAAAGGCTGGGAGGGAAGGCAGGAGGGCCGAGGCTCCAACTCCAGGCCGGGCGGAACTCGAGCTGGGCGCCTTCCAATCCACCTCGCGGCCACTGAAAGCGGAGTTGCCGATTCAAATAAAGAGGCCTAGCTGACCAGCCAAAGGGGGAGATAAAATGAAAACACACCGAATGAGACCCGGAGAATGAAAGACCAGAGAAAATACGAAGAAAGGCCAGCACCGACACGTCGAAAGCAGGGAGTGGCTTGTCTGTTTCATCCTCACCACGCTAAGACATCAAAAGTTGAGAACTAAAAACGACCGTCGTGGACAGTTTTTAACCTTCAGTTAATAAAGCAAGACACAGCTCTCTGGCAACTCCCCAAAGCCCCCTTTAAGCCACAGGAAGACAAAAAGCAAAAGGATGGGAAAAAAACATGTCAGGCAGACCTTAAACATACGAACGCTTGAGTGACTGTGCAGACACGGGAACAAGATGCCACCAGGATCAAAGAATAGTATCACCTTATCATAAAAACGTGGACTGACTGGGAAATTGCAACACTCTGTGCATATATATATATATATATATATATATATGCATACATGTGTGTGGTTATGCTAGGAAACGGCCTCAAAATACAAACAGCAAGGGCTGGAGGAATGGCTCAGCTGTTAAAGCACTTGCATAGTAAGCACTAAGTCAAGTCCTAAGTACCTGAGTTGATTCCCCAGCGCCACATAAGCCAGGCGTGGTGGTGCGTGCCTGTAATCCCAGCACTCAGGAGGCTGAGACAGAAGGATTGCTGTGAGTCCAAGGCCAGCCTGGACTCCACAGTGAGTTCAGGATTAGCCTGGGCTATAGAGTGAGACCTTGTCTCAAAAAAATACACACACGCACACACACACACATACACACACACATCAAAAATTAACAATATTGAAAGCAAAACAGATAAAGCCCCGGTTACAGTGGGCATCAAGTGTTTTGGTGAGGTTTGGTTTTTTTTTTTTTTCCAGTACTGAGGTCTGAACCCATGCACTTCCCACTGGGCTACATCCTGAGTCCTTTTTTAAAAATGTGAGACAGGGTCTCATGGAGTTGCTGAGATGCCCACACTGGGCTGGAACCTGTGATCCTCCAGATTCAGCCTCCTACAGCGCTAGGATTACAGGTTTCAGTTACTTACAGAAGAGATAACAAAAAAGTAAGAAACATATGGAAGAATGCGTGAAACAGCACCAGCCGACAGGATCCCCCTGGCATTTATAGAACCCTCAACCCAGGAATAGAGCACACGCCTTTACCCTACATACTCCAGCACTCACAACCACAAACCACACAGACCATGTGCTATGACCAAGAAGAAAGCACAGCAGGATCAACACCAGAAATGTATCTGATTTCTCCAAAAGCATGAACATTCACACCCAACTAAACATGGGTCAAAGAGGGAACCACGTGGGAAAATAGAAGGTCAGTCAAAAACTCGCACGGACAGTCACGTTGTGCTTAGGAGACCCACATGTCCTACCTCTGTCTTCTGCCAAGGGTCACCTGGACATTTCTGCCATCACTCACAGGCCACACAAGTTAGAAACCTAATACTGAGGGAGACATTTAATTAACTCATCCCTAACGTGATGGGCAAAACTGGTTCTTTTTGGTGAGGCGCCAGCTGGTGGGACCAAAAGCTTTTGTGGGTCACACAGTCTGCAGGCCAATGTTTCCCCACTTGACAATGACTGAGACCCCACCTTAAGAAATTAGGACAAGAAGAGTACACTGAACCTGCAAGGAGACGTGGGGAGGACCCGCAGCTGATCAGAAAGCTGAAAGGGAGAGCGGGTACCCTCCCTCTCCTGCTGCTGGGGATCCCAAGTTCTCCCTGTAGACTGCCCGGGCGCAGATGTGGCTTACAGCAGAACAGGGGGACTCACGCATCTCAGATGGGACCCACCGCTTGCCTGGTCCAGTAATGAAGATCCTGAGGGGGTTCTACCCAGGGCAGGATTCCCATGTCAACACCCGCCTGGCCTCTGCCGGGCAGGGCAGGTGCTGTCCCCACGGCCACCCACCCCCAGATTCACATTGGATTCCATGAGTCTGGACAGACTGGGGTACACAGATGGCTCAGGGGTCCAACAGCCCCCGGCCATGACCCGGTGGGGGTACTCCCTCCGAGGCCTCCCAAGGAGTGGTCCCCTCTCTCCCACTCCACAGCGGCAGCGCCTCCTGCTCTGTGTATTGGGCAGGGCACACACTTACGACTGGCTCCCCTGATCACTTGGGAAGTGCCCCCTTCCCAATGAGCTCGCAGCCACACTCCTGGGCTGAGTCCGTCGTCTTTCCGGTGACACACTCTGATCCCTCAACTGAGCGGCTCTCCTCCTCTCCATCTTGCCCTGGGGGACCCTGGGAGTGGCACGCTGCACCCCCTTCAGTCAGTTCTCCAAGACCCCTGACCAGGAGGCTCCAGCCAGCAACCCCCGGGGCTCCGGCGGAGGCTGTGCCGGGCTGTCCTGAGACCAGGGCTGTCTGAGTAGCTCACGGTGGCTCTCCAGGAGGATGGTCCGTTGCTGGGCTCTGAGATTTGAGCATGAGGCCAGGACGGCAGGAAGTGATGGCCAGGCCACAATGCAACTGACAGGAAAACGCCACCAGCGAGGCGGCTTGCCAGAGACCCGGGCGAGCGCTACGGCACAGAGGGCGGGCCAGCGCTGCAGCGCGCCACGGTTCCCGGGACCCAGCCCTGAGCTGAGGTCACTCCGGGGTCGAGCCGCAGGTGACCTCCCCCTCCCAACGCCGGGGTGTGCGGGAGACCCAAGGGTCCCGCCTTCGGTTCCAAGGCCCTCCCCACCGTATCCCAGAACCCAGCAGGCCCTCGGCCAGGCCCCGATCTCCGCGAGGGCGTCCCCAGTCCCGGGACAGGCTGGAGATGCTTCCAACAACGTCCCCGGGAGGGCGAACCCGACAGGGGCAGGGGGACGCCCTCCGCCCGGCGGGAAGGGACGCAGGGAGATGTGGCACATTTACACATTTATACGCCTCAGCGCGAACCCCTGAGGTCTCCGCTCCCCAGAGCGGCCGCGGGGACAACGGACAAGAGGAGGCCCGCGACCCCCGGCGCGCGCCGCAACACGGCACCCAGGGCGCGGCGGGAGCGGCGCCGGCCGGAAGGAGTGCGTCCACCGGGCCCGGAGTCCCGGTCCCTCGCCCGTCCCCTCCTCGGGTCCGCGTGGGAAGCCCAGGAGCACGCAGCAGCCGAGCAGAGGCCCCCACAGCGCGCCTCCGGCTCCTCGGCGCGATGGCGGGGAGCCAGGTCGGCGCAGGCGCGGGGGCGTGGCCAGCGGGAGCCACGCCCACGCAGGGCCCGCCCAGGCGCCGCGTCACCGCCGCCCCTCCCGCGCCTGCGCCTCCCGCCGGCTCGGCCGCCCGCCGCGCATCCCGGCCCCGCGCATCCCGGCCCCGCGCATCCCGGCCCCGCTTACCGCTCCGCTCCGCGCCCTCGCTCCCTCGCTGCCTCCGCGGGCGGGCGGGCGGCCATGAGGCTGCGGGGAGCCGGGCCGCGGGCCGCCCCCGCGTGGAGCGCGCCCTCCGGCTCGGGGGTCGGCGGCGCGCGGCGCCTGGCGCCCCCCGGGCGGAACCCCTTCGTGCACGAGCTGCGCCTCAGCGCCCTGCAGAAGGCCCAGGTGGGTGCCCGCGCGCGCACGGCGAGCCGGGCAGGGGGGCGGCGGTCTGGGCGGGGAGGGTCGTGGGGCGCGGTCCACGCCGTGATGTTCTCGCCTGAGCAGAGCACCCCTTCCCACCCCGCGGCTCCGGGCGGGTCCCCGCACGGCCCTGGGGCCCCGTGCCCGGGTGCCGCATCAGGCTCCGCGCCCCTGCCCCCGGGCCCTGATGCAGGCCCGCGCAGACCGGAATGGTACACCCTGACCCCCACCCGCGGGCCAGCCCAGTAGGAGGGGCCGGCTGTGCGTCCTGGCCTGCTGCGCGTGCACCCCGCCGGCCCTAGAATCCGTGGCCGCGGGTTTGGGGGGCCCCCGGAAGCCCTTGGCGGGAAGGGTTCCGCCTCCACGTTTGCAGATTGTCCCCTGGGGCGTGGGCACCGCTTCGCCAGGAGAAACTCTTTCTTGCGAGTGTGTGACCGGAATCAACTTTGTGCAGCCCGGTCCCCACGTGGAGGGGTTGCGGCGGCTTCTCCAGGGGCGCACTGGGCGGTGCTGGTGCTGGTACCCGGGTCCTGGGCAGGGAGGGGCCTTGCCCCTTTGTCTCTGTGTCTCTGGACGCATGGCAAGCCATGCTGGCCGGTGCTCACTGACACCTCGCGCTGGGCCGGCGGGGCCAGGGCCAGCTCCCCAGCCTCTCTGCCTGGCCGCGATGTGCGGGACTTTGTGGGGCAGCCCTGCCAGCTTTAAGGGGGCCCTTTCCAGGAAGAGGGGGCTTGGCGTTGTGTAGAGCCATTTGTCTGATATAAGCCAAGGATGAAGTGTTCCCAGCGCAGTTAAACTTTTCGCGTGCTCTTTCTCAAAGCTCCATGATGGGGCTGTCACCTGTGGGAAGGAAGGGGACAGCAGAGGGGCGTGGGGCGATTGCAAGGCAAGGCTCCAGCCGCGTCCCTCTGACCGTGTGTGCAGCTGGATGTGGACGGGCACTCCTGCTGATGCGTGGCCTGCTGACTCAGGGTCCCGGCTGCCCTGCCGCCCTGCGGGAGGGGCAGGGCCTTGTCACCTCTGTGCCCATGACTGCTTCTCTCCTTCCTTCCACACCCCAGCTCTCTCCCAGGAGACACTGTGGGTGGCAGCAGCCCTCTTTCTCCACCCCAGTGAGCCCCCCTGCTGCGGAGCCCTGACTTATCCTATGGCTTCTGAGACCTTCCCGATCTGAGCTCCCATCTAAACAACTGAGCACCTGTCCCCTCCTCACCTGGTTACCGGCCCACCCCCACCTGGTCACCTGCACATCTTCTACGTGGTCACTTGTCCATCCCTCACCTAAGCACCTCCCCACCCCCAGCTTGGTCACCTGCCTACTCCAGCTGCCCACCTGCCCACTCCAGCCCTCTCATCTGCCCACTCCAGCCCACTCACCTGCCCCACTCCAGCCTGCTCACCTGCCCACTCCAGCCTGACCACCTGCCCACTCCAGCCTGACCACCTGCCCACTCCAGCCTGCTCACCTGCCCACTCCAGCCTGACCACCTGCCCACTCCAGCCTGCTCACCTGCCCACTCCAGCCTGACCACCTGCCCACTCCACCCTGGTCTCCCTGTTCTGGCCTCAGACTGTGTGCTGTCTTCCTGCCCTTTCCTGTTCTGGCTTGGCTGTTTTTCCTTCCCTGTGACACTGTGTTCCTGCCTTAGTCTCAGCCTGGCATGGGTCCAGGTCTGCTGCCCCAGGTGTGTGCTGCTGCCTGGCAGAAGGCAGGCAAGACCCACCTGAGTGCCACCCCGTGCCTACTCGCCTGTCGTCTGACTCTCGAGCTCAGGCAAAGCACCTCCCAGCTACACTAGAGCAGGGCTCGCTGAGATGCTGTGGTTATAGACCAGGGACAAGAGTTTTCAAGGGCAATATGCTGTTGTAGTTATGGGCAACAGTACGTGTGTGATACTCGGGGAGAGAACAGTGGGCAAGCCACTCTGTCTCCTGGGACAGGACAAGACGGGTGGGGATCCATCCGTGCCCTAGTGCTGTGTTTCTGACGTCCCTCTCAGCAGCATTAGTGACATGGTTGTTCCTGCTCAGGTGAGTATGGCATGTAGCTGAGGGATACAACATGTGTCCTGGGTCCTCGCGGAAATGCATTCTGTCCCCAGCACCATCTCGCCTTCGCACGTCTGGTGTGTATGTTAGAGATCCACCGAGACCAAATCGCTCCACGTGACATAGAAGCTCAAATTCTAAGTTCAGAAACTCGGAGGTGGGGGTGCCACCTCCCGCCACATCCACCCAGCTTTCCTGTCTGGGCGGGGTGGCCTGTGGCTTTGGATTAGCACAGTGGTGCCTTGGCCTGGGCAGCCATCTGTCATTAAACTGCAGATTTAGTGAGAGGCTTAAGCGTCTTGGGACGGAGAACAGCACATCGAGGTCTAGAAAGCAGGATCAAGGCCACCGGAGGTTGGAAAACTGCAGGTTTTTTCCTCGTGGCTGAAGCACGCATGCACATTAGGGACAGGCTGTGAGTGGTGGACTCGGTTGGGGCTTCGGACTGAACAGTCGCAGCCTCTGTTGTTATTTTTGGAGTCCTGTGGTAGGTTTCTGTCACCCAGGGGTTTTAGGTACTTCCCGTGGATTCGTGTGTATAAACCTGTCCTGTCCCAGTCCTGATGGGTTTTCCCATGTCTGGAGTCCCTGCCGGGCCCATGGCCAAGGCTGAGTTGATTTCCTGAGACCCCAGAGCCCTGCCCCTGGAGCCTAGTCCGGGGTCCACATCTGCCTCCTAGTCCAAGGCCCTGACCTCAGAGTGAAGGGGTGAGGGGTAGGCTCCGCCCTTGCCTGCACAGAGACCAGCTTGGAGCTTACCTGACAACAGCCTGCCCTTTTCTGTAGGGCCTCTCCTCAGCCTCTAGTGGGCGTGACCATGCTAAAACCAGGAATCCCACAGATTTCTCCGCTGTCTGAGTCCCCTGATGCACGTGCTCTCTCTCTCTCTCTCTCTCTCTCTCTCTCTCTCTCTCTCTCTCTCTCTCCCCCCCCTCTCTCTCTCTCACACACACACACAAACACACACACACACACACACACACACACACACACACACACACACACAGATGGCCTCCAAACCCTATACACTAAGACATCTGGGAACAGGTTCCCATTGAGCCCTGCCGGGCTGGGGTTCTGGAGGGTCCATGGGCACCAGATCCTGGGGTAGGGTGAACAGTTGGGCTGCAGTGGCTGAATCTCCTGAAAGCATGGGTTGAAGGCCATTGGAGACAGCTGGCCCACACAGCACCCTAGCCCTCCCGGATATCTGGACTGTTGCCCATAGTCCTGGGGTCTTGACCCCCTGCAGTGACCTGGCATCTGAGTCGTCCTGCTGGTACGTCCGTGGCCCAGGAGAAGCCTGAGTCCTGTGTCCTGCCCCGGTTTCTGTGAGGCTGGCGTAGGGCCGCCGGGTTGCAGATGAAGGCGTGGGGCAGGGTACTGTGCTCTCCTGCCTTCCTGGCAGTGGTTTTCCCCAGTGTGGACCCCTGCTCCATCTCACCGGGAGCTCTGCCTCGTGGCATGGGCTTCTCCATCTCATTCAGGGACTCCCGGGACTCCTAAGTTGCTGGAAAGGCACACACCTAAAGTGTGGTGGTGGATGGCTGGAAGAGCAGGCGGGAGACTGGAGCCGGAAAGCTTTTTGTGTAGCCTCTGCACTGACATTTGGACTTCCATTTTGTTTTGTTTTGTTGAGAAAAGTTCTCACCGTTAGACTGGCTTCAAACTTATAGCAATCCTTGCAGCCTCCTGAGTGCTGGAGTTATAGGTGCGCGCCACCAAGCCCAGCAGATCTTCCTATGGTTCTGGGGAGTCAAACCCAGGACCTTGTGCATTCTGGGCAAGTGCTTTAACCACTGAGCTATATCAAGTCAGTTGAGTATGCCTGGGATTAGAGAGGCTGGCTAAGGTTATATTTTCTTTTTCTACTCATACTGCTGTTCCACTTAAGCATGTTTGGTTTAAGCTGAACATGCTGACCCAGGGACTCCGGGAGGACCTCTCCTGGCTGCCACACTTCTCCCACTGTGTGTTCCTGGGTCCTTGTGCCACCATCCCAGGCACCCAGGGTAGTGACCTCTCCTCCCCTCATCCTAGTGGGTTTCCTCTGTGTTTGGGGGGATTACTCGTCCGCAGCTGGAGGTTCTCGTCACCAGTGAACAGCAGACCTCTAATCTGGCTGGGGGTTCTGGTAAGGAGCCATAGGGACAAGGTTGGCACTGGGGATGGGGTGAGGGGAGGTCAATAACAGATTTTTTTGGAGATAGGGTCTATCTCCGTAGTCCAGTCTGGTCCTGGACTCATTATGTAGCCCATACTGGCTTCAAACACACGACAATCCTGCCACAGCCTCCTAACTACTAGGATTACAGGTGTGCACCAGCACGCTCATCTTAAATGGTTCTGGGAGAGTCGAACTCAGGGCCTTCCGCTTGCCGGGCAAGCCCTCTAACTGCTATGCTATTCTATCCTCTACAGTAACAGACCTTGCCCTGTGTCTGCAGTGTTCACCCTCATACAGGTGGGATACAAACATTTGATGGATATTTCAATTTTAAAAGATGTGTTTCTAGTTCTGATGGCACAGGCCTGTCATCCGAGTGTTCTGGGAGGCTGAGGCAGAGGCCTGCAAGTTCCAGCCCAGCCCAGCAACTTAGTGACTTAACAAGATCCTGCCCCACTGCCCCCCCCCCAAAAAAAAAAAAAAAAGTCTGAGGGATGTAACTCATTGAAGGCCCTGGGTTCCATCCCCAGTACAAAAAGAAGAAAATTATTGTAGTTCAGGATAGATGGCTAAGAATTCCCCTCAGAACACTCCCCCTGACGTTGGGGCACTGTGCCAGTGGCTGCAGCTTTCTGAAGTGGTTCTTAAAGTTCTTTCTCGTGGTGTGTTAGTTGCGTGTCCTGGCGCTGTGGGCCTGGGTGATCAGAGGTAAGGTGCTGGTTGTCTCAGACTCATGTGTAGCCAGCCCCCTGCTTCAGTGCGGTGTCCCTCTGTGTCCTTGAGTGCCCCTCCCAGATGCAACCAGGACGGACCCAGGCGCATGCTGGCCACGGCCCAGCCTCAGGGGTGCTGGGCTGTCAGGGATGGACCCTTTTCTAGTGTAGGTTTTACTCTTGAACTTGGTACATCTGTCTTACAAGCTGGTGAAATGACTTGTTCCCTCTGACAAGTTGTTACATACAAGCTTTTCTGTGGGGGCTGGGGAATTGAACCCAGGCCCTTGTGCGTGTCAGAAAAGCACTGTGCTCCCCTGAGGTATGTGCTCAGTTCCACAAGCTTTTAAAAACAATTACAGTGTTAAGTATTTCAGGACAAGATGGTCAGCTTCGACCAAATGTTCCTTAACCCTTAGGGTATGCAGAGCAGGCCGGAACTGTGTCTAAGGCTGGTGGACAGGGCAGGGCGGAACTGTGTCTAAGGCAGATCCCCAGGCTTGGGAGGGCAGGACCCAATTTACCATGGTGGACATGGGGACTTGTGTGACTCAATGGCAGAAGGGGCCTCCATGGCTCTGAGCCACTGGAGTGCCAACCCACCTCTGCTTGGATGGGAATCAAGCGCTCCGCTGTAGGGCTTCCTGCTGGGGCCTGTTTGCGTCCCACCGCACCCCCAGAAGGGGTGACTGTCCCCATAGAGCAGACCATGGCCTAGGTCCCTCCAGCAGGAAGCCCTTCTCTCCGACAAGTTGGAGTTCTTTGTCCCTCTGTGACTGTGAGCGCCTCGCGGTCCCCCCACCCTTGCAGGCCCACCCTTCCCACCAGCTCCTCTTTGTTCTGCCCTCAGTGCCACAGGGTCACCCAGCCCCGTGACTCTTGCCACTCCTGCCTCACCCCATCGTCACTAGGTCAGTGTCACCTCTCTCTCGAGGTGAAGTCCCCGCTTTCTCCAGCTGGATTCTCAGCCCCACAGGCGAAGTGACCATGCTTACCGTGGACACACCACTCACTCCTGCCCCGCCCCCGACCCCAGGCTCCTGCCTCTGGGGGAGCTGGATGTCCTGGGGGGACCCCACAGTGTAGGGGCAGGATCAGTCACGGGGAGCCCAGTACCAGAGCAGAAGGGGCAGTTGGGATCCCCTTAACCCAAAGCCTGTGGCTTTCTGCAGATTGGTGCAAGACAAAGAAAAGTAGTAAGAAATGTCACAGGTCTTGAATTTCAAGATTCTTCTTACTCCAGCCGCGCCTCAGGTTCCTGGAGGCTGCCGGATGGATGGCTCCCAGCGTTGGGGAGGGTTCCCCGAGAGCTGCAGGTCTCCCTCTGCGTGGTGGGAGCAGCACTGCGCTTTTCTCCGTGAGGCCCCACGTCTGCGGGCTCCTGGTGACCACTGGCAAGGCCACCCTCTGTTGCTCTTGGGTGGGGGGGTGTCCCAGCCTCAGGGTCCTAGTGTGAACAAGATGCCCCTTAGCACCAGGGCAGGGATCACATTGATCAGCAGGTCACTTTCCCGCCAGCTGGGGCTGCAGATAGCCCGTCTTTGGGCCCTCGTGGTGCCGCAGTGGCAACGGGGGCACTTTGGCCCTCAGGATAGGGACAGAACCTCAGTGCTCAATGGTGACCACGCAGCAGAAGCCCTGGCCTGTTGTCCTACCAGAACTCTCGTTCCATAGCTGTGCTGCTCTCCAGGATATGGCCCCAGGCTCTAGCGGTGCTGCCTGGCGCCCAGCCACTGTGGGTCATGCTTCCGCCAGCTTGGCACACTCAGTGTCCTGTGGCCCACCCTGCACGCACCATGTTATGCAAGCACCCATCCCCAGGGTGTAATTACCAGGAGTCCGTATGTCACAGAGACGACTCCCCGAGCTCCAGGCAGGGACCCAGGGTCCGTCTTTGCCATAGGCCTGGCTTGGACCCTGGAGCAGGGTGTCAGCACAGACCTACATTTCAGGGGTTTCCTGCTCTTTGCCGACCCCACTTCCCCACGGCACCTGCCTTGGGGCCAGCCTGGGCTGATGGTGGTGTTGGTGGTAGGATCTCGCATTTGGGGATGTCTTCAGAATAGGGGCCCAGGACGGAACTCTGGTCCCCCACCAAGGGTTCCCAAAAATGTAGGGAAGAGAGGTTATAGAGCTGGGCATGTGAAGGGGAAGAAGCGAGCCCAGGGACATGAGTGGGTGGAACCCGAGCCCAGAGGGCCTGCCTGGGCCTGTGCCCACCAACACAGCCAGGGGCCAGCATGGCAGGCTGAGCACAGAGCCACAAGGACTGTCCCAGGTCTCTGCTCACTCAGTCCATCTCAGGGGCTCACGGCCACCTCATGCCAGACCTCTGGACAGGGTATGTGCACCTGTCCCGTGTTCTAGCTCCCAGAACATGTTGGCCGGCTTTTCCTCCTCCACCTATCTGTGCCATCCCCTCTCCATGGTCACACTGCGCTGTCCTCAGGATCCAGTGTAGGCATTCAGTCATCAAGGATGCCCTTGATACTGTCCAGCTCCCAGTAAAGAGACACTGGACACAGATCCTAGC
>PVKB01003582.1:154277-191528 GCA_004027205.1 Ctenodactylus gundi | reverse complement strand
CTCTACCTAAATGTCACCTTCCTCCAGGAGGTTCAGTGTGATGCTAGTTTTGGGGAGGTTTTCTTTGTGCTGGTTTTGTTTCTGTTTTGAGACAGTGTCTCACTATGTAGCCCAGGCTAGCCTTGAACTCATGATCCTCCTGCCTCAGTCTCATGAGTACTGGGATCACAGATGTGTGCCTTCATGCCCAGGTCATGTGATATTCTTGTATAAATACCTATTCTTTTCCTTCATAGCATTTCCCCAATTTATTTGTATGTTAACAAGCACAGCAAATGTTCACTAAAGATCAAATGGACTGTCCTTTACACACTCCATCTATTCCAACTCCTGTCCCCTGGTTCATGGCCTTTTCCCATGCCTACAACACTTTCCACATGACTCCCCACTTCCCTAAGCCCTCTCCATTTTCCAGAAGTGCATTCCTATGATGTCTTTCCCAGGCAACCCCCTCGCCCAGCCTCACCCACCCCACACTCTCCTCCAAAGCCATACAACATTGCACAGCCTATTCTGTGATGCCAAAATCGTGGTGCATCAGGTGGTAGGAGAGTCCTGGGAAGCTGTGGGAGACAGTTGGGAAGTGGGACAGCCCTGACCATGCCGGGAAAGACGTGATAAGGCCATGGAACCAAGCTGTAATACCACTTGAACTTTTCTTTTTAAATCATCATTTAGCTTGTCTAGTCCAGTTGGACTCGGTATGATTTTTCCCTTTTCCCACGCAGTGAACCCACGATATAGCCATCTCTGCTCACCCAACTGTGGCACAGCATCTGGAACGCAGCAGGTGCTCAGGAAAGGTGAGGTGGATAAGCAGACACCCCCAAGTGGCCTCCAGCCCTACTTTCAGGCAAGAAGGTCACTACCAGTTGTCCCGGAAGTTGTCTTGACCTTCCCATTGCTTCCCTGCTCCATTAACCTCCCTTGCCAAACTGGAAGTGGATCTGCCTCTCTCTTTCCTGTTCAGCACAGAAAATCCAGTAAGGAAGGAGTGGTCCAGGTCTCCTCCTGCCCAATTCATCCAGCCAGTTCTTATTTACTGAGTACCTGCCATTTATATGACAATGTGCTGGTGGCTTTAGGGATAAAATGTTTAGGGCACAGATTCTGTGTCCAGAGAGCAACTGAGATGAATTTAACTCAGACACAAGACAGAGCAGAATGTGGTCTGTGGGATGAGGGGCACTAGATGCTGGTGCTAGGCGATCTGGGCCTGGAAGGCTTCCTGCAGTGGGCTAGTTTGAGTAGTTTTGAAGGACTGGGAAGGTTTGTATGCTTGGATATGAAATGCTGAATGAATGAGTGGACGTGCAAATACATGAGGTGGAGTGGGGTAGCCAGGCAGAGGCTGAAGGGGTGCTATGCACTTAAGGACTCCCCTAATGCTTTCATGGCATCCCTTTGAGCTCCCGGGACCTGACAGAACACAGCAGCAGCCTCCCGCACCCAGCCATTTCACCATTTACCCTGTCCAACCCTCACCCACTGAGCTCTCCTTGGAAGCAAGCAGTATAAAGGGCCAGGCTGTCCATGGGGACAGCAGCCTTGTCCACAGAGAGGCTGGCATTTGCTCCTGCAGGACACGGCTCTGAGGATTTCTCTGCTATTCAGACTTACTGAAGCCAAAATAGCTGTCTCGGGGCTCAGTGTTCAAGGCTACCCTCAACAGGCACATTGGGGGTCTGTCACACCCATTTCCTTAGTCATATGCTAACACCCCCCCCCCCAAAGAGACAACACTAGTGTCATTGCTGCTGTCTTCGTAGATGAGAGAGCGAGGATCCCATGATCCCTATGACTCATCCACACATGCAAAGGTGGTAATAGGGCCCTCCTGGTCACCTAAACTCCACTGAAAGATGGACTTTACCGTTATTGGCTTGTGGGATTATTTTTAGATGTAGGTACAGGATTTTTTGGTTTTGGTTTTGGTTTTTGGTTTTTTGTTTTTTGTTTTTGTTGTTGTTGTTGTTGTTTTTTTTTTTTTTTTTTGTCTTTCTTCTAAGTCCCCTTTCTTTTCCCAAGCATAGTCAAGGAGCTGAGGTCAAATCCACCTTCCCTAGGGACTGCTTCAGCTCATCAACATGTCAGGAGGTTGGATGTGAATGTTCGTCCACTTTTGGATGTGGCCAAGGGCCCATTTAGCATTCTAGCAAGTCTGGTCTGTGCCTTCTGAACATGCCCTTCTCTCTCTCTCTCTCTCTCTCTCTCTCTCTCTCTCTCTCTCTCTCCCCTCACATCACAGTACCCTCCCTTTCTCTTCAATACTGTCTTCTCCTTCCCATAAAGGAAAGGTAGCCATGGGGCTGAGCAAAGAAGAGGATGTCTTTGTGCCGCCAGGCACCACCCCAGCACCTGCAAGGCCTCCTTCTGAGGTGGGCAGTGGGTCCCTTGCAGCTTTGTAGGGAAACCTGGGGTGGCAAACGGTGGCTTAGCCTCCTGATTCCCAGTATCGTTTTCTACTATAGCCTCTTCCTCTTCTACACACATTTCCTGAATCACTTATTTTAACCTATAATGTTTTCTGAAATATTTATTAAACAAATATCAAGTCTTGCCTTTGCCCAAGTTACACTCATAAAGAGCATCTTCACTGTGGCCCTCCACTGAACCCAGTTTTGCCCCCTGACCCGCTCATTTGTCTATGCAGAGAAGCCAGAAAGCTTCCCAAATCCACCACACCCCAGTTAGCCAACAGACATGGTTCCTAGAGATTTCTCCTCTCTCCTGGCTACAGACCTACAACAGCCTCCTGACTCTTAAGCTTCTCCTTTTCTGGTCCATACTCCACCCTTAAGCACAGGAGTTACTGGGCAAAGCACCACATGTCCCTCCCCTGCATTCTGGGAGCCCTATGGTAGACACTTAAAAAAAAAAAAAGTAAAAGAAACAGAAGAGAGTTTTTTGTGTGTTTGTTTGTTTGTTTGTTTGTTTGAGACAGGGTCTTACTCTGTAGTCCAGGCCACTCCTGAATTCTCTATTTAGCCCAGGCTGGCCTTGAACTCACAGCAATCCTTCTTCCTTAGTCTCCCAAATGCTGGGACTACAGGTATGTGCCACCACACCCAGCTGAGATTTACTGTAATCATACATTTTATCTAAACTAACAGCCCACATATATATATATCTGTATATATATATATATATATATATATATATATATATATATATATATATATAGGTTCTGGGGATTGAAATCAGGGCCACACATATGCTAGGTGAGCATTCCATCACTGATCTAAACTCTTGGGCTTCCAAAACTATAATTTAAAAGTGCAATTAATAAATATGTTAAGGGGGCTAGGAACATAGCTAAGTGGTTAGAGTACTTGACTAGCAAGCGCAAGACCCTGAGTTTAATCCTCCAGTACCACATAAGTTAGTTGGATGTAATGGTGCATGTCTATAACCCTAGCACTCAGAAGGCTGAGGCAGGAGGATTGCTGTGAGCTTGAAGCCAGTGTGGGCTACATACTGAGTTCAGGACCAGCCTGCAGTATGGAGCAAGACCCTATCAAAGAAATAGAAAGAAAGGAAGGAAGGAGAGAAAAAGAAAAAAGTTGAAGTATTTTTATATCTCTTTTTCATCTAAGCCTTTGAAACCTGGTGTATATTTCATACTTTCAAATTAGACTGGCCACAATTCAAGTGTCCATGCTGCATGTCCTCAGACTCAGCTGTGCATCCCCTCATCTAGGAAGCCTGCTGGCCTGTCCATTCCAGGAGGACTGAATCCCTCGGCATCCACCGACATCATGATACATGATACTAGAACCCCTGGTTTTGTTTCGGTCTTCCCCACTGAGGATGATTCACTGGGGAACTAAGGAAGTTTAAGCTGCAGGGCTTATCTCTTACCTACACATTTCCCTTCCAGCATTTGCATCTCGTTATGTAGCAATGGTTTTAATGTTCTTTTTCTGAACACGTATCGGGTCTCACAAGGCCTGGATCAACTCCAGCTCCTCCATTAGGACAGGCTGCTTGGGAGCCAAGCTGTGCCTTATATACCACCATGCCCACACCTGACTCAGACCTTGCACAGAGGTGCTCAAAATGAACAAAGGTTGGGATTCTCTAGGGCTCTATCCTAGACTTTCTCTCTCTCTCTCTCAGCCCTTGATTTTAATTACTGTACAGCAGTAATGATTTTCAAATGTCTGCTTCCAGCCCAGACTTTCTTCCTGTGCTTTAGCCTTCTTTAGGGAATTGCCTCCTAGATATCTCCACCCTCCCCACTCCAGTGTGGGAGCTTGTGAGCCTCCTTAATCTGTTCTTGCTCAAGTCTTCTCAGCATCACCCTCACTTCTCCCACTCTGTCACCCTCAGAGTTCACTTCCTCACCAAGCCCAGGTGGTTCTGTCTTCAGAACATCTCCCAAAGATATGCACGGCGTGTGGTGCATGTGCACTTTGTGTGTGTGTGTGTGTGTGTGTGTGTGTGTGTGCGTGTGTGTGTATGTGCGCGTGTGCATGTGCACGTGTATTATAATAGGAGTGGCAGCATTAGTCCCCATGCACACAGTTTCACTATTGTCAGTTGCAACTGGTTTAAGGATTAGTGGAAAATTCCAGAAATATGCAATTCATGGATTTTATATTGTGCAGTTTTGACTAGTATGGTGAAATGTCTCATCACCCCTCTCTGTTCTGCCTGGGACATGAATCACCCCTTTGTTCAGCATGTCCGTGCCATATGTACTATGTACATTAAGTCTCTCGGCAGCTCTCTTAGTTATCAAATTGACTCAGTATCACAGTGCTCATGCTCAACTCCACTGTAATATTATTTAACTAGGGGACCAAAGTGCAAGAGTATTAAGGCTGGAGGTTTGTATTTGCCAAAGAGAAGCTGCAAAGCAAATGCTGTGCATGTAGTTTAGGACCCACGGTTTCAAGCATTCACTGGGTCTTGGAATATCGGTGAGAACTCTGGGTGTGTGCATGCGTACTGATAGGTGCCCATGACAGCCTCCTGCTGCTTTTCCCTGCTTCCACTCCCAGTGATGTTTTAAATAGGAGTCTCCTTGTGCCATTTCCCTGTGGAACTTCAAGTAACATCCAAATCCTGTATCTGATCTCCAGCCTCCCCCTTGTCTCTACCTGTACCCTGCAGCACTGTTCCCTGACTCACTAACCACACTGGCCTCCACTCTTTCCTACAATGTGCCAAGCCCCTTCCTACTCCGGGCCTTTGCAAATGCTGTCCCCTCTTCCAGGAATTCTTGCCGACTGCCCTTCCATCTGCAGATCTCTGCTTAGGCCTTTTCTCTTCCCAAAGGCCTCTCCTGCACTCCCTCCCTAACGGGGGCCAATGCTACAGTCCTGCCACATTGTATACCTGTTCATTTCCCTTATAGCAATTCTCACATTCTGAAATTAACTTTTCTATTTGTTTTATTACTTAGAATTCATATGCCCACTCCCTCACACTAGAAACTTGTTTGCTGATTTTATATTTCCAATTCAGGAGAAATCATGCTTTTCTTCGTCAAACACCAGGAATATATAGTTTCATATATAATCTTCATAAGTACTAGAAAATACTTCTGTGTTGTATGGATGCATAAAAAAATCTCAACTACAAACATGTTCCTATCCATGAAAACACCAGCCTGTTGGATGAGGCATGATCAGATGTCTGCGTTTTGCTGTTACTATTTGTTTGTTTCATGTGCCTTCTTTTGTCATCTGTTAGCGCCCACTAGCAGGTGACCACAGAAGGTTTAAGCAAATTGTAGGAGGAAAGTCATCTTAAAACTGAGAATTCTGCCAGGCCAGTGGCATGCTCCTATCATCCCAGCTACTCAGGAGGCTGAGATAAGGAGGATAACTGAAGTCCAGGAGTTTGAGACCAGCCTGGGCAACGTAGCAAGACTGTGTCTCAGTCTATATATACATAGACTGTGTCTATATAGAGAGAGAATATATATATTCTATTCTTACCATCTTTCCCTGATAACTGGAGAGAAGCTAACTACTATTCAGTGAGTTGAAGGAGCAGAGTGGTCCCTTAGTCTAGGCAAGGAGCACAGTGAATTCCCCACAGCCCAGGATGATTAGAAGAGGGGCCCTGGTGGCTACTTCCTCTCCATAACCAGTCTGTCACTATATCAGGCAGCTGGCTATACAGACCACTGATAGGACCCTTGGAATAAAGGTCAACTCGGACCAAAAATGGGAGGACCAGTCCCCACAGAGGCACTGGGCTTCTGTGCTGGTTTTACCACTTAGTTTAATTTAAAAACAAACAAACAAACACAAAAAATCTTGCCAGGAAAAAAAAAATTGCCCTCATGAATCCAGGAAAGAACAGCACACCTTCCCCTGAGTTTCTCATTCTGAGGTAGTCTGGGGGCAGAATGCAGGTAGCAGGCTTCTAAGAGGCCTTCACAAAGTCCATTTCCTGGCTCCTGTTCCTGTTTGCCCCTGGGCTCAGTGGGGCTGTCTTCCTGAGGTGGCTTTTCCGTCCTGGCCAATGTCCTGACTCCACACATGAGGAAGGGTTCCTCCACCCTATAAATAACTGTGAGGTTGTCAGGCCATCTAGGACCTTCCTTTGCTGGCTGCTGGCTTTCCGTGGCTATGTGCAGCCAAGGCAGCCCACAGACTGATCCTTCGGTTCCAGCATAAATCCATGGAAAGCTTCACAACTAGGTATAATGATTTATGGAAAGGTAAGTTTGACCGTGTTAATAACTGTACAAACATGTTACATTTCCTTATTGGAGCCCTAAAGGCATGCTCAAGTCAACAAGTTAGTTTGGCAGTATTGTCTGATATATTTTTACCTTTGAATGTATTTCGATTTTTTGACACTAGGAACCAAACCCCAGGGAGTTCTGCCTCTGAACTACATCCCCAGCCCTTTTTTATGTCTTTTATTTTGGGGCAGGTTCTCACTAAGTGGCCCAGGCTAGACTCAAATTTGCTATCCTCCTGCCTCAGTCTCCAGAGTGACTGGGATTACAGGCACATGAAAAGCAAGCCAGGCATGTCCACACCAGTTAGCTTTCTTTTTTTACCCAATGCCAAAAGACTCTAAACTATTATAAATATCTATGATCAATACTAAAGAATTTCTTTCTTTCTCACTATTCTTAAGTGAATTCTGATTTGAATCACTCCCTCAAAAAACCTTACTTTGATTCTAGATACTCAGGGCAGAATTAAAAGGTCTTCTTAGCTCTGAAACTCAACAGATACCAGTTGAGTGACTTTTTGGTAAGAAAATAAGTCTTTCTTTGCTGACTGCATGTCTCCAAGCAGTGTGGTAAGAGAACAGCTGTGACCCTGTTGACTTTAGTAAAATACCCTGCAGTTGCTCCTCAGCCTCTTGGCTAAGATCAAGTGTTGTAAAACACCAGGTGTTTATTCCTGCCTTTTTGCTTATGTTCTGTAGCTCTTTTCACACCACCGGGATAGAGTTGGGTAAATGTTACAGATACTCTGTGGCCTACAAAGCCTAAAGTCTTCATATCTGGACATGTATTGAAAAAGTCCTCATGCCAGCTTATCCCACTCACTTGACAAAGGAGCCTTCTGGGCCTGTTTAAAAACAAAGTAACTTTACATAGACTTCTCTGCATTGCTGTTAATATGCTCCATGTTTTTCCCTCCGATTGGAAGACACAATCTTTGTGTCTCGCTCCTCTTCACTTAAGTATTTACTAGTAAGTACTTAGCTCATTCGCACTGACTTGCTCAGGACATCAGGATAGTTAGCAGTGGTGCTGGCTAAAATCAGATATAGTGAATCATATCAGCGGTAAGGACCACTGACTAGCTGTGTAACTTTGGCTGAGTTAATCATCCACTCAGAGCTTCTGTTTCCTCATCTGTAAAACAGGGACAGCAATCTCATCTTGTAGGGTTTAAGAAGAAATGGTTGGGACCCTGAAGCATGGATTCCTTCCCCAACTCCCTTCCCTCACTGAACTGGAATCCATGAGCTCTTGGAGTACCAGAGGAAACAGAACCAATGCTTCTCCTGAGAATAGGATGCTGGAAGACACACAGATGATGTTCCCACTTAGCGGCAGTAATTAATCTGACATAGTGGTCACCAATTCTGCCCATCACCCCAGGCTTGTAGCACAGAAAGGGGAGGGCCAGGGGCCTTTGCTGTCTCTGTTTCTCTCCAACAATTAGCTGAATCATGCTGTCCTCCATTCTGTCCCCAGTTTGGACTTCCCAAGCAGCTGTGGCTAAACCTTTGCCTCCCCATCCCTGCTGTGTGGTTCCTAAGGACTCTGTCTGCCTCTCCCCTCTCCTCTCTGACTTCCTCTTTGGAGGCATGACTGAAGAAACCCAGTTCCCTGATCCCTGGCTTCCTCGGGTGATGATACTTAAAGTGGGGACCCATTAGCCAGGGAGAGGCATGAACCAGTCTGAGTGTGTAAGTGAGGGAGTGCCCTTCCTCTGCTCCTGTCTTTCTTTCTTCCTTTCTTCCTTCCTTTTTTCCTTTCTTCCTTTCTTTCTTCCTTCCTGTCTCCCTTTCTCTCTCATTTTCTTTCTTTTCTTTCTTCCTTTGTGATTTAGGGTTGAACCTTCATACTGAACTACATACCCAAACCTTTTGTCTTACTAAATTACTAAATTGGCAGGCTGTACTCCTGCCTCAGCCTCTCAGAGTGCTGGGATTTCAGGCCTGTGCCACCAGGCCCTTTTCATAATTTTTCATAGCTAAGGTAAAACATTTTACAGGGATGGGTAAAGTCATTAAACTACACACAACAAAAAGAAAGCCAATGTAGTTTACTAGATCATAGATTGGATTTTCACAGAATTACTCTATGAATTCACAACAAAATGGCTCGTCCTCAGATTGTAAGGGAAGTGCAGCACAATTTACTTCCCTCTAACTAAAGCTTAGGTCTCTCTCAGCCAGGCATGGATATAAAGATGCAAGTGAAAGATGTTTCTCTCCTTAGCTAAAAGAAATCTTGGGGTAGAACTCCAGTTTTCAAGTTGACTAGTTTTTTAATGGTATTTAAAAACAATTTTTTTTTTTTGGACTGGGCCTGTTGGCATAGACCTGTCATCCCAGCATTCTGGGAAGTGGAAGTGGGAGGATTGAAAGATCAAGCCCAGCCTGGGTAATCTAGCAAGACCCCACTTCAATATAAAAAATAGCAATAAAAATGGGCAGGGAGTATATTATATTTCAATGTGAAATCCCTGGATTCCATCTTCAGTACAAAAGAAAACACTTTCTATAAATAGCCATAGTTCCTGGGATGGGGACGTGTTTAAGCTCAGTGGTAGAGCTTCTGATTTATCTGGACTAAAGTGGAAATTGGTAATGGCAAGTCCTAACTATATTTTTTAATTTTAAGTACATATGGATTTACTTACAAGTATAGCCAGTAATTCAACTTGTTTTTCAAAAGCAGTGCTGCCCAGGGCTGGTGGAATGGCACAGCTGTTAAAGCACTTGCCTTGCAAGTGTAAGGCCCTGTCTGAGCTCAATTCCCCAGTACCACATAAAGTGAGGCATGGCAGTGCTTGCCTGTAATCCCAGCACTTGGGAGGCTGAGGCAGGAGGACTGCCGTGAGTTCAAGGCCAGCCTGGGCTCCATAGTGAATTCAGGACCAGCCTGGACTACAGAGTGAGACCCTGTCACAAAAAAAGAAAAAAGAAAAAAACTGCCTATTAAAAACCATATGGGATCTGCTTCAACAAATGATAAGAAAAAAATTAGTAAAGTGCTGCTTCTAAAGCCCTTGAAGTCTCTTAAGTAGGTTACACAAATTCTCTTTTGAAATCATGATTATGCTTCAATTGCACAGCAAGCTTTGCTTTGAGGGCCTGGCTTGGATAACAGAAAACCAGAACTCGTAGAGGTGAAATGAAAGCAGAATTACTGTGAAGAAGCCGGAGGAGAGTCAGCGGCATTTTGAATGGTATGCTCACAGCTTTTCTCAGAGGAGAGACCAGGGTTGCAAAGCTCAGCGAAGCCCACGGGAGCTTTCTTAGCAGGGAGACTCTTGCTTCCTGATCTTAAATTATATGCTGCTCTGAGCCCCTGTCTTTTCTACACCTGTGTCTTCCTGGAGGGAAGGAAACAGTGGGAAGTAGTGTTGAAGTGGAAGTTAGGTGGCTGGGCTCGGAGTCTTGCCAGCTGGCAGGACATTTCTCCTTTCCTGGCCATGTGCAAAGGAGGCAAAGGAGCTTGATCCATCAGACTAAATATGTAACCACTATGCTTTGTCCCACCAGAACTCAAGTCACTTGGACATGGGACATTATCATAGAATGATAGAGATGGACAGGACCTTTCACGGATAAGTTGGGCACTGTCATCTCCTCTAGAAAGGAAAAGGGACTTGTCCAAGGTCACACAGTTCATTAAAGGTAAAATCGAATTAGGACCCTGTATCCTACCTCTTCAGTCAGTGTTTTCACCAGAAAGTCATACTATTTCAAAAACTCAGAGGACATGCAATTCATGTCCCTGGTCCCACAAACTCTCCCAGACATGTTACAGATTTTGGTCTTCTTCCTGCCCACTCATCAAAAACACTCTGGATTAATGAGTTAAGTCCTTGTACTCTTTGCACGCAAGGAGCAGGGAGAAATGGTGTCTCTCTTCCCTACAGTATCCTTACTTGAGAGGTTCAAAGATCAAAAAGCTTTGAGATACATTTTCAGAGGTCACTTTCCCAATTTAATCTCATCTTCCAAACTATCAAATCACCTAGTGAATTTAGCAGGAAGGCCCCTCAAGGGGATAGAGAAGTTCCAGCAAAAGAAAATCTGGGCCAAAGAAGTCCTAGGATTGGCATTCTCTGTGTTGGGTCTCCATTTGACACACAGAGAAGGGTCCTGTCCCAGGGTGGGCTTGCTAGTAGGTGAATAGAGCTCCCATCTTCTCCAATATGAAAAAATAAAATCTAAACAGAAACAAAAGACCTCCTAGCTCCATCTCAGCCAACCTTTCCCCACACAATGCACTAACTGTGGAATGTAAACTAACAGGATTAAATAAAAGTGAGGGTGCTGCATAAATCCTGAACACTGGGCACCTGGCAGGGATTGTCATTTTTCCTGGTATCTCCCTAGACATTCTCTAAAGCCCAACTCAAATGACATCTCCAAAGACCCAGTCAGAGCTACTTGGGTTCAATTCCTAGCTTCACTGCCAATTTGCTGTGTGGTCATGGACCATGTGGTAACTTCTTTATGCTTCAGTTTCATGTCCTGCAACTGAGAATCACAATAACTATTTTGTAGAGTTACTGGGGTGCCACCAAGGTCACACTTGCCAAAGCCACAGTACTGTGCCTAGAAATGCTGAGTAAACAAGGGAGTTGGAGCACCCATCTCCAGACGTCTGACCCAGCTCCTTTTACTCTTCCATCCCTGGCTTCTCCCCACCTACTTACTCCAAAGGGGCCAGACAAGGCTGAGCTGGCATGTCCTTACCTTGCTAAGGTCCCCCAGGGCCATAATCTTGGTGACAGACCTCCTGCTGAGCTGCTCTTTCACCCAGACCTCGATCTGCTTGTTCCACTTCATGGTGAACACGTAGAGAGCATAGGCCAGCAGCAGCAGCAGGCTCTCCCACCAGGCAATGAGGCTGTCCAGGAAGAAGACGATGAGCATCGACAGGTCAAGGATGTAGAAGGAGACGTCACGGAACAATGGCCACCAGGTGAGGTTGAGGATCTCCCGGGAGAAGAGGGCACAGGTGCCAATGACAAAGAGGATGTTGAACACAGCAGAGCCCACGATGGTACCAATCCCCACATTGCTGTGGGAAATGAAGACGCCGATGAGGGAAGTGAAGAGCTCCGGGGCAGAGCCTCCAGCAGCCATGAACGTGGCACCTGCCACATCCTCAGAGATCTGGAGCTTGTCTGTGATAACGCCCAGGGCTGGGACAAAGTACTCATCACACACAATGGCCAAGGCCACAAACACATACATCATGCCAAACACATGCAGGACCACCCAGCCCTGCCGCCGATCTTCCATGCTGAACAGGTCTGGGGGGTACTCTGCCTTGGGATGAAGGTCTGGCCAGCCAGGTGGCAGTGCTGAGGGTACATGACCATGCACCTCTGGGGGTAGAGTCCGTGTCGGGCTTGGGGATGGCGCAGGGTTTAGAGCTGGAGCTGGATCCACAAACACACAGTGACGAACCTGAGTGGTGGGACTTGGAGTGACTTTGGGTGGTACTGAGGTGCTGTGTGCTATGGAAGGGGTCTTTTCTAGCTCCCAGATGGTAGCTGATGTGGTTTTGATGGGAGATGCACTAGTTCTGGGCCAGGGATTCCTAATATTTCCAGCAGCAGTGGAGGCTTTGGGTTTTGCCGGGCCACTGCCTGTCATGGTACTTGTCACTTGTCCCTCTGACATGGCTGATGTGTGTCCCAGGGCTGTTCTCTGGGGAGTTGATGGCTTGTCCTCTCCCACTAACCTCCAGGGACTGCCTGAGCTGATATTTTTTTCCTTTCTCCTGGAACTAGTCATGGTGTCCTTTTCTACTCTACTCCTTGGAGAAGTCAAGATGTTTGTTTCTAACTCACGTGTTGGGAAAGCTAAACTCCTAAGAGTAGCTGGGGTGGCTTCTTCTGATTTTCTCTTGGGAAAACTAGTCTCCAGTATTTTATATGTTGACATAGTTTCATGGTCTTCTGCTGTGGTCCCGGAGGTGATCACATGGGTTGTTCCCATTGTCATGACTGCAGGTGGTACACCAGTGTCTGTTATTGTACCAGGTGGGGATGGGGTGTGCTTTACCTTTCTCCTGGATTGAGTTGGGCTGTAGCTCTTCATTTCTCTTCTTGGTGCTAAGGTGTAAGTATTTACCATTGGTCTGCCTGATGTTGGAGTGTAGCGATTCTGTGTAGTAGTGGGTGTAGTCGGCAGATTTTCCTTCATTCTTTCTGTGCCTGCTGCTGTTGGGCTATCATCATTCTTTGGTGTAGCTGATGTGGTCTTGGCCGTTCTTCTAATTGTGCTGGTGATAATCTCTGTTGTTATGCTAGGAGTTGCTTGATCCTTGTCCATGGTGGTGTGGGATGCCAGCACCCCAGAGCTATCTTTTGGAGGGTCACTGCTCTCCATCCTCGGCTCATCATTGGGGAGGTCTCGGATGGCCAATTTTATGGGTTGTTGGGAAGAGACTTCTGCCCACAGTGAGGGGAGGCCCTGAGGCCTCCTCAGATGCTGATAGGTAGAACCAATGATCAACATTCCCAATAGGAAGAGGAGGCGGCTCCAATGACATCGCTTTGGCCTCAGTAAACGCCTCTCCTGTGCCCCCATCCTCATCAGTTTCCCCATGATGGCCAGTCGCTGCTGGTCACAAAAGGCCTCTCATTTTGTCCATGGAGAAATGGCAGCTGCTCTAAGATTCAGGCTGGTGATCAGGGAATATTGCTCCATGAAGCCCAGCCAGGGAGTATCCATAAACCTAGGGGGATTTAAAAAAAGTTATTTGCCCCTGTGAGGAGATCTGAGACCCAGAATTTTCACCTGGAAACAAATGATGATAAGGCCCAGGGACATGAAAAATATCACACAGGGTGCTTTATGGTGAGGGGCAATGGTCTCGGCTGGAGCAAACTACCCCTGTCCTAGGGAACAGTGCTTGCTCTCAGGACAAAGAGTTCAAAGGGGTCCTCTAGCTGCGTAGACAGGCCAGCAGCCCAGGTTCCTGAGCTGGGTCCTGTGTAACCTGTGGGTTCCATGCTATGGATTTCCTGGGCACCCCATGAAGTCTCTGCCACTACTCCTCAGCTCCAAATCTAATTCATTGGGAGCTCAGTTATCCACAGTTGGTATCTAGGCCACCAATCTCACCTTACCAAAGCAGGAAGAAGGGGGAGGCATGATTTCAAACTGTAGACAGAAAGAGCTAGCAGTAGAGGGCCCTTCTAGGGATATGAAGTTCTCATGTGTCTTGTTTTGTTTTTTGTGTGTTTGTTTCTGGACTATTTTAGAATGATTCCACTATATCAACCAAAGAGGATAAAGTTCAAACATTAATGTCATGGAGCTTCCCAGGCAGGGTAGTGTGGTAGCAGGGAAATGGGGAAGGACTTGAAGGTCTGGTTCTGACCGGCTCTGTCATCCTGAAGAGCCTGAACCTCAGTGCCTCATCTGTAAAATGGGTATGATAACATATACAGATTATGCAAAATTGATCTCTGGAAGGACATCTGGGGAAGGGCAACTAAGCATTAGAGGTCAGAAAGAGACTTTCCACTGTAAATCTTATTAGTTTTATCTTTTTATCATGTATAGGTTATCATATTTTTAAATTTAATTGTAATAATACCATCTAGTAATAGTAATAATACATATCATAGGAGTTCAGAGTAAGTAAATACATAGGGATCTGTGAAAAACACTGGATAAACAAGTGCAACCTAAGCTTAATTTTATACAAGGATACAGAAAGAAGGAACATGAGAGGTGCTCAGTCCTTTTTTATAAAGGGCAGTGAGGCTCAGCCCCAATAAGTAGTTATTAAATCTCTAAGCAATATCCACAGATATTACAAAATTTTAACTGACAATTGGTTTTGCCTATGATGGTAATACATTAGAGGTAGCTGGTATAAACCAAAAAATCTGTGACATATGAAGACACTGAGGTCCAGGGAAGAGATGTGACATACTTCACATCACACTGCTACTGGGTAACCAGGCAGAGGAGGCTCCTAACTCGCCCATCTTTCTAGTAACACATCCCTAGTTAGAGGTACAAGTGTAATTATCTTAAAAAGCAAAAGAGGGACCAGCAGAAAGAAGAGGTAGGAATGAGTGAACTTCCTTCTTTGTCCTCAGTTGGCCCCCAGACACCTTGTCCCCTTCCCTTGAACTCAGGTCAGCACTTTGTAGCAAGCCCATGGAAACTCTGGAGGGCTGCTGTCCTTGCAAGGTGCCTGTTACAGGGCTGAGCTGGTGGCCCAAAGGATCCCTCCTACCTACGTACATCATTTACCTTCAAACTTCAGCATTTGGGTGTCTTCTCAGTTCTGGAAACCTGCCCAAATCCACGGTCTCAAAGCATGGGCCTGAAGTTGATCAGCAGGAAGCACCCCATTCTCCCATCCCCAGCTCCTCTATGGAATCCTAATTCAAGGCAGGGTCGAGTGTGAAGGGCATGTCAGGGGAAGAATATCCAATCCTGGCTAATACCTGCCTCCTCTAAGAAGCTTATCAGGGCATTGTAAAGTTCTGGGTCCCAGAGCCTCGGACCGAGCTCGAGGGGTGGGAATGAACCTTTTACCACAGACACACATGGGTTTCCTTGGGCCCCAGAGCCAGTAAGAAACTCCTAAAACTTGCTTCTAAGCTATGGGTATGAGATGTTGTTCAGAGTTTCCATGCTTAGGCATGGAGAAATGCAGAGAGATTCAGAAGATGCTCCAGGGAGACCAAGAGAAAGTGCACTGGGGCTTAAGAGATCAGAAGACTTTGGTTAGCACGAAGCTCCCCTTGCTATGGGGCGGTTCTAAATATAATCTAAATGTAAATATGGGGACAACCGTACATGTCCTACCTATCTGTAGGATGGATATAAGAATCAAAATTAAAAGTGAGGGACTGTGAAAAAATATTTTGCTAACTTTAAAGAATTTCACGCATAAAATGTTTTATTGGGCCTAACAGAAATCCTTGGGGGAGCAGACTGGATGGAACAACCCCAGGTACACAAAGCGTTGGCTCCTGGGGCCTCTTGCACCTCTAGCCCCTGACTTGGAGCTGATCAAAGTAGGAGTGGATGAAAGCATTCAGGGGAGTGGGGGTCTTCTGATCCTACAGCAGTGGTTGATGGCGAAGCCATCACAGTCACTCAGATAACTACATCTGGTGTTTACTGCCTGGCTTCCTCCCTGCCATTTCCCCCAGGGTATGTGGATGGCATGCACTTCAGGTCCTTTTGATCTGACATAGCAGGCAATCCCTCCCAACCTCACCTTTGCCTCATGTCACCTCAGGTGTGACATGTTACATAACATGCTCCCTTTACCAAAGCCCACAATGGTTTCTCCTCCAGAGGAAGAGCTAGTGAGCTTTGTCACAGTGTCCTGGGGTCTCTCTGGGAACTGAGACCCAGAGAGGGAGCTGAGTTCTGCTAGGTACACTTTGCTGCCCTCATAATGTAGAACCAGACCCAGTTCTTTCCTTTTTGTACCAATTATCTAACAACCTCAATCTGACCCGGAAAGATGAGAAAAGAAAATTCATAAGGTAGAATTAAAAATGATTTTTTTTCTGAGACAGGATCTCGTTCTGTAGCCCAGGCTGGTTCTGATCTCACTATGTAGCCCAGAATAGCCTTGGGATCAAGGCAATCTTTCTGTCTCAACCCCCTGAGTGCTTGGATTACAGGTGTGCACCACCGAGCCCAGCTTTATGGGGTTCTGGGGAATTGAACCCAGGGCCTTGAGCTTGCTAGGCAAGTGCTCTAACTGCTATGCTATTCCTCCAGCCCCTTTGAATAAATTTTTCCTGAAAAAATCTTCTGTTTTTACAATATCATTTATACAGTATAGAAAATTCAGGGGAAAAGCAAATTCCCAGAAATTTTCTCTCAGAGGACAAATCACTGGAGAAAGGCCAGCACCACTGAGGAAGGGAAGCTGATCTGCTTTGTTCTACAAAGTTGCCTTGTTGTATAAATCCTCCTTGGAACAGAGTGGAAAGACAGGTGGGGTTAGAGCGGATATGACCCTCACAATTATATCAGGAGCTGAGAAGGGCAAGGTTTGAAGGCTTTCTTTGCCCTCCAAAGCTCAAGGGTGTTCTCATCTTCTGTTAGAACAGCAGGGAGAGGAAATGAGATCTTGCATCTAAGGTAAAGGGTTTTTCGGCAAGGCTGGCTTGTTTGTGAGCCTGCATCAGGATTTGGTACCCACCCTATGGTGGTACAGTGGAAGATGGACAAGATTTGTCAGGGGTTATAATTTTTTATATGATACTGTTTATAGGACTAAAATGGCTGTAGTTGGGCCTGGTGATGCAAGCCTGAAATCCTACTATTCTAGAAGGCTGAGGCAGGAGGATTGCAAGTTTGAGCCCAGCCTGGGCAACTCAGCAATGTAGTGAGACCCTGTTTCAAAATATAAAATAAAAGTAAGGGGGAAGGCTGGGGAGGTAGCTCAGTGCCAAGGCTCTGGATTCAATCCTCAGTACCAATAAATGAATAAATAAATAAAAGAAAATGGCTGTATAGTTGTCAAACTGGTAGAAATGAGCACCAGGACCCCCCCAAAAAAAAACATCCTATGACACTTGATCTCTCCAAACAAGCAGCTGGACTCATCAGGGAGAGGCAGTGGTAGCTTTCAGATTGTGGGCAGCCCAGAGACAGGGTTTGTCCTCACTATCATGTACCCATTCAGAGCTGTCTGCAGTCTTGGAAGGATCATATAGATAAGTTCACAAGATGTCAGTGTGGCCACAGAAGAGTCTTCCCAGTGCTAGTACAGCTGGCAACCTGCCTCTAAAAGTGCAGGAAACATCTCATTAAGTAAAGCTTCCCATAACAAAGCTGGTTTTAGAAAGCAGGGTGATGAAGGCATAGCGAGATGCTCCTATAAATTAATATAGACTAAGAATAATGACCAGCACTGATGAAGACAGAGGTGGGGGAGTGTGAAGCATCCCAAGTGACATGGTTAAATGGTAGGATGGATCATGTCCCCTCCATATGCCATGCTTTCTAGTAGATTTTCACCTCAGCCAGAGTAAAAAGCCCCTATGATGGTCTCCAAGGTCTATCCAGCATGACTTGTAGTAGCAAAAACCGAAATCCATCTAAATGTCAATGGAAGACAGGTTACACACAATGGCACATTTTCCCAGTGGTCAATAATATACAGCAAATCAAAGGGGTGAAGTTGTAGGTGGCACAAACCTATAATTCTAGTTCTCAGAAGGCTGAGGCAGGAGGATTGGGAGTTTTAGGCCACCCTGAATTATATAACAAGTCTCTGTCTGAAGAGCAGTTAAAGCACTTACCTAGCAAGCACTTTAACCGTATGCCATTCCACCAGCCCCACAGATTACTTTCATTATCAGAAAAAAAAAAAAAAACTAGTCTTGTTTTCTTTACTTGCTTTACTTGCTTTTTCGCTGGAAGATGCTACCAAGATTTTGGAAGGGTGATTGGTGAGCCTGGCAGGAGAGCTGATAGCCCTGCAATGAGGGGCCTATAAATTTTTGACTTTATAATAAGTTTCATTTTTCTACTTTCTTAGAGAAATGTAGGATTGACCACGTTTTCTCTGCTCTCTGTTGACTCTTCCCCCAATAACCTCTCTTCCTTCCTGCCTTTCTCCTTTCCACAAAGGCACATCCAGGCTCACGCAGCAGCCCTGGGGATCCAGCTGCGGATAGGGCTCACCCCTGTTTCCAGAACCCAGGCAAAGTTAATTGGAAGTGTGTGAAAGATTTTCTTTGCTCAGAGTCTTTCCATTATTTTAGAATAAAGAGAAGCTTTGTCACTTTCTCCACGGCGCTGGAAAAGACTGAAAGAGGATTCAAACCAACTCAAAGAAGGGGGCCACCGTGTCTTATTGAACACATTTCAAGGGGAAAGAGAAGTAGCGGGAGAAACCTATAGATTAAAAAGGGTCTTTAGAGATGTATTACCAGTATCCGATGCTTGGATCTTCCTTGGATCATGATTCATGCAACCGAAGTACAAAAAGGAGACACTTTCATTTATGAGACAATTGGATATTTGAAAGCTGCCCAGAGAACTTAGTGATATAAGGAATTTATTGTTAATTACTTTAAATTTGATAATAATAACGCTTTTTTAAAAAAATCTTCTCTTTTTAATTTAATTTAATTTTACTAAGACAAGGTCTCACTCTGTAGACTATGCTGAACCCACTGTGAAGACCAGGCTGGTGTCAAACTCACAGCTATCCTCCTGCCTCAGCCTCCCGAGTGCTGGGATTATGGGTATGCGCCACCACACCTGGCTTCAGTTCTTCTCTTTTAGAGATACATACCAAAATATCTGTGAATACAATGTTATGCTAGCTGGGATCTGTATCATTATAATGTTGGGGAAAAATGAGTAGAGACCGAAAACAGAGTTAACAGCAGAAAATGGCCAAAGGCTACATAGGGATTTATTATGCTATTTCTTCCTATCTTTGTTATGCTTAAATTTTTCTGTAAGAAATTATTTTTAGAAGAAAAAAGGGTCAGACTCTGATTTCTTTGGACTTTGGTGAAAGTAGTGGGAGAGGGAATGGGAAAAAAAATGAAAGCAAAGGAGATCATGCAAGGAAGCTGTCTATTGATTTCCTTTAATGTGTCTGTGGGAAGAGGCGAATGCTGAGAGTCTCTTGAGTAGGGAAAAGAGATTCATCAGCCAATTACAGCTTGAAAGGCGCCTCCTGGAAGACCTCCTCACCCTTTGCATGGATGTGCTCTGATTTCATATTCACCCAACAACCTTCTGATTTTTAATGGGACTCTACTGAGGATGGGAAGGAAGTGCAGCACTTAATGGTGACAAAATCCTCTCAATAGTTCTACCTTTTATTGACAATTTTAATAAGTTGATTTTTGGCCTTCCACAGAAAGCCTTTATTCAAAAGAATTAGGTCATGAGGATCTGATTATCCATTGGCAAAGTAATAAACTTGAGCTTTAGGAATGGGTGAGGTAATGAATCAGACCTTGAAGCTGGACTGGAAATACCAGAACTGTAACCCCATGGCCAAGTCATTACTACTTTACAGGTAACTAGACAGCCCTTTGCCTACACATTTTTGGCCACATCCTTCAGAATACGGGAAGTTTAGAAATCATGGCTAGGCCAGGCTCAAAAATGTTAAATATCTCATTTTTTTTCTTGTAACTAAACTTAAAAATAAATTATTCATAAAGGAGAAGACAGGAAACTAGAAGGTAGACTTTTAGAGAGAAAAGGGGAATTGGGGAAAAAGGAGGTAACAGAATCAAAAACAAGCAAAACATGTTAAATGCATGTACCAGCTCCCCCAAAAGAACTCACCATTCTGTATTATTAACATGATCTAATATTTACTAAAAGTACTAAAAATTCCTAAAAAGAAATTATGATGAAGGAACCAGGCTGCTGCCTTACTTACCTACATACAATCCAGTGCCTGCTCAATCATAGCAAGGTCTTGAGAGGGTGAGACCAGCCAGGTTGAAGAAAAAAAAAAAGTTTTGGGTTTTTTTTTTGTTTATTGGTTGATTTACTGGTTTGTTTGAGACAAGATCTCACTCTGTAGTCTGGGCTGGCCTGGAACTCAGGGTAATTCTCCTGCTTACTCAGGGTAAGCCTCCTGAATGCTGGGATTACAGGCCTCTGTCACCACACCTGGCTAATTTTTGTTTTGCTAAGGGGTTGAACCCCTCAGCATGCTAGGCAAGCACTCTAGCCTCCAAGTAAGCAAGTTTTGAAGCAAACAGGGAAGTGTGCAAGCCCTGGGGCCTTCACACTAGTGAAGATGTCCCCAAACACTGGCCTTTTTTGTGCCACCTCTGATATAAAAACGGGACAGGAAAAAATTGCAAGCATATGGACCCACTCTCTCCCACAGGGCAAGCTGGGAAATGTAGGCCAGACTTGGTTGTCTAGTTGAAATCATTTTCCTTTCTTGCCCCATGCTTCTCACCCCATGCCACCAGCTAAAAGAAAAAGAGGCCAAATCCTAAGGCCTTCCAGAGGGTTTTCTGCCCCATTGGTAACCTGTGTGGTACAACAGTTGTTCTTTGCACCACAAATCTACCCAGGGGCCTGCTGGCATCCTTCCAAGCCAGCACTCCCTGACTCCCTTCAGGCCTCTGAGTCACCCCTGGCCCTTCATGGACCTCGCTGGGGCACAGATTACAGGGAGACACCAAGTGGCCAAGGGCCTATCCCTCAGCACTGCACCCTAGACGGGTTGGGGAACTAATCGACCCATCCCTCTGCGCCCTTCACAGATGGGGCGGGTCTTGGCAAAAACTGGGCTCAGAACAGCTGGGGGTTAGAGAAAGTACAGAGCACGTAGGGGGAGCATTTTTCAGTAGGGAATTAAAGAGTGGGGAGAGGATCCGCCCATTGGTTCAGAGGAACTGTGAGGGATGGCTGGGTCAGGTGGGCGACAGGGAGACGCGCGCGGAAAGGCCTAGAGGTCAGTGGGCGGGGGTTATGGGGGGCGTTGGGAAGCGCCGAGAACAGGTCCAGAGGGCGGGAAAAGACAGACCCAGCAAGGCACTGCGAAGCCGCGAGGGTTGCGGAGAGGAGGGCGGACCGCACCGGACCGCGCGCAGACAGGCGCTGAGGAGGACGCGCCCCCTGGCGTTCCCGCCGAGCCATCGCGGGAGCTCCGCCCAGCCGTCCCCGAAGCCCCGCCCAGCGCGCTGGAGGGTCGGCCCGGGAGTCCCTTTAGTTGTACGGCCCTATACTTCCGGCCGAGGCGCGCCGGCGGAAAGTTTAAGCGGACGGACTGTGGCCGGCAATGGGCTTCAGGTGAGTCGGAAGGCCGTGGGCCCGAGTGTATGTTTCGTTGCTTGTCGGGGCTCGGAGTGAAAAGGTTTAGAAGCGGAGAACCCCACAGGGCCGGCGCCGGGTGGGCTCCGGTGCCGCTTCGGAAGCCGCCCGCGCCGTCTCTGAGGCGCTAGTTCCGGGGCCCTGCTCGGGCCTCTCGCTCTGGGACCCGGGGTCTCCTTCTCCGTGCAATAGCGCGACTTCCCCTCTTGCCCTGATCCCTCTCCTTCTTCCTTCCTTCTTCCCAAGAGAGGCTTCCAGATCGCAGGTGGTTTTGACTGGCTTTAAAGGTAAAGTACACCCTCCAGTCGCGATCAGGTGTAGAAATTCAGTATTTCCAGGCTGGACGTTTAGAGATGAAGTTGTGTCTAGGGACTCGTAGGGGACCCCTCGGGGTCTGGGACTTAAAATCTCTGTGAAATCAAGCTTTGCGAGCCGAACTCCTGAGTGTTTTTCTGTTTTGTTTTTTTAAAAACGATAAGTCACCTGTAGGGAAGATTTCTGTGTATCTGGTGGAGGCTTGGCTTTTAATGCAAAGCCAGAGGCCTCAGGAGTGGGCTCTTCTTAAGACCTCTAGGAGCCTGAAGCCTTGTGTGAGGACGGTGTATGTGGGAGAGGTGGAGGGGTGGAGGACTTGAGGGTCAGCAGCAACCCAGTGAGGGATGCATCAAGTTCTCAGCAAATTGCCAGACTGGTGGACAAGGGCTTTTATTTGCTTTTATTTTTAATTAGGCCTAGACTGCTTGAGTGCGCCTTCCTTGGGCACTCTCAGTTCCCTCTTTACCCTTGTGCTTACAACCTTAGTATAGTGTTTGTTTGTTTGTTTGTTTTGTCCACAGCTTTGCCACCATTGAGGAAATGCATCTGGGAGGAGACACAAACGCATCAGTCTGGAGGAAGTGCCAGCTCTGAAGGTGTGTTGAGAGATGGCAAGATTAAAAGCTTTGGTCACCCATTCCAAGGTGAACGGCGGATTTCAGGGCCCAGACGTGGTATTTCACAACTAATCTGAGCTCGTGTAACCTGTCTCCCGTTCCATACTATTGGAGGATAGTGTTCCCCATGATGTTCAACTTTTAAAAAACATAAAGGCCTCTGTGGACGGATGAGACTACCACAAGAGCCAGATAAACTCTATACCTGGGCGTGGTACAGGGGTCCCTGAGGACAAAGAAGGAAATGCATTTCTGGGTTAAAATCTGTAACATAACCAGTTGTAGTGGCACACACCTGTAATCCCAGCGCTCGGAATGGTGAGGAAAGAGGATTGCCTTGAGTTTAAGGCCATCCTGGGCTCCATTGTGAGTTCAGGACCAGCCTGGACTACCAAATGAGACCCTGGCTCAAAACAAAACCTATACCATGTGTTTGCTAAGGAATTAATATTATATCTGATGCTAGTGGTAGTTAATTAGTCATCAAATATTTGTTGGACACCTACTGTGTCAGCTATCGTAAGTTCTGAGGGAACCTTGGTGAGCAAAGACTAACACGGTTCCTGCCCTTAGTGAGTGTGTAGTCTGATGCATGTTATTTAACCAGTGTGGCACAGACTTCACTTTTTGAACACAGCCCAGAGAAGACCCAGAAAGGAATTTTGTAAAACTGTATAGACAATTTAATACCAAGGTGATACACCTGAACTCATGGGTTTTTACTCTAGAAGACATCCATGAGCTTGTGGAGCTTGTCTGTTTTGACTTTGGATACAGTTTTAAGCTTACTAACCTGGCTTCCAGCCCACAGACATCACAGTGCAGCAAGTCAGGAGAAGGGAGAGTAATTACAGAGGATCTACTGAAAAAAAAAAAAGTAGAATGCAGGAATGCCAGCATATGGCCTAAAACTTAGAATCAAAGTAGAGGGCTTAGAACACAACAGCGTGTGGATCCCTGGAGTATGAGGCTTTCTTTCTATATGTATTCTATACATTACTTGTTCCCTGAGACCTGAACAGTAATTACGGACAAGAGAGTTAAATGGGATACACGGAATTAGTTTAATTTTAAACTAAAAGCATGGGTGCTCAGCATTTTGGCTTGCCTGGGCCACACTGAAGAATCCTCTTGGCCTACATATAAAATACCTAATATAGTTAATATAACCAAAAAAAAAAAAACCCTTTTTGATGGTACAGGTATTTAGCTTGAGCCCAGGGCCCATTTTTTTTTTTTTTTTTTTGAGACCCTTACCCTGTAGTCTACGCTAGTCCTAAACTCACTACATACCCCAGGATGGCCGTGGACAAATGGCAGTCCTGCCTCAGCCTCCTGAGTGCTTGGATTATAAACATGCATGACCACACCCAGCTAATGTTTATGTGGTACTGGAGAATCAAAACCAGAGCCTTGTGCATGCTAGGCAAGCACTTTAACCACTTAACTATGCTCATATACCCACCTATTTCTTATTTTTGTGACAGGGCCTCACTGAGTTGAACTTGTAGTCTTCCTGCCTTAGGCTCCCAGAGTGCTGGGAATATAGGCCTGCAACATTGGGCTTGCCTAATGTTTTAAGAAAGCTTACAGGGGTGGAGGAATTGCATAGCAGGTGAAGTGTTTGACTTGCAAGCACAAGGCCCTGAGTTTGATTCTCCAGCACTGCATAAAGCCGGGCGAGGTGGTACACACGTGTAATCCCAGCACTCAAGAGGCTGAGGCAGGAGGATTGCTGTGAATTGAAGGCCAGCCTGGGCTCCATAGTGAGTTCAGGACCAGACTGGGCTACAGAGCAAGACCCTGTTTCTAAAAAAAAAAAAAAAAAAGTGGTTACAGAATTACATTGAGCTCCCTTCAGAGTTTCCTTGGCCTCTTGCAGCCACAGATTAAACAAGCTTGAAGATTCTTTGCTGTAAAACTTCGCAGAATCTTTAGTCTGATTTGAACTCATTTTTCTTGGCGCATCGCTCCAGAACAGTGTTCGGCTATACACACTTGGGGAAATGCTGGTATAAAGAGAAACAGCATAGCAGTGTGCTGGGTGGTATTGGTATTTAGAGCTCTGATGCCAAGTCATCTTAAGAATGAATTATGTTTAGCTCACAGTGTTTAATTGGAAAAGGGTATGCATTTTAATTATCAAAATTATTAAACATCTAGAACTTAGTGGAATAGTCAGAAAATCTTAGCTCTCTATAGTGCATTTTACTGGTGTTAGATACATCAGTCATTATCTTATTTAAAGGTACCCATAGCTAATTGTGTAGCTAAAAAAAAAAAAAAACTTTCTATTTGACCTGGGCCTCTGAGCCCTATTTGTAGCATTGTTTTTGTGAACCTATATGTTCTGCCTTCCCAGCAACCTTCTGAGAAAAAGAGTGTTAGACTATCACATATTTGCAGACAAGCACTCTACTAACAGTCAGCTAGTTAACTCTTATATGTTTTGAAGAGAATTCTTAAAAAATTAATGAACATTAAATTTCTAAGGTGTTTTTTTATCTACCCATCATCTTCCCTAATTATATATGGTATTAGCAGTCTGAGTTTTTATGAATTGGTTCTCAGTGCACATTTATAACTCTGACCTGCCTTTATTCGTTCTTATATAAATAGTTGTTTGTTTTTTTGTTTGTTTGTTTGTTTGTTGAGACAGGGTCTCACTCTGTAGCCCAGGCTGGTCCTGAACTCACCATGGAGCCCAGGCTGGCCTTGGACTCACAGCAATCCTGTCTCAGCCTCCCAAGTGCTGGGATTACAGGCGTGTGCCCCCACACCCGTCTTACGTGATACTGGGGAATTGAACTCAGATACTTAGCTAAGCAGGCTTTGTAACCCACTGAACCATTCCTCCAGCCCATAAATACTTTTTTATATATCTGTGTCATTTATTTATGGTTATATGATGTTTTCATTGTGTCCGTAGAATACATTTCGCTTAGAGTAGCAGGAAGTTGTATTCCTATGAATAGGTTTATATCATGATCTTCTTTCTTTGTTTTTGAGCACAGAAATTTTTTGTGCTTCATGCTAGTTTTTTGTTTGTTTGTTTGTTTGTTTGTTTGTTTGTTTGTTTGAATTCTTCCAGTACTGGGGATTGGACACAGGGCCTCATGTGTGCTGGGTAAGAGTTTCAGCCACTAAACTATATCCACCATATTTTTTCAAATTTCATTTTGAGGCAAACTACCGAGTTACCCAGGCAGATCTTGAACTTGTGATCTTCTTGCCTCAGCTTCCCAGGCACCTGAGATTGAAAGCATGTGTCTACATGCGTGGCTCTGTAGGCCTTTAATCCATAATTTTAAATAACTCTTTGTTTTCCTTTATTTCTACACTTTTACTTTCCTACACAATTGCATGAGAGAATTTTAGCTTTTGTACTTACTCCTTTTCTTTTCCTCCACAGTTAAAGCAGCACTGGTATTGCCAATGAGGCTCATACTGTTGCTGTTAAAATGCTTAATAATTTCTGGTAAAGTCTAATTTGTATTATGTCTCTGTTGATCATCGTTTTTGTATTTTGCATTTTTTTTTCAGTGCCAGCACATTCATTTGAATAAAACAAGGACCTAAGCCACAAAGTAATTATTTGCTTGCACTAATACTGACATGTTCATTAAGATGTTGATGATAGCAAAAAAGAATGGTTGATTCTCAGATAGTACCATCAGTAACAAGTGAAAATATTCTGCAGTAAACTGAGTGTTGCAGAAGTAGTGTGAGAATGTTTATTAAAATGGAGTTGTATTAAAATTGAAAATATGGAAGTCAAGGGCAACCTGAATTTATATTTTTTTCAATAGAAGTACTTAAGGTAGCTCTGCAGTGGGTAATTCAAGAATGACCTGTGCATTGAATAGAATGATCTGTGCTTCTCTCTCCCTGAGGTCTCTGCATATTCCTCTCACTTCAACTTCACTGGCACTAACTTCACTTATTTCTGGGTAACTAGTTAAAATTACAATGAGAAAAATGTTTTTTCCTCCCCATAATATGTAAGCCCTTTTCATTTTCCACAGCATTTCTCTGTTTCTAGCCGTTTGTTCACACTCCGATCGGGAGCACTGGCAGCACGTGCACCATGCCGACGGTGGTGGTAATGGACGTGTCCCTCTCCATGACCCGTCCTGTGTCTGTCGAGGGCTCTGAGGAGTACCAGCGGAAACACCTTGCAGCCCACGGTTTGACAATGCTATTTGAGCACATGGCCACAAATTACAAGCTTGAATTTACAGCCCTGGTGGTTTTTTCATCACTTTGGGAGTTGATGGTCCCCTTCACCAGAGATTATAACACCCTTCAGGTACAAAAGGGAATATGGTTTTGTGTGTACAGGGGCCACACTTTCTGAGAGGAAAATAGTATTATAATATTGACCTCAGTTTTTAAATTTGAAATTGTTACTAAATGTACATATACTGATTTGTGTAGCTGTAAAACAAGACGCATAACAAGTAGGTCATATGCCTTTCTTTAGTAAAGTTGTGAAATAGAGGTGGGGGTTGTTGCCTTACTTTCTCTTTGTTTTCTGGGAGTTGTGGTGGACAGGAGAGCATCTCAGGATGTAGTGTTTTGTTCCCTAAAACTGTTCTGGGCTGGGAGCACAGCACACTGGTTAGAGCGGTTACCTAACAAGTGCAAGCCCCTGGGTTCAATTCTTCAGCACCACATAAGTTGGGCGTGGTGTTGCATGGCTCTAATCCCAGCACTCTGGAAGCTAAGGCAGGAGGATTGCTGTGTGTTCAAGACCAGCCTGGGCTACATAATGAGTTTAGGACGAACTGGACTGCACAGCGAGATTCTGTCTCAAAAACCGAACAAAAAACACCTCTGTGTCTTTAGGTTCCATACTTTAATTTTTTTTTTTACTTCCCAATAAAACTTGAGGAAATAAAATATACCTCTATAAAAGCCCTTATTCTGTAAACCAGGTATGGTGGCACACTCCTATAATCACAGCCCTTGGGAAGCTGAAGCAGAAAAATTGCTGTGAGTTTGAGGCCTGCCTGGGCTCCATAGTGAGTTCGGGACCAGCCTGGACCATAGAGGGAGACTGTCCCAAAAACAAACAAACCAAAAAAGAACCCCTCTTATCCTGAAGCAATTCAAAATATTTGCTCTCACGTACACTTGTAATCCCAGCACTTAGGAGGCTGAGGCAGGAGAATTATTGTAAGTTCAAGGGCAGCCTGGGCTACATAGTGAGTTCAGGACCAGCCTGGACTACAAAGCAAAACCTTGTCTAAATAAAAGGAAAAAAAAAATTATATATACATATATATATATATACATATATATGTATATACATACATACATACATAAATACATATATATATGTATTCACTCTTTACCAAGTAGCTATGTATCCCAGGCTAACCTCAAACTCACCTCAGTCCTTCTGCCTCAGTCTCCCATGCTGAGATTATAGGCATGTGCCACCATGTACACCTGTGGTGCTGGGGGGTTGAACCCAGGGCCTTGTGTTTGCTAGGCAAGCATTCTAATTGCTATGTTACTCCTTCAGCTCAACTTCACTTTTTTTTTCAATCTCACCTTTTTAAAGAGACTCGAGAGCTTTTATTAAGGCCAGGAATGATAGCCCACATCTGAACCTCCCCCACCCCCTAAAATATGCCGAGCCAGTTCTTTTAAATTAAGCTTTGTCTGCTTGTTAGTTTGTTGTTGGAGATAGGACCTCACTGTATAGCCCAGCTGGCCTTAGACATAGTGTCCTTTTGTCTCAGCTTCCTGAGTAGCTGGGATTACAGGAGTACACTACTGTACCCAGCTTGCACTGGCTTTCTTATAAGTGACCAAGCTAAGGATTTTTGCTACTCAGCATTTCTGAAATTTAGTGAATTGCTACGTAAGGAATGAGATATAATGGTTGAGAGCAGGAGCCTTGGAGTCAGGCAGCTCGGGTCAAAGCCAGTCTCCAGTTCTGAGGCTGGGAAAGCTACTAATCTATACCCAGGTTTCCTCATTTAAACATAGAGTTAACAGTAATGTGATGACTACATCCATGTAAAATGCCCATAGTGGGATTTAGGATAAAGCTAATAATACTCAATACATTTGTCATTGTTTTTGTGATGCATTCTTTAGTATTTTTCTTCAAGGTCCACAAGCTATAAACTCAAAATAAATAAACAAATTTGAAGGACTTTCCACTTTTCACATAATAAGGTGGGGAGTTAGCTCGCTTAATTCTCCTTTGTAGTTGAAGAAGTCTGTTTTATTGTTTGTCTTTAAGAACCTGTGCTTTGGGCCTCTCAAACTGAACGTCCCCTGTGTAATATTCGTACTGAGAACAGTGTGTGTTGTTTTCTAATAACAAAACAGTAAAGAATAATGAGCAGTTCTATTTTTGATTTAACAAGGAAGCACTGAGTAACATGGACGATTATGACAAAACCTGCTTGGAGTCTGCACTAGTTGGTGTCTGCAATATTGTTCAGCAAGAGTGGGGTGGCGCAATTCCTTGCCAGGTAAGGATCGATGCCTCTTCTTTATTGTCCCTAGTTAAAAACATTTACCACTGTGGTGCTTTGATTGTCCTCAGGCTCTCACACAGCAGGCACTATGATTGACACAAACTGCATTTTACACTCCTGGCATCTTTTTTTAAAAGAAGACACTGACTTACTTTGATCATGTCACACTAACTCATGGGAATATGCTCAAAAAGTAGCAAGTAGCAAACTGGTAAGATTTGCATAAAAGACAAAAAGCTTATGGTGGGATTTTAGAACTCTATTCCCTGGGTGGAGTGATTATAATTTTGAGTGATAGAATGATAAACATCAGTACAATATAGCCTGTCTTCACTATCCCATTGTAGCCTGTATTTGGCCAACATTAACCCCTCTCAGCTCTTGAGTTGTCTAAAAAGTGAAGAGAATGAATGTCATAAAACCTTTTGCTTTCAAAGCTGGGGGAATGGCACAGCCATTAAAGTGCTTGCCTAGCAAGAGCATAGCCCTGAGTTCAGTTCCCCCGCTTCTCAGCTGGACGAGGTAGCACGCACCTGCAATCCCAACACTTGGAAGGCTGAGGCAGTAGGAATGCATTGAGTACAAAGCTATCCTGGACTACATAGTAAGTTCAGGACCAGCCTGGGCTACAGAATGAGACCCTGTCTCGAAAAAAGAAAAAACACCTCTTGCTTTTTGCATGGTCCACAGTGGGTCCACATTAGATCATTTAGAGTGGAGTAGTAACGGAGAAAGAATTACAAGTTTGCTATAAACAAGAACTTCAAGCATTGGTAGCATATGGAGAAGCAGAAAACAGATGTGGCTGAAAGGAAAATCCTAACGGTATTCCACACTATGCAGGTGCCTGTGGCAGTTAGTTAACTCTGCTGTTATATCATGAAGAAGCCATAGATAACTAATGAGTACATGTTCAAATAAAACTTTATTTACGATACCGGGTAGTGGGCTAGGGTTGGTCTGTGTGCCACATTTTGTTGGCCTCTGGTGTGTGACTATTTTGTTGTTGTTTTGGGTTTTTTTTTGAGACAGGGTCTTGCTCTGTAGCCCAGGCTGGTCCTAAATTCACTATGGAACCCAGGCTGGCCTTGGACTCACTACAATCATCCTGCCTTGGCCTCCCAAGAACTGGGATTACAGCCATGTGCCACCATGCCCGGCTTACGTGGTGCTGCTAAGAACTCAGGTACTTAGTGCTTGACTTAGCGCTTCCTAGGCAAGCACTTTAACTGCTGAGCCATTCCTCCAGCCCCCTAGTGTGCGACTTTTTATTATGAATCTAAGACAAGATCCAACAGCATCAATAACATCACTGGTATTTATTTTTTAGTTAAAAATAGGGCTGTTTGCCTGAGAGTGAGGGAGGAGCATGGATGGATTCAGAAGAAGGAAAGGAGGGAATATGGAAAGTGGTGGGAATAGTTTTATCCAGATGGTAGAGATGGTTGCATCCCTGAATATAGTTGTCAGAAATGTATACTAAAAACAGTAATTTTTCTGCTTGTACACTATATTTTAATAATTTCAACTTTTTTGTTTTTTTAACCGGGCTCACTCTGTAGCCCAGGATGGTCATGAATTTACTATGGAGCCCAGGCTGGCCTTGAACTCCTGGCAGTCCTCTTGCCTCAGCCTCCTGAATGCTGGGATAACAGGTGTGCATCACCATGCCCAGCTTATGTGGTGCTGGGGAATTGAACTCGGGTACTTAGTGGTTGACGTAGTGCATGCTAGGCAAGCACTTTAACCACTGAGCCATTCCTCCATCCCCAGAAATTCCAACTTTAAAAACAAAATTTAGCTAGACCTGTAATCCCAGCTCAAAGGGAGACAGGGGAGGAGCGTCAACTTTGAAACCAGCCTGTGTAACTGGTAAGACCTTGTCTCCAAGTCAAAGATTCAAAAAAAAAAAAAATGGGCTTGTGATGTACCTCAGAATAAAGGCTTCCCCAGTACCACACACAAAAAAACAAACAAACTCTTACTTTGAAAATCATAACAGAAAATAAACTCTTGGATTTATGAAGAACCTGGCCTCTACAAAGGTTAATTCAGATTACTTTAGTGTATACTTTCTGAAGGAGCCAGAAAGTGCCTTTGATCAGTTGTTGTTGAGAAATAAAAGTTTAGGGCTGAGAGTGCAACCCAGTGGTTAGAGTACTTATCCAGCACACCCAATGCCTTGTGTTCCTGACTCCTGGCAAAATAAAAAATTTAGATGAGTGTGGGTTGGGGGCATAGCTCGCTGGTTAAGGTGTTTGTCTAGCATGCCTGAGGCCGTGGGTTGAATCCCCATCACCACATAAAGTCGGGTGTGGTAGCACACATCTGTAATCCCAACACTTGGGAGGCTGAGGCAGGAGGACTGCTGTGAGTTCAAGGCCAGCCTGGGCTGCATAGTGAGGTGGGACCAACCTGGACTACTACAGAGCTAGACCCTGTCTAAAAAAGAAACAAACAAACAAACAAAAAAATGCAGGTGTGATATCCTGCATTGGAGGTGTTCTGATTAACCTCTATAAATGGAATAGCTGATTTCATAACTGCTGAATAACTGAAGTTATGTTGTATATTCTGATTTGGTAGCTAGTAGGTAGTAGCAGTTTGAATTGCTGTTTTTTTCTGTGGTCTTAAACAAGAAACTCAAAAAATTTTAAGAGCCATACCTTGTAGCCATGTAGATGTACGCCTTTGTTGTTTTTCTTTTTTTGAATTAAAAAAAAAATCTGCCTTTGATAGGACCTAGAGGAACCTGAGCTAAGACTTGCTAAGTGTATCAGATCTAAGACACTGTGGTGGTGTTTTTGTTTGGTTTTTTCTTTTTTTCCTCATTTGATACAGGGTCTCTGAACTTACTATGTAGCCCATGCTAAGAAAACAAGACTTTGTGGAGAGGGAAAGGGGGTGTGGTGAGGAGGGTTAAGGGAGTAGGAAGGGGAAAGGGTTGTGATACATAAATTTTTAAAAAGCTGTGATGCCAGAAGAAAATCATTATTTAGCAGTTGTTGGTACCTGCAAAAGGAAGTTGCTTGTAGTTGACCACCTTCCCAAAAGATGAGGTCCCTCCAGGGGACCGCCGTTAAACCTTCTTAGGCTATGGAAGTAAGTGCCCATCTTCATACTTATGTGTTATATAATACCTAATACTGCTTATTATCAAGTTCCTGGACTAGACAAAGGAAAGCAAAAATAATTCTCCTCAGGGGTGCTGTTAAGTTGCCCACCTCACATGAACAGGATTGCCCTGCAGAAAATGGAAAATGATTTTGCAGCTGCCACTTCTTTTTTTTTTTTCTCCTTAATAAATTTCTATTAGTATGCAGACTGGAGGAATGGCACAGTGGTTAAAGTGCTTGCCTTGCAAGAGCAAGGCCCTGAATTTGATTCCCTAGCACTACATGAAGCTGGGTGTGGTGGTACACATCTGTTATCCCAGCACGCGGAGGCTGAGGCAGGCCATTTGTCCTGAGTCCTAGGGCAGTCTAGGCTACACCAGTGAGTTGAGGACTAGCCAGAGTTACAGAGCGAGACTCTGTCTCAAAAAAAAAAAACTTTATTATTATATATTTGTGGTAATGAAAATTCCATTCAGCTTGGGGATTTGTACATGTACGTATCACATCTTTTTTCTTTTTGTTTTTTTTTTTTTTGTGTGTGTGTGTGTGGTACTGTGGATTGAGTCCAGAGCCTTTATACCAAGCTATATTCCAGCCCATTTTTATTTTTGAGTTTGAGACAAGGTCTGGCTAATTTTCCCAGTCTGGACTTGACCTTCTGATCTTCCTGCCTCTGCCTTCACAAATGATGAGATTATAGGCTTGTGCAGCAAGGCCTGGCTACATATCAACCTTAATCATTTTTGTCTGCCTTTCCTTCCTCACCTTCGTGGTAGCTCCTTTCTACTCTCTTATTACTGGTTTACTTCATTGGCTTTTTCAAGTTATGTGTCCAATAGTCTGCTGTTTGGTAGTGGGGGTCAAGCCCAGGGGCACACTCTACTGTTGAGCTACATTGTGGCCCCTGTTTTTATTTATAATAATTATTAAACTTGAAATCCTCCTGCCTTAGCCTTCTCAGTAGCTAAGATGACAGGTGTGTACCACCACATCTGGCTCTCAAGTGTACCTTTTTAAAATGATAGTGTATGCTTTGGGTTAAGTGTCCCTTATTAAGGCATATTTAAAGCAGCTGTCATTTTAATTGAGGGATAAAATTTATCATTTTTAAACATAAGATGGTAAAGCTCTGACTTCTGGACATGTAGAACAAACACGTTTGTAGGCATGGACCTTTAGTGCCAGCTCTGCCTAAGGGACAGGGTTCTAGTTTTATATAATTAAGTAAAAATTGGTTATGAATTTTTTGTCATTTTTTAAATGTATAGAAGGCTTTTTGAAAATTTGCTTAAGTAGAGTAAAATGCATATTTTAAATATACAGTTCACTTGGTTTTGACAAATAGACTTATGTAACCACTGGTGCAGTTAAGCTGGAAAATGTTGCTATCGCCCCATGGTCTCCCCGTGCTCCTTTTCAGCAGTGAAAATGTGAAAGTGGAGCTGCTTTAAACATGTAGTAACTTTATTGTGTAAATATCTTTCTCTTTTTGCAATCAGGTTGTCCTGGTGACCGATGGCTGTCTTGGCATTGGGAGAGGGTCACTGCGACATTCTCTAGCTACACACAATCAAAGAAGTGAGAGCAACAGGTTTCCACTGCCTTTTCCTTTCCCGTCTAAGTTATATATCATGTGCATGGCAAATTTGGAGGAGGTAATATCTTTTCTTATGCTTTTCTTTCAAAAAAAAAAAGTTTGATTAGGTAAATTTTAGTGCTCAGCTTATTTTTTAATATATTCTTTTTTCTTTTTTCTTTTTTTTTTTTTTTTTTTTTTTTTTTTTTTTTTTTGAGACAGGGTCTTGCTCTATAGTTCAGGCTGCTCCTGAACTCACTATATAGCCCAGGCTGGCCTGAATTCACAGCAGTCCTCCTGCCTCAGCCTCCTGAGTGCTAGGATTGCAAGCATGTGCCCCCAAGTCCAACTTATGTAGTGCTGAGGAATTGAGGAATTGAACTCAGGGCCTGTGCTTACTAGGCAGGCATTTTAACTGCTGAGCTACACCCCCAGCCCCTCAATTAGTATTTAATTGCACATGCTGGAACATTGTACTACATTGGATTTCAGTTATGGCTGGTCACTATTTATGTCTTAAAGATCCTCGGTCTCTATGTTATTCGGGAGTATTGCCTCATCTTAGGAACAAGGTGGAAGTTGCTATCCACCAAGACAGTGGGTTGTGAAAGGTTGAGATGCCTTTTTTATTTTAGTCATTCCTCTTATTTAAGAATTCTGATTTCTCTCCCACCAAAAATGCAGGGAAATACAATCCGAGTCTTTGGTAAAGTGACATTACTCCAAGGTGTGGTTTACTAAACACTTTGCTTGCTGGTTTTCTCATTTATTTGGGAAAGTTACTTAGCCTGTCTTTTCTCTCTCTACAATACTGTTAATGTTGGTTCTTGCTAAAAGATGTTAGAAGCATTCAGGAGGGAATTCAGTGTGGAAATACTAACTGTGGTCTCCTTGAGGAATCTTTGCTAAACTACTTCTGAATGAAATAGCTCTGCTAGGGTATTTATATAACATGCCTCTTTGGTAACTGAGTCAAATCATTATAGTTAACTTTTGTCTCCTATCAGCTATTAAGAAAATCACCTCAGTTACTTATTGCCTCTGTTACTTTGATGGCTGTGACCTTGGTAAGCTAACAATAGTCTGGTAATTTGTGCCACTTTTTAAAAGAGACATCTCTTGATTTGTAGCTTCAAAGCACTGATTCCTTGGAGTATCTTGAACGTCTCATAGATTTAAACAATGGTGAAGGACAAATTTTTACTATTGATGGTCCCCTGTGCTTGAAAAATGTACAGTCTATGTTTGGGTGAGTATGTGCCTCAAGCTTTTTACCTACTTTACAATCCAGTATCCTAATTTGACCCCCCAGGAGGAGCGCCTGTTTTGTGCTTTCCCCAACTTACCCAGGCCTCAGTTATAAGGATTGGTAGTAATGAGTTTTGAAAGCTCACTCCCTCTTAAATTAAACATGACTAAACTTCTAGGGACTATCAGTGTAGACTGTCTGACCATCACAGAGTAGTTTCAAAGATGCTTGTGTTTGGGTTTTTCAGAATTGAAATTTCCTTATCAAAAATACCAGATGGTGCCCTCTTTCACAACCCATCAGATTTAGTTTTGGACTCAAAATGAAAGGGAAATGGACTTTGCACCTTAAAAAATTACTTTTCTGTGTATCCTATTTCTGTCTGTATAACAAGTCAACATTGTGTTCTAGAAAACTGATAGACTTGGCATATACACCTTTCCATGCTGCTCTCAAGTGCGGCCACCTCACTGCAGACGTGCAGGTCTTCCCTAGGCCAGAGCCTGTCGTTGTGGATGAAGAAATTGATCCCATCCCTAAAGTCATTAACACAGGTAGCTTTTAAGAAACATCCTTCTTAGTTTCCTGTTATCCTTACTTCCTTCTAACTTGTCACTTTTACTTTCTTATCCAGATTGGTTAAAAAGAATCTTGTATGTTGATACTAGAGTGCTTCAGTGCTTGGGATAGGTGGTCGTATTACATAAAGGGTGGCAGGTAAATGGTATTTGTGGTGACCATAAGCTAATTGCCAACTCTGGATCGTCATAAACACAAATTTCTACATTTTGAAATCATGGCCAGACTTACCAGCACTGAAATCTTTGAGGAGATTCTTCCCAGAGATACTAAGATTGATGAACATCATAAGGAAGGGCTGTCATCTGGACTTAGCACTATGAGTCTTATTGTGAGGCCCTGGAAAGGTATTGTCTCCAGTCGTTAGTGGCTCAGTGGATAAAATCCACCACACGCTCTGAGCCCCTGTTTCTGATACACACCATCTTCTAGCCCTGCTGCTTGCATTAGGACTAGAACGTAGCATATCTGTTGCTTTATCATGCTTAGCTGAGGTTGGCAACACCACACTTAGCTGAGACAGGCAATGTAGAGTTCAAGAGAGTGGGTAGCAGTAGAGAGAACTGCCTCCTGATGGTGGACAGACACCTTCAATGGTGTGCACCTCTTCAACCTCTTGATCCTGGGATGGATATGACTCTTGGTCACAGTTGCAGCTTGATGGACCCTAGTCATGATGTCTGATGCTTAGTATATGTACCTTCAGTAATTAGCCAGTCATAAATGGTTAAAATCAAGTGTGTAGCAAATGTTCATTGTTTTGGGTGTAGAGATTTAAGAGTGAAACGCTGAGGGCAGACTTTTTAGATTTTGTGCCTTTAGCTTTTGGCTCTCTGAAAGCACAGTGTCCATCTGTATTCATTGACACAGTCAGCAGTATATTACACTGTGCCAAATGTTTTGTCGCCTTCAAAACAGTTAAATTTCACTTCTATCCTTTTTCAGTGAGTTACTTGAGAGCTTGTTTGGGGGTTCTAGCAGGTAGTCCAGATACTCATATATCTTTGACCATGGAACAGACTTTGTCTGGCGGGGAACATCGTTGTCTTAGACTGAGCATACAGCTTCAGGAGGGACGTACGTGGAGCAGTGAGGGAGGAAGGGGACACCCGATTAGCCAGTGAGAGCAGCGGAATCAACCCCGGCAATCAGTGGGGTGACAGATGTCCTAGCCAGATTGCCCTTCCTTCTTCAATGAATAATTTGATCTTTCCTTTCCATTATAAACTTTTAGTCTAAGATCTTTGTTAGGACTTGTATTTAAACCACTTTGGGATATAAGAGGCTTTTTCTTCTCCTCAAGTGAAAGTGGCCTAGCCTGTGTTGACTCGTTCCTCAGCTAAGGGAGATAGTGACAAATGAGTCTCCAGAGAAGCTGACTTGCTAGTGCATTACAGGTACCCTGGAGTCACCAGAATTCTGATTCTCTTAAAAATTGTCTGCTCAGAAGGAAGATTGAAAAACATTCAGTAACACATTAATAGTGGTTTCCTTGGGTTTTTTAAATTATTATTATTGTTTACTTAGTACTGGGGACTTAACCCAGGGCCTTGACACTAAGCTATGTCCCAGCCTGTTTTGTTTATTTTTATTTTGAGACAGTCTCAGTAAGTTGGTCAGAAACATTTTGGTCTTCCTATTACTTAGCCTCTAGAGTTTTTCTTTCTTCCTTCCTTCCTTTTTTTTTTTTTTTTTTTTTTTTTTTTTTTTTTTTTTTTTTTTTTTTTTTTTTTTTTTTTTTTTTTTTTTTTTTTTTTTTTTTTTTTTTTTTTTTTTTTTTTTTTTTTTTTTTTTTTTTTTTTTT
>PVKB01003582.1:110000-154177 GCA_004027205.1 Ctenodactylus gundi | reverse complement strand
ATTTATTTACTAATTTATTTTTGTAGTACTGGAGGATTGAGCCCAGGGCTTTTACGCTGAGCTACATCCTTAGCTGGGGATTTTAAAACAAGGTCTTGCTGAGTCACTATGGTGGGCTCAAATTTGCAGTCCTCCTGCCTCAGCCTCCCAGAGTGCTAGAATTATAGGCTGTACTACCACCAAGCCTGGCAAGTGCCCTTTTTAATTTTCATTTGACACAGGATCTTCCTAAACTGCTCAGGCTGACCTCAAACTTGCAGTCCTCCTCTGCCTTCCAAACAGCTGGTGGAAAAGGACTTCATAGAAGCAAAAAAATCAGTGTCATACTATTGGGTAGAGAATTTACTTATTTTTCTCAGGAAAACATTTTATTTTCCAAAAAATGTTGAATGAGCTTATTGGGAAAGCATTTGATTTTAACACCACCAGTGACCTGAATATCCCTGACAGTACAGAGGGTTTGACTTTAAGCCTTTGCCTTGGCTGGGGACCTATCCTTAGAAAAATAAAGTTTACCTAGCCAAGTATGGTGGTACATACCTGTAATCTCAGCACTCTGAGAGGCTGAAGCAGGGAAATCACAAGTTCCAGCCCAGCTTGGGCAACTTAGTGACTTAGTGAGACCCTATCTCAAAATAAGAAAATGAAGAGCTGGGATTGTAGCTCAGTGCAGATACTGGGTATAATACCAGTATCAGAAAAAAATAAAAATAAGAAAATTAAAAAGTTTTTCTGATCTGTCTTATAACTTAACTTTATTTATTTATTTAGTTAGTTAGTTATTTTGGAGACAGGGTCTTGCTTTGTAGCCCAGCTGGTCCCGAACTCACTTTGTAGCCCAGGCCAGCCTCGGACTAAGTCAGTCCTCCTGCCACAGCCTCCTGAGTTCTGGTGTACACCCCACACCCAGCTTTATGTAGAATTGGGGAATGGAACCCAGGGCCTTTGCACTTGCAGAGCAAGTGTTTTAACCTCTGTGCCATTCGTCCAGCCCTGTAACTTAAATTTATGATGTAAAAGACAGTTATTATTTCCTGAGCTGCTGGAAATCCAAATTATTAGTCATCTACATAGAAGTCTAATAGCTTCCCCAATTTCATATTTGAAATTTTCACAGAAATAGTGTATTGGGAAAATCTAATGTATAGAAAAAATATATTTTCCCCTTGTGTGAATTAATTCTATGTTGACTCCTTCCTTTCAGATTTAGAAATAGTGGGATTTATTGATATAGCCGATATTTCAAGTCCCCCAGTTCTTTCCAGACATCTGGTCTTACCTATAGCACTTAACAAAGGTGAGTTCTCTTCTACCATTGATATTCATAAAGAAACATATTATCTGGAGTTTTTTGTTTTTTGTGCTTTTTCTGGTGATGGTACTAATGATGCAGCACAAGGTCTTCACACTGAGCCACATCCCCAGCCCATTTTTATAACTTTGATTTTGAGACAAGTTCTTACTAATTTGCTGAATTGTCTAGTCTCAACTTGAATTTGCAGTCCTCCTGCCTCAAGCTTCAAGAGTATTGGGACTATAGGCTGCACTTTCAGATTTGGCTTTAGGTTTATTTTTAAATGTTAGGTTAGGTTAGTTCATCTTCTAGACTCTAAAGACATGGAATAATTACTTAATTGGACTTTAGAAATCTAACTTAATTACTCAATTGGAGTGTTTTATAGTACTTCAGAAAAGAAATTCTGCTGCTTTATATTGTGTAAATTCTGTGGAAGTTAAATAGCAAAATGGAATGTTTATGTTGAACAAAAATGGGAAGCAAAATATGGGAATGGCAGAATAAGGCAATGTTTTATGAGTTGTAGGATACCAAGCTAAGATGGACAAATTCTTCCTAGTGAAATAGACTAGCCTTGAACAAGACTTAGCGGACAGGTATCTGGGAGCGAAGTAATTATATAACTCATCTGTTAGCTGGTTGTGTGGGACAGCCTGGAGCCGAGATTCCAGGTAGGAAGCTTAGCAAGTCTGCCCTGGGGACCTGTGGAGTCTGGCATCCGTGTGCTCCATGAAGGCTGTTAGCTAGAACTCCTTGGCGTCTCTGTATCTGGTTCTGCGTAGAGGTGCCAGAAACCTCTTGAGAGCATCTAACTGAGCTACCTACTAGAACTGTGGAACATAGATTGTGTGCTGCACATTTACTGAGACATAATTCATAAACTCTGTGTTTCCCCACTGAAGTGCATAATAAATGATTTTCATTATATTTACAGAGTTGTACAACCATTGTGACAATTAATTTTAGAAATTTTCATCACCCCTAAAAAAGAAACTCTCTTCCCTTTAACTACCAACCCTCAATTCCCTAGCCCTGAGATAATCATTAATACCTTTTGTGTCTCTATAGATTTGCTGTTCTAGATATTTCATATAAATAGAATTTGAGGGCTAGAGGCATAGCTTAGTGGTTAGAGTCTGCCTAGAGTATAAATGGAATCCATGTAATATTTGGAAAGGGACTTTAGATGGACATTGGAAGGCTAGGACGAGTTTTTCCAAATTGCAGTATGTCTTTATAATTGTATACACTTTTCCTTCAAGGCTACACACTCTTAAAAGTATAATAGGAGTTTGGAGTTTGGGTAGTTAACCTCATTTGAACCCATATTTTTTTTTCCTGCAGAAGGTGATGAGGTGGGTACGGGCATCACTGATGACAATGAAGATGAAAACTCGGCCAATCAGATTGCAGGCAAAATACCCAACTTCTGCGTCCTGCTCCATGGCAGCCTAAAAGTCGAGGGAATGGTGGCAATCGTTCAGTTAGGGTAGGAACCTATCTATATGTGGTTAAATGGAAAATCAATTCCCTGGGTGCAGTATTTTACACACTTCTGAGAGAATTAGGTGTAACAACTTTTTCTTCTTTCTGCCAAACCTTTTCCACGTACCATTCTAAATTATTCTGGTTTGTTGTTGTTTTTGGTACTAGAGATTGAACCCAGAGCCTTCGCACTGAGCTACATCCCAGTCTTTTTTTTTTTTTTTTTTTAAAGATAAAGCCTCCCTAAGTTATCCAGGCTGGCCTCCCACTTGTGATCCTCTTGCCTCGGCTTCCCAGAGTGCAGGAATTATAGGCGTAAGGTACCGTATCTGACTAAACTACTCTTTAAATCATCCCCTTGATTAGTAACTGTGGGATGAGCTTTACAGTTATATTGCTTTTATATCATATTCTTTCTCACTTTTTCTCTGTTGAAATTCTAGTTAGGGTAGCTGGGTTCTGGTTATAGCAGTGCTACCAACTTACTATAAGATCTTAGGTATGATTCATAACTCTGCATCTCCAAAGTAAGGGAGTAGGTAGGCCTGGTAGTTCAGGCTTGTAATCACAGGACTCTGGGAGGCTGAGGCAGGAGGATGATCCCAGCCTGGGCAAGTTAGCAGTTGACTGAGGCTCTGTCTCAAGAAAAAAATAAAAAAAAAGTGAGCTGGGGATGTAGTTAAATATGAAGGCCCTCAATTCAATCCCAGTACTAAATAAACAAGCAAGCCAGCCCCCATGGCTCAGGCTTGTAATCTGCAGGAGGATCACCAGTTTAAAGCCCAGCATGAACAATTTAGTAATTTAGCAAGATCCTGTCTGCTTCATCTCCAGTACTCACCTAACACACACACACTCCTTCCCTCCTTCCCTTCCTCCTTCCTCTTTCCCTCCTTCCCCAAAAGAGGTACTGATAACATGGAACATTTGCACATGCCAGCCATTCCCATAGGTACTTTACATATGTTAATTCATTTTAAGCTGTCACATAGACTACGCAGGTAGAATCAGCACTAGTTCTGTGGGGAGAGTGAGGCTTAGGTCAAGGAACCTGCCCAGGTCACACAGGTAGTGAATGAGAGAGCCAGGATTGCTCCTGACACTCTTAGTCCAGAGCCCATTCTCTTTCCACTCTGCTCCTCCCCTTCCCCATGCGAAGCCCTCCCCGCCTGTGCAGTCTCTGTGACCTTGAAGTCTGCAGACCTGTCCCCCAGGAGCTTCCCCTTGTGTAATACCTCTTGTTAGAAAAGAAGAGGTGCCATTCACCCGGCCATCACGTGGGGTTGACCATATAGAAGATCAAGAGGTTAAACGTAATCACAGGAAGCATGGCTGCACTTCTGCTTGAGTGAAAATCAGCCGTCCCCAAGGCCCCAATTGAATCGTTCTGAGGATTGAATCCAGGGCCTTTGAACTGAGCTGTTTCTCCAGCCTTCTTTTTATTTTTGACACAGGGTCTTGCTAAGTCACTGAATTGCCTGGATTGGTTTCTGCCTCAGCCTTCCAGAGTGCTGGGATTATAGGTGTGCACTGAGACACACAAATTATAATTCTTAATGGGAAGGGGGCGTTCAGTTTTGGTACTAGGGATTAAACCCGGGGCCTTGAACGTGCCAGGCAAGTGCTCTGCCACTGAGCTACGTCCTCAGCCCACAGATTGCAATTCTTAATAGGTATTAATGTGCTGTGCTTCTTGGCACCCAGTTTGCTATACTGGCTCTTGAGTATGAGGACCACTTGGGTCCCTTTAAGAATCTGGGGACAGTGCGTCTTGAGTGAGGGGGTGATGGCCTTGTGCCCGTGTTAGATAGGGGCTTCCCTGTATTAGTGCTGCTGTGACTCTGGGAGGACCTGTAGGCTGTAGCCGTAGCGCCTCATTGCCTCTACAGCTCCCTGCTGCCCTTCGTGATTTGCTATTGCTTCTCTCTTCTAAGCTACTTTGGATTTCCATTTATATATTCCATAATAATGTCCCAGAGGAGTGAATATATTGGGGACTACAGTATACATTTTCAGGCTTAGGATTTGGCTTTGGTAAAAGTACAGAGCTCGATTTCAGAGCTGAAGCCTATGTCTCTCAGAGGCCTGATACTTTGCTCCCACCTCTCCCTCTCTAGTCCAGAATGGCACGGAATGCTCTACTCCCAGGCCGACAGCAAGAAGAAGTCCAACCTCATGATGTCCCTCTTCGAGCCTGGCTCCGAGCCTCTCCCGTGGCTGGGGAAGATGGCACAGCTAGGTCCTATTTCAGGTAAAACCCGGATCTGGTTTTCAGTTTTACTTGTCTTTGACTTCTTCTCTCTCTGTTTCTGTCATCTGGGAGCTTCCCGAGCTCCTCCTGCATGTGCTGTGTTCCCAGTGCTGGATGTGGATGTGAGACCCTGAGAGCTGTATGTTTGAACTTTCAGGGCTCAGGGAAACCAGTATTAAAATCGCTTTAAATGTAAACTCTTTGACTACTTAGAGTGAAGAACTACTTTCTACTTTTTTCTTCAGTGTACAGTTTTAAGCCCAGGTTATCCGCAGTCGTTCTTGGATTATTTAATCCCCTTTCCTTCCTCACTGTTTTCCCTTAGCTTTTGTTGACATGACCTCTGGTACTTAACCAGATCTTGACAGCTTTTCTTTTTTCTTGTCATCCTGTCTTTTCTTTGTCTTGCTACACAAGTGCCACGGTGGTATTCTTGGTCTTCTCTGGGGTTCTTACCCTCTCAGTTATTTCAATGGCTATCATGGTTGGTTTCAGATTCTCCAGATCTGTTAACTCTAGTTTCACTTAATCTTTCCCGGAAATGCACATATGGAGCCCTCGTGCCCAGATTTTCTGCTACAGTTGCAGAGCTCAACATATTTTTTACAGACATCATTGTCCGCCTACATGTTAGAGAATACCTGGCCTCATATGCATTAGGGATGTGTGTGTGTGCTCTACCACTAAATTACATCCCCAGTCCTATTTTTGCTTTTGTTGTATTTTAAGACAGAGTCTCACAACATTGCCCAGGCTGTCCTCAAATTTGCTGTCCTCCTGCCTCAGCTTCCTGAGTAGCTGGGATTAAAGGTGTATACCACCACACCTGAGTCCTTCTGGTTCCTCTGTGCCTTTTGGCTGATGCTTTTGGGCTGCTAGTCCTCAGGCTCCAACTGTAGAGTTACCTTTGGTTCATTTGGGCCCATTTCAATTTCAGAGCCATCTACTACATATTCTCTGGCAAGCCTAGAAGATGAAAGGGTTAGGTTGGCCCATGCCCAGTGATGCAGACCTCTAATCCCCATGCACTAGGAGGTAGAGGCAAGAGAATCACAAGTTTCGAGCCCAGACTGGGCAACTTAGTGTTTAGCAAGACCTTGTCTTGAAATGAGAAATAAGAAGCTGGGGGTATAGCCCAGTGGTTAAAGCACTTGCCTAGCAAGAACCAGGCCCTGGGATCAATTCTTCAGCACCATATATAACAGATGTGGTAGCACACGCTTATAATCCCAGTACTTGGGATGCTCAGGCAAAAGGATTCTATGTGTTTGAGGCCAGCTGAGGCTACACAGTGAGTTTAGGACCAGCATGAACTATAGAGTGAGACCCTGCATCAGAAAATAAAAAAACAAAATAAAATGATCTGGAGGTGTAGCTCAGAGAAAATCTCTGGGTTCCATCCTCAGTATCAAAAAAAAAAAAAGGGGGGCGTTGCCCCAAGTCTGGTGGGAAGTAGAGCGAAAAGTAGCTTCAAGGTGATCCTCACGGAAGGAGTAATCAGATCAGCGCTGGCTAAAGGCCTCAGAAAAATATTCATAGAGGAGAGAGAGCCTAGCTGGGTCTTACAGAAAAGAGGAGGAAGGAGGGATTTGCCAAGCTGATTAAGGAAGAAAGGGTCTCCAGGGCAGAGTGTGCCTCTGATAAGGAAGGGAGCTGGAGTGCATTGGGGTGGGTGGGAAAGCACATGGGGAGGGGCAGGCAGTGCGGCTTAGGGTTGGAAGGTGAGAGCTGCCAGCCTTCACTCTGCGAATGCTGGAGGCCACTGGAGAGGAGGAAGGTGAATGTACTTGGGAAGACGACCCGGTGCGGTGTAGATGGATGTAGATTGGAAACGGTGGCACATTCTGCCACTAGTCATGTGATGGTCCTGGACATGTGACGATCAGAAGCCAGAATGGGCAGTGGCCAGGGGTAAAAGACATTTATTTACAAGGGGGCATCAGTAGTGTTTGGATGGGAAAATGAGCCCAGGTCCAGCTTGGCTGCAGGACCAGAGGCAGCCTCTTAAGTGAGAAATAAGAATAGGGGAAAAGACTAAATTTGGGATGAACATATTTTGTGCATGTTCACTTTGTACCTAGGAGAAATGGGCAGAGGTGCCCACAGATAATTCCTGTGGGCATCTGGAGGTCAGGAGAAAGGGGAGAGTAAGAGAATTTTTAGTTCACAGTGCATTGCTTACAGTTACAAAGGTGAAAGTAAGGGAGGTTACTTGGGGCAGTGGTCCACATATTTGAATTTTTGTATATAAAAACAGCCCTGTTTAGATACTATACTTTCTGGGTCCCACCCACAGAGATCCTGATTTAGTAAGTCTGTATTTAGGCTCCAGAGCTTGAAGTTATAATTTTATGCATGTGATAGCACCCAGTTAATCTGTGACCTTTCTTTAAGAAGCCCTAGGCTCAGAAAACGGAGATTAAGATACAAAGAGAGCCAAGGACCAGACCCCTGGAACAGACCAACTTTTGGAGCAATGGAAAGGAATTTGAGAAAGAGTAAGCAGATGGAAGAGGAAAAATAGAAGAGAGGTATTACAGAAGCTAGGAGAGCCCACAGTTGTGCCCAGCGCCATCTCACACACATGTGCACGGCAGTTAAGGTCTGAGGACAGCTCTTGGCCACTGAGGCTTAGAGCAGATTTTAACTGACTATAAACTCAGGAAGCTAGGCTAAGCATCAGTGGCCTTTTTGGTACAGGGCCAGGTAGTGAAGAATTTCATCTTTGTCCACCATGTAGTCTCTGCCATTCTAGCACAAAAGTACCCATGGACAGTATGCAAATGAATGGGAGCCACCATTCCAATAAAACTTTACAGGCTCTGAAATTTGAATTTGCTATAATATCTAAGAGTCATGAAATACGATTCTTTTGAATTTTCTCCCTAACTATTTCAAAATAGGAAAATCTTCCTTTCTGTATTTTTTGTGTTGTCCAGGTGGTCTCTGGTCTCAAACTCCGGGGTTCAAGCAGTCCTCACATGTCAGCCCTTGAGGTAGGTGGGACTGTAGGCTTGTCCCACCGTGCCTAGCTCAGAACCATTCTTAACTGGACATACGAATTACTTCTTGGTTTTCTTTTCTCTGTCTTCTCTGTACTCCCTTTCTGAAGCATGTATTTAAGATGTGTGTGTGTGGCTGTGTGCAAAACTCTTTATTTTCTTTTTTTTTTTTTTTTTTTTTTTTTTTTTTTTTGCTATGCCATCTATATGGCATCTTCAGCTTTATTATGCATCCGTTTTTTATTTCTACTATGTTTCTTATTTCCGTGAGTCTCTTAAATGCAGTATTTCCTGTCTGTTGATGCAGTTATTGTGTATAGGAACCAAACAAAGTTAATGACAGACTGTTAAATATTAGAATGTTTGCTAGGCACACTCCACAGCAGGGTAGGCTGGGATCTGGACCTGGAGGTGAGGTAAGGAGCAGCCGTGTTCAGTGGCAGAGGCCAGCCAAGTCACCCTGCCACCTTCTGTTAGTCCATCTTCTCACTCCCCTTGTCTTCAGGGGAACTGACAGTGTCAGCCTTCTGGGGCTGCAGTATGGAGAGAAGTTCTGTATATGTATTGTCTGTCACACAGGAATTTAATATACTCTTTTAAGTTCCTCGTGGCTAGAAAATACCTTCTTTAAGCACAGTCCTGGTGAGGCGCTTCGTACACAGTTGGGTCTTACTATAAGTAGCAAATGAGTGAGTGAACAGTTGAATGAGGGGGCTGGAGTAATAGCACAGTGGTGAAAGCACTTGCCTAGCAAGCATAAGGCCCTGGGCTCCATTACCCAGCACCACATCAGCTGGGCATGGAGGCACATGCCTGTAATCCCAGCATTTGGGAGGCTGAGGCAGGAGGATTACCCTAAACTCAAGGCTGGCCTGAGCTACATAATGAGTTTTGAGACCTTGCCTCAAAAAAAAAAAAAAAAAAAAAGTGAATGAGGATGTCTTAGGACAAGGAAGTAACAAAAGTAAGGTCAGAGGAATTGAAGTGAACATGTGTGGGACATTTCAGCCTGACTGACCAGGTTTGTATATTGACAAGTATATTTTACTTATGTTAATTAATAATTTTGTAGTACTGGGGATGGAACCTGGGGTCTTCACACTGAGCTGAATCCCAGCCTATTTTTTTTAGGTTTTTTCATTGTTTCTTTTTATCGGTTTGGTTTGTTTGCAGTGTTAGAGATGGGGATGGGGCTAGGGCCTTCTCATTGAACTACATCTTAAGCTTATTTTTTATTTCTGATTTTGAGGAAAAGTCTTGCCAAGTTGCTGAAGTACCCAGCTTGCACATGTGATCCTCCTGCTTCTGCCTCTCCCAGTACTGGGATTACAGGCCTGCATCATCAGACCCCAGCTAATAGATTTTCTTAATTAAGCAAGTAATAGACAGTTGAGTGATCAAAGAGCTGCTAGCCTAATTGAAAATGCAATCAACTGTGTTTGGCCAGATGTCATTTCAAGAATGTCTTTTTCTTTAAGATGCTAAAGAAAATCCTTATGGTGAAGATGACAATAAGAGCCCGTTCCCCCTACAGCCCAAAAACAAACGCAGTTATGCCCAAAACGTGACTGTCTGGATCAAACCCAGTGGCCTGCAGGTAACATTACCATGCGGGAGGCACTAGGGACCGGAGGGGGCGATTGGGTGGGCCAGTAGGGCAGGCAGTTTGATTTGATTTTCCTTTCCTATGATGCCTCGTAATTCGCTTACTTAATGTTTGTCATTATTTCCAGAAAGGATTTTGGTGGCCTGGAGTAAAACATGTAAAACAAAATCATTTTTTATAAAATTTAGAGTAGTAAGAAATGTAAGAGAAGGACAAATGCAATTGTGCTGGGAACCCAAGACAAAATGATCGTTGTATTTAAGAAGTTTGGCAGGGAGCATCCTGCTTTGAAGGTCAAAACAGAAATACGGGTCGCACAGTTATTGCCTGTTAAAAGCAAGCATGCCAGTTCTTCTGGAGTGGCTGGTTTTCTCGGCCTTAGATTTTAATGTAAGGTTCTCTTCACATGGTGAGGCACTGAGTGATATAACCATTGTCTTTAACATTTGAAAAAGATGTAAGCCTTCATTTGATTATTCCTTCTGTTCCTACATTAGAACCCACCTGAATCCCACGGAAGTGCTCTTGTAGGAAGCTGTGACAATACCAACCAGGGGAGTGATTACTCATGCTGCTTTCAGGCAGGGGCTCAGGGATATTTTCCCTTCCACTGACATAAAGTCATTATTCCTGTTCTGAAAAATTATTTTAAAAGCTTTTTTTCTCTTTACAGCACCTTTTACATTTTGTGCTCTGAGTCCAAGCTGAGCCATGTGAGAAGAGGCAAGCAGGCTGCCTGACAACAGTTGTAGCCTCTGGTCACTGCGTAGTCTCTGAGCCTGTTCCCACGGAGGCTGACTCACATCCTGCTGTCTTTGTAGAGAAATCAGGGCCTCCCTCCTTCCTCCTTGCCTGACTCCAGCACTTCCTGGGAGTAATGAGAACTGCTCCCACCACTATTAAAGCTGAATTTTTCTTAGATTACTACTTAAATTTTAGTTTTGTTCCAAGTTTAATTTTGTTTATTGTGATAAAATACATATAACACAAAATGTACTTTTCAACCGTTTTAAAATGTACAATTCAGTGACATTTTGTGCATTCAGTGTTATGTAACTATCACCACCATCAAGCTCCAGAACATTTTATTCCTTCTGAAAGGAAACCCTGGACCTGTTATTAAGCAAGTCACTTACTCCACGGTCCTTCCTTCTCCAGGCCCTGGCAACCGCTGATTTGCTTTTAGTCTCTGTGGATTTGCCTGGTCTAGATATTCATACAAATGGCATAATACAATTCATGGCTCAAGGTTCATTCACGTACATGTATCATATTTAATTCCTTCTTATGGCAGAAGGATATTCTGTATATCAGTGTACTGCATTTTTTTTTCCCTCAGTTTTGGTCTGGGGATTGAACCCAGGGCCTTGGTACTTGGTATTCTTCCAGTGGTGCTGGAGATCCCTAGACCTCTTCACACACTCCTGATATTGGCCTCTGATACAAATTTTTAAGCTTTGCTGCTGGTGGTGGGGTTTTTTTGTTTTGGGGGTGGAGATATTTGTGGAACCAGGGATTATTCACATTGAGTTACACCTCCAGCAAAGTCAGGGTCTCGTTAAATTGCCCAGGCTGGGCTCAAACATGTGATGCACCTGACTCAGCATCTCAGAATGCTGGGATTATAGGGCTCTGCCACCAGGCCCATCTCATTTGTTTTGTTGAGACAGGTCTCAATTTGCAGACCTTATTAACTTGCAGTCCTCCTGCCTTAGCCTCCTGAGTTGAGGATTACAGATATTCCCCACTACACCCACCTTTTAGTTTTGATGAAATCAATTTTCTCTTGCTTCTGTTGTTTGTGCTTTTTTATTTAGCCAAATATCACTGCCAAACCCTAAGTTAGAAAGAATTTACTCCTATATTCTTTCTAATATGGCTTGAGATAAGTGTCGAGCTTCTTTCTTTTGCATGTTGTCCTAACACCAGTTGTCGAAAAAGTTATTTTCCCGACAGAATGGTCTTGGCACCTTGGTAAGAAAGTGGCTAGCTACAGATGTGTGGATTTCCTGGGTATACTTTTGTGAGACAAATTGATTTGTTACATCAGTCCTTTTGAAGAAAAGAAGTAGGTGGGGTTTTTTTGTTGGCTTTATTGTTGTTCTGCAGTACTGGGGAGAGAACCCAAGGAGGCACTATGACTGAACTATACCCCCCAATCTTTTTTAAATTCTGAGACTAGATCTTACTAAGTTCCGCAGGTTGGGCTTGAACTTTGATCATCCTGCTGGCTCAGCTTCCAGAATAGCTGGGTGTGTCCCTTGTGCCATGCTGGGTCAGGAGGTACTTCATGAATGCTGAACAGAACAGGGACAGTAACTAGGAAAGGATCAGTTCTCATTCTCATTCCCTAAATATCCAGAACCATCCCTTAGTATTCTTTGCTCACTTTGTCACAGAATTCTAACTTTGAATTTTTACCTTTAGACAGATGTACAGAAGATTTTGAGAAATGCAAGGAAACTACCTGAAAAAACACAGACGTTCTATAAGGTAAGACTGTCAGGATTACAGTGGGAGCTGGTGTGTACTGGATATATGCCCTGAAGAAATTGCTCCAGGGGCCCTGTTATGTCCAGTAGCAACTCTTCCTCATTGGTAGTACGCAGGTGCTGGGCCAGCCACTTGGAGGGCCTTTGTCCCTCCCCTACATGGGTGTCCAGGTTAGCCCACACCAGTAGTGTCTATAATTTCCTGCAGTGGGGAATTGACCAGAATATTCATATTGCACCAGACAAGCTTCTTCCAGGAATAACCTTCAGAATTCAGCATTCATGAATTGGGAAGAGGATAGTTCTCCATGAGTGTGCCTAGCTAACTCGGAATGCTGATTCAGAGACTGAAGTCACGGGGCTGGTGGAGTAGCAGATTTTCAGCTCACTCCTGCACCTCTCCTCCTACCCTTCTGGTCTTTGAAACTAAGTGCAGCATAAGTTGTCTCCTAGTTTGCTGGTCACAAATCATGACACACACAAGTATCCTCGGGCTAGCATTTCTTCTAGAAAATACACTTTGCTTGATCTTGCCACTTTGGATGGTCTCATTTCCTTTACTCCACTGTCTTCAAACCCAGTTATGTAGCAATCTGGCAAAATCAAGCAAAATTGGTACCTTTCATCAGAGTTCAAACTGAGAGCTTCTTAGCAAGCCAGGCCCTCCCCTCTGAAGCTTACTGTAACCCACCCATATAGGGCCCTTCTCAGCTGCATTCCCTGTCTTTTTAGAAGATCTGCACATGGTTGTCAGCTGTCTTTCGAGATGGCACACTTGCTAGCCATTTTCTGAACTTTTCACTTTCTTTTTTTGATATAAGGTCTCTAGATACAGTCCAGACTGGTCCTGAACTCACTGTGTAGCACAGGCTGGCCTTGAATACATAGCAGTCCTCCCGCCTCAGCCTCCCAAATGCTCGGACTGCAGGAGTGCACCACCATGCCCTGCTTTTGTGGTGCTGGGGCATTGAATTCAGGGCCTTGAGCTTGGTAGGCAAGTGCTTTAACTGTTGAGCTAATCCCCCAGCCGTTGAACTTTTCACTTTTAACAGCAGAGCAGATGTGATCAGGGAGCCCATTTCTTAATCCTGTGTGAGAGCTGGAAAGGGCCTTTAGCACCTGGCACCTTTGGCTCCTGCCCTGGACACAGGGTTATCCTCACTGGGTAACGAGGCATCTGATGGCCCGAGGCTGCACAGAATGCAGGATCACACCACTAAGTGGCTGGTGGGACACCAGAAAGCTAAGAGCCCTGACATTTGGAGCAGGCATCTTCCATACCTGATCAGCAGAGGAAAATAATCCTGTTGGTCATTATGAGTAGCTGATACATGCAAAGTGCTCACCACTGTGGTAGCATAATTGTTCATTGACTGTGCTTGTTGGCTCCCCGCCTTCCTCCTCACCTTAGTGCTGGTCACCTGGAAAAGAACTGCTTTCCAGGTGTATCATACTCTTGACACTGGCTTCTCTGTATAACAACTTGTTAGCATATAAAAGCATTCCCTGGTCTAGGGGCATAACTCAGTGGTTAAAACGCTTGCCTAGCAAACACAAGACTCTGAGTTTGACTCCCCAGCATCACATAAGCCGGGTGTGGTGGCATATACCTGTAATCCCTGTACTTGGGAGGCTGAGGCAGGAAGGTTGCTGTGTTCGAGGCCAGCCTGGGCTACATAGTGAGTTTAGGACCCACCCTGTCTCAAAGAGTTAAAAAAAAAAAAAAAAGTGCTCGCTGTAAAAGTTTAGGGGAGAAAGGAGAAAGCTTGTGAGAGAGCCCATCTCAGAAACTCAGGTGTTGGTTTGTTTCAGGAACTGAACCGGTTACGCAAGGCTGCCCTGGCCTTTGGCTTCCTAGACCTGCTCAAAGGGGTTGCCGACATGCTGGAAAGGGAGTGCACTCTGCTGCCTGACACTGCACATCCTGACGCTGCTTTCCAACTGACCCATGCTGCCCAGCAGCTCAAGCTGGCCAGCACGGGCACCTCTGAGTATGCTGCCTACGACCACAACATCACACCTTTGCACACAGACTTCTCTGGGAGCAGCACTGAAAGGATGTGAAATGGACTTGGGTTTCTTTTTGACTTGAGCTGAGCTTAGAGTATGTTTATCTGTGGACATTCTTGCGGCTGCCTCAGAAGCCCCTCTTCCTAGGGTCTGAGTAGGGCCTACAGGCCAGATGACTAGTTGGGTTCAACCTCCGCTTCCTGGGGCTCAGTCTTGTAAGCCCAGAAGACTGCTTCCAGTTCTTCCAGTGAGGGGGCACAGCTCGTGAGAGACACAGAGCCCTGCCTTCCTCAGCATACACAACCCACAGGATCTCTCTGGCTTCCTGAGAGCATGTTCTGTTCTCTCCAGGTGCCTCATGGGGACATTCACAAACTTCTGTCTGTGGAAGAGTAGCCTGGACAGCCCTGGACTTTGTGAGTACAAACCCAACACCACCAAGTGTCAGAACTTGGGTTAGAACACAGTCAAGTATAGTGGTGATCCTTAGGTGCCTTAGGTGTATCTTGACATTGAAACTTTTAAACAGCATCAAGAGATGTGTAAAATGATTCCTGGGTTTTTTTTTTTAATGAAAATAAAATATCAGCTTTTCTATAAAATAGTTTCACTGAGAAGCTAATGGTCCTTTGCTTTTAGTCTGTCCTGCGACTTGAATGTAATTCAGCTTCCTAAGTGGCACAGTGTTTTTTGTTTCTTTTGAGACAGGATTTCACTCTGTAGTCCAGGCTGGTCCTGAACAGTGTAGCCCAAGATGTCCTCAAATTCGCAACAGTCCTCTTGCCTCAGCCTCCTGAGTGCTGATTTTAAGTATGCACCACTACAGCCCAGCACAGATTCTTAAATCCAGAAGTTTCCTACTGTCATATGACAATTTGCCTGAACAAAGGACCTTATCATTAATAGTTCGAAAACCATTAAATAATCTTTAAGCACAAGTTTTTAGTATTTTTGTCTGTAAATTTTTAATAGAAATACACAGGCTTTCACGCTGTCAGACAGCAATAAAGAGTATCCTAACAATCACAAGGAATACAGGATTTTGCCACGAGCTGCAGCAGCATCTACTGCAAAGCTGATCTGCCCAGTTACAGTCAGGTGAGGGAACACCAGGAGTCAGTACAGACACATGGTGACAGAAGTTACAGACATGCAAAATACCTTTCAGTGCAGTGGGTTTTTTAAAAATCTGTCAGCTTGTGCTAACCAGATGCCTCAGGTTAAACCAGGTTTCCATCCTGGGCTCAGTGAAACAGCATTAGCTGATGGAATCTCCTTTCCCCCAGGAGAGGGAAGCGGGGACCATACCCTCAATCCTTTTCTAACACTTTACTTGGCGTATGTGGAATGCACTAAGGAAACTCATGTTTCTTTCTGATGGCCAACCATAAAGTCTAGGTTTTCCTCAGGTCCCCTCCTAGTTTTCTGCCAAGAATCCTTGTTAAAGAATCAGCTGGTCTATCACCAGCAGAAGTTCTTGCTGTTCTCCGTGTCTTATTGCAGACAGGTTTAAAAAAAAAAAAAAAAAACAGTCTTATGAGCAAACATATTCTTAAGGTTCAAAAATGGAGTCTCACCGTTCCCTTGGATAAGGACACGTGTATATGGGTTCAGCCAGTGCCAGGATATGAAGACCAGCTCTGGGTCTATGCGCAGCTTAGGCAGTGGTGTTGGTGTCTGGCTACTTTCGCCTTTCCACTGTGTTGCAGGCAGCTGTATCTGTGCCAGTTTGCCCACGTATTTTAGCCATTTGACTTTGGAACTCAAAATCTGTTTCCTAAATGTCTACTCTTTCTCTAATGTTAAAAACAGTCCTGACTTAGCTAGGAATGAAGTGACCACAATATTCCAAGGTTCTGACTGATTTCTCTCCTGTCACTCTCTGCCTCTTCAGTGTCCACGCTGGTAAGTGCAGGAGTAATGAGCACTGGAGTAGCAGACATCATTTAGGCCAAAAGAGGCCATATGGTCTAGCCCTACTCTGGCTCAGAAGTTTTTATCAATGGCCAAGTAAGTATGCTTGATTTTCAGAAAGTCAGTGCCCACCCCAAGCACACAAGTTAGAACAGTAGGCCCTGCCTGGATCACATAAGAGCCTTCCATGGAGCAGTCTAACCTGGCCTTTTTTCCCCCATGAGTAATAGTTATAAAGAACAAATCCCAACTGTAAGAATGTCAGTACCTTTAGAGGCAGAACACTGGAGCAGTATCTCGGCATGTAAGAAACAGACAGGACATGGAGTGGGTGAGGCTGGGCCTTCTGCTATTGTGAACTGACTACACAAGAATGAACTTGTTGTCAGATAGGAGGAATCCAGGTCATGCAAGTGCTACACTAAGATAATACAGTAAATCCAGGAATGTTACTGTGGAAAGGAAGAAAGCCTCACTGAGAATTTAATTGTTTAACCTTAAAAAAACTTACATCAGTACAAGAAGGTAAAACTGTAAGAATCATAGATTAGGCTCAAACTGGCAAGTAGCCATCTAAATCTTTTTAGTGGATCTTTTTCTTTTTTTGTCCAAAGCGCCGCCTGCGCTGCTTGTAAAGGTGACGAAAATTTATATATAACCCTGAAAAAGAAAAAAGGCTGATAAGAGAATGAGAATGAGAACCTCTTTCTATGGTAAGGAGAAGCTTCTGGCGGAAGGAGTTAGGACACTCACTACAGCTGTCTGCCTCCATGGCCCATGGCTCTGTTGTGGCTCTCAGCAAGTACAGCTTAGAACCAGTAGCATGTACTAGAGAAAGCATTTCTTCCCTAGAGTTACAGCTTAATTTTCCCCCATATTTTATTATGAAAATTTCAAACTAAAAAGATAAAAACTTTGCCAGGGGCTAGAAGAATGGCTCAGTGGTCTTGCCTAGCAAGCGCTAAGTCAAGCACTAAGTACCGAGTTTGATACCCCAGCACCACATAAGCCAGGTGTGGTGGCACACACCTGTAATCCCAGCACTCTGAGACGCTGAGGCAGGAGAATCACAAGTTTGAGCCCAACCTGGGCAATTTTGTGAGTGAAACTTTGTCTCAAAATAAAAGGGTTAGGGATGAAGCTCAGTACAAAGGCCCTGAACTTGATCCCTAGTACCACAAAAAAAGAAATGAAAAAATAAAAATTTTGATGAGTGAACAGTATCTACATTTAAACTTAACTCTGTACTGTACCACACACCTCCTCATTTCACTGCCATCTCACTTCTGAGGCGTTCCAGTGGTAGATGAAAACATCAGTGCATTTCATTCTTCAATATTGTTTCTCTTTTCCCCACTGTGCATATGATGAAGTGCACAAATTTGAAGTACAGTCATAATCTAGGGAGCTGCGGAATAGCTCAGCGGTTTAAGCACTTGCCTGGCAAGCACAAGGCCCCAGGTTCGATTCCCAGCATCGTATACACCAGGCATGATGATGCTCCCTGTAACCCAGGCACTCAGGAGGCTGAGGCAGGAGGATTGCTCTTGAGTTTGAGGCCAGCCTAGGCTACATAGTGAGCTCAGAACTAGCCTAAATTAAACAGTGGGACCCTGCCTCAAAACAAAAATAACTTGTAACTCAAGGCTACCTTAGGAACACAAATTAAACAGTGGTTTAAAGTTTTGAGGGCTGAAGGAATGGCTCAGCAGTGTGCTAGGTACCCAAGTTTGATTCCCCAGCACCAGATAAACTGGGTGTGGTGGCACATTCCTGTGGACCCAGCACTATGGAGGCTGAGACAGGAGGACTGCTGTTAGTCCAAGGCTAGCCTGGGCTACAGAAGAGACACTCTATCCCCAAAAAATAAGTAAATAAATAAATAAATAACATTTTAATACAAACGAGGGACATGTGTAGTCTCAGGTACTTCAGAGGCTGAGGTGGGTAGGAAAGTCACTGGAGCTCACAAGTTCAGGATCACAGCAGGGACTAGGGCATAGCTCAGTGGTGAAAGCACTTGCCTAGCATTTGCAAGGCCCTAGGTTTGGTTCCTCGGCACCACATAAAAATTAGCTGGGTGTGGTAGCTCATGCTATAATCCCACTACTCAAGCAGCTGAGGCAAGAAGACTGTTGTGAGTTTGAGGCCAGCCTGGGCTACGTAGTGAGTTTAAGATAAGCCTAAATTACGGAGCAAGACCCTATCTCAAAAAAAAAAAAAAGACCTACACCAGGCCTGGTAGTACAGTCCTGTAATCTCAACACTGGGATGTTGAGAAGGACTCCAAGTTTAAACTCAGCTTGGGCAATTTAGCAACTTAGTGAAACTCTGTCTCAAAATAAAAATGTTAAAGGGCTGGAGTAATAGCGCAGCAGTTAGAGCACTCACCTAGCAAGCACAAGGCCCTGAGTCCAGTTCCCCAGCACCACATAAGCCAGTCATAAGCCAGTCATAAGCCAGTCATAAGCCAGTCATAAGCCAGTCGTGGTGGTACATGTCTATAATGTTAGTACTTGAGAGGCTGAGGCAGGAGGACTGCTGTGAGTCCAAGGCCAGCCTGAGCTAAGGGGCAAGACCCCGTCTCAAAAAATTAAAAGAAAATAAATTTTAAAATGGGCTGGAGATATAGCTCAGTGCAAAGACCCTCTTTTAAACTACTAGTACCAGTCAATAAATAGTTATAAGACACCTTTCTGGGAAGCACAGTTTGGTGAATTAGGAAACAAAGGGTTGCAGAGTTAGAAACAGATTTTAATCTGACCACTAAATATATCCTGAGTCTCACCCCAGTTTCTCATTCAAACAACAGGATTACAAACATTTTGCAAACTTAGTGTGACACGATGAGTATATACATATAAAAGCGCACTGGCCTACATATATAATGTTAGCTGGTTGACACAGTTTCCAATTGGAATGCACAATAACATAACATGAAGATACTAAGGCCTCTCGCCACCGCACGGAGCCTAGTTACAGGCATGCTGCACTCCGGCGGCAGGAGGGGTAGGGTGCTCTTTCAGCTTTTTCCCTTCAAGGTCCAACGCATGTTAACATTTTGGTTAGACATCGTTCTAAAATAGAGCATGCCCTTTGCTGAAATAGAAAGCAACAAGAAAAGTTAACCTTCTGCAAATAATCCAGGCCCATATGCGTATCACGTAACTGTCCGACTGGCACATGCCGATCCCCTGTGGGAGGCGAGGTCTCTTCCCCACAGTCCTGTATGACCAGGAGCACCAGCCTTTCTGGCCTCTCAGGTCCTTTCTGCAGGTTTGTTTGTTTGTTTGTTTGTTTTTTACGTGGGTTTAGGAGTTTTGTTGTTTTTATTATTGAGGTTTTTTGTTTTGTTTTGAGACGGGGTTGTGTTCTATAGTTCAGACCGGTCCTGAACTCACTACTATAGCTTAGGCTGCCTCAGCCTCCCAAATACTGGCATTACAGGCATGCACCATCTGGCCCAGCTCATGCGGTGTTGGGGAATCAAACCCAGGGCCTTGTGCTTGCTAGACGAGCATTGTAACCGCTGAGCTATAACCCTAGTTCCTTTCCTCTGGTCCTCTCACCATCTGGGACTACTGGCCTTTACAATGATCCCAGTGATCCCACGACCCCAGCAGTTCAGCCGCTGTGCAGTCTCCTGCCTGTACTGCCTCTACTGGGCTGGTCTCTGTGACAGTGTATCACCTCTGATATCAGGACATACTGTGGCCTTTGTTCTCTAGTCACTTACTCTGGGAGAAGCTATGTCAAGAACAGCCACAAAGACAGGTAACTGTGGCAGAAGATACCTCCTGACAGTCACAGGAGTGACTCAGAACTGATCTAGCCCCATATGCCTACAGAAACAGCTGGGTCAAAATCTCATGACAGCTGTGAGCCACAGCCACCAACATGGCTCTTCCTGCCCCTTGGAAATCCTGACAGGCTTCTGTTGTTTCAGCAGCCACATAACATGACCACTGTTAACCAGTGAGAGGTAATTACTACAGTCTAGTGTGGCACTCTAATGTCACTGGCAGTCCAGAGCACTAGACTTCAAGGTCATCGAGTCTTAATAAAGCAAGACTATATAGGGGCTGGAGGAATGGCTCAGTGGTTAAAGCACTTGCAAGCTCTAAGACAAGCACTAAGTATCCGAGTTTGATTCCCACATACGCTGGGCGTGGTGGCTCACACTTGTAATCCCAGCACTCAGGAGGCTGAGGCAGGCGGACTGCCATGAGTCCAAGGCCAGTCCATAGTGAGTTTAGGACCAGCCTGGGCTACAGAGCAAGACCTTGTCTCAAAAAATAAAAAACAATAAAATAGCAAGACTGCATAAAGTACTATAACATTAAAGCATACTAGAACTTTTACCTAAGGAATCTTTTTAGTTAGGAAGGCTTTTAAATTTCTCACACTTGTAATAACTTAAGTTTACTTCTTTTGCCTTTTCTTCTTAGTTTTTATGAATTGAGGCAAAAGTATTTTACTTCATATAAATGTAAATGAATAAGCAAGCGGGCTGTATATGATCAGCAGGGGACTCTCCTGCTGTCACTAGGAAGGTCAGTGACAACCTCCCTCCTCCCTACCTTGCTGCTACCTGGATTATCACCTCTAAAGCTGGATAAGGAATGTGCTACTAAAATTAGGAAAAGATGAGCTTTCTATTCTATTAATTTTTTTAGCTTTTAAATTGTTTTTCTTATGAGATGGGGTCATTTTTGGATCTTCCAGGTTTGCCTCAAGCTCGTTATCTCAAACAGTTCTTCTGCCTCAGCCTCCTAAGCAACTGGGATAACAGCTGTTTGCCACGGCACTGGGTCCTACTCTACTTTATTTATTTTTGAGACAGGGTCTCGCTCTGTAGTCCAGTCTGGTCTTGAACTTGCTGTGTGGCCCAGACTGGCCTAGAACTTACAGCAGTCCTGCTGCAAACTCCCAAGTTGGTGGAATTATAGGCATGCACCTCTATGCCCAGCTTATATGACCCTGGGGAATTGAACACAGGGCCTTGAATTTACTAGGCAAGTGCTTTTAACCACTGAGCTATTCCTCCAGCCCCCTTCTACTCTATTTTAAAAGAGCTCCTCTAACAGTATTTTCAGCAGGAAATATATTATGGTAGGCTAAGGTAGTTGGATTACAGTTCAAGTCTAGCCTGGGCAACTTAGCAAGACCTGTTTCAAAAATAAATAAAAAGGGGCTGGGGATGTAATATAGTTCAGAAGCCCTGGGTTCAATCCCTAATACCAGGAGGGGAAAAAAGAGAAAGAAAGAGAAGTGCCTTATGGAATATTCCTAGTGATGAAGAAAGAGTGTTTCAAAAATATACTCAACCACTGAATACAGCATACTTTCCTAGTCGGTTTTTTGCAAAGCAAATCTTCTGACTCTGTGGCTACTCTTTTGGAAATAGAAATCTAACAGAGATCTTAAAAACTGTGAGTCATCTGATTGTACCAACTAAAAAGTGACAGGAAAAAGACTATTAGAAAGCCAGTACTTACCTAAAAATAACATAATGAGATAAATCTGAAGAAAAAAGGAAAATCTAACTTTGATTTTCACTGGATATGGCAGTGTAAAACTGAACCTTCCTGTTTCATTGAACAATGGAATAGACTGGATCACAGCAACAGCTGAAAACAGACAGGAAATTGTTAGAAGCAAATGAAAGGAACATGTAATAACCGCCCCTCCAGCCCCTGCCCTCAGCGTCAGACTGAGATCACTGGCAATGCTATCTCCTCCCTTTGTACAGAAAGCTTGCCACCTCTTCCCCTCAAGGCATCATAAGAGACAAGCCTCGGAGCCATCAGCAGATGGACCAGGATGCTTCTGGCACTGGGTTTCACTTTCCTAGCCTACAAAAGGGGAAGAGTCCCCGTTGGACTCATTCACTAGACATTTGTCAGAATAAAATAAAGCTATTAATAAGAACTGCTTTTGAAAATTAAAAATAGCATGTAAATGATAAGAATGCAGGAAGTACACGACCACCCAGGTTCCCACCCTCAAAAAATGAGCTACATTTCCCTAGAACAGTCTGGGGCTAGGAACATTGTGGCAGGAAGCCACAAAAAGGAAATCCCTGAAAACTTCCACATCCCACTTATCGGACTGAGGCTGCAGAGGCCGGAGGAAGTACTGGCCTCCTAACCCTTGGAAACTGGACAAGGAGATCTGCAGCTCCTGAAAATACCTTCCGACAAGCACCCCAGAGGGTAGAGGGGAATCCACACAGTGTACCGCAGCCACGTGAGCACCTTCCAGTCCATGTCAATGCAGGCCAGCATATAGAAGGGGTACCTATTGAAAACAAGGGAACCAGTGTGCACGGCCGCTCCGCATGCTGAACGCAGCCCCAGTATGTCATTCAAGAGCACAGAAGAACCCATTAGTAATGAACCACACGTGGTTTCTTCAGAACAGAATGAGAGTCCTGGGCTACCTACCCACAAACTCCCATCACTACTCTAACTGAATCTTCAAGGGAGGCGCATTCTCTTTACTGGCAGACTAAGTTTAGGTCTCAAAGGAACCTTTGTTCAGCATATGTACTGGAGGCTTAGAACCTTTTTGGCTTTATTCCTGTTCCAAGTGGGTATAAAGAGGTTAGACTTGACTCTAGCTCAATGAAAATGGAAGGACCCAAGAGGTCTCTCATCTAAAATTAGACCCTATTCTAGAAGAGTCTCAGAATAAATTCTGTTTCTTCCCAAAGAGGAAAAGCTCACAATCAGGACCTATAATCTGTTCCCCTTTGCAATAAGCTCAAAGGGACCGTGCAGACCATGGTTCAGATACAAGCTACGCTGCTCCAGCCTGTCTCCTTCATGCTGGTACCTCTGCTCAGTACCACTGAACAGACCTAGAGCTAAGAAACCAGTCTGCAAATTCCTTGTTCCACCTGCATGGACAAGGAAGATATAAGGAACATGGCTAGCCTGGTAAAGAAGTCTACAACCTTAATTGGATCCATTTCATGGTGATACTGTTTCCATTTAATACTTGACAACTGAGAGTGAAAAAATCAGCTAAGAAGCCAGGTTGAAATCTCACTGACCTTGTAGTAAAAGATTTATATCTACTTCCCCTTCTAGCAGGCAAAAGTAACTAATCCATCCAACCTGGACCGCTCCTCCAGCCTCATGCTTCTACAGCCATTCCAAGAACTCCCCAAGGGATGGGTCTTCAGGTCTTTGCAACCAGAAATCAAAACCCTGCAGGCCCAGTGCTGCGGTACTTTCACATCCCTGGTTTTCTCGTCTGCTCCTTCTTCCCCATGTTGCTGTCATGACTACTTTAAAAAAATCTGCCTTAGCTTTGCAGAGCACATAGAGGGAGCCAGATTTCTCCCCATATGCAATCCTAGTCCCACCCAAATGAGACCCTGGCTGACAGTGATCTCCCTCAAGAAGAGGGCTACTCCCAAGGGAGAAGTGAGCAAGCATCCTGGTACTTCCACCCACCTGAAAATCTCAATGGCACTCCACATGTAAAACACAAAGAAAACCACAGCTTTGTTTTGCATTTCTTCCATGGTACCAAGGATGATAAACAGGATGAAATTTCTTCCAAGAAGCTATTAAAAAGAACCAAAATTAAAAAAATGTTAAAATACACACACAAACACACACACACACACACACACACACACACACACACACACACACACATATACCCCACATAGCAAACTCCACTTAATATGAGATCATTGGAAAAGGTTGAGCTAAACTAGTTTAATTTTGCTCTAAGGTGGAAGTAAGTCTTTCTAGGTACACAGGTACTTTGGTGTGTAAATATACCATAAATAGCATACTAAAACACACATTGTGATTAAACACACGTGAAGAACCAGCCAGTGAGCACTTGTGCCTGCAGAACCCAAGTTAAGGAACGGAGCACTGTGGCCAAGTGACTCCTCAGTATCCACTGTCCAGGCTGGTCCTGAACTCTACATAGCCCTCACTGGCCTCAAACTCTCAGCAATCCTCCTGTCTCAGCCTACCAAGTGCTGGTATTACAGGCATGCATTACCACACCCAGATATTAATGTGGTACTGAGGGAGCCAACCCAGCCTTGTGCTACCTAGGCAAGGGCTGTAATCACTGAGATACACCCCAGCCCCCTTCTGGTTTTTTGTTTTGTTTTGTTTTTTTGAGACAGAGTCCACTGTGTTGTCCAGGCTGGGCTCCAACTTGCAATACACCCACCTGGCCTCCCAGAGTGCGACAATTACAGGTGGGTACCACCCCACCTAGCAAAATCTTGGAGTTTTTCTCCCTACTAGACTTCTCCATACTATAAAACTGAAGTTTAGTTTGCTTGCTTTACAAATCTCAGGGCAAACACCAGTGTCGGTGCTCAGCTCATTTCAGAGGCTCTAGAAGTCACTCAGATGGTTCTTTCCTGGATCTCACGTGTCAGGCACCTAACCTGCCATATTTCCTGAAACAGAATTCTCTTAACTTGTTTAGCAATCCAAAAACACACAGTTCATCTTACGACTCCATGATTGTAACAGAAGAGGTTTTCCAGCAAACCACACTGCTAGCTATTGGCCTCTAACTCTTTGATCTCCTCAAAGGGCCAAAGTTTTGAGCACTTCTACAGGCATTACTGCTCAAGAAAGAAACTTTTACTCTTGTTTCCTGGGCTCTTATTCTATGCTGTTTTCTACTTATTCCCCCTTGGTTTCTAGGAGACTGCACCTTAGCTGTTCATGTTCTCAAGGGGAGTGACTACTCATCCTGTCACCTCATGGGCTCCAACAGGTCACATAGTCTAATCAGCCCACTATAGTAAATTCAGCTCCCAGTCTCAAATCAAAATAAGCCCTGCTCAGGCCCCAGGCCTTTCCCTTTCCAGGAGATTGCACTTCCAGTGTGTCCCACCAGAATGACAATCCCTGGAGCCCTGCAATATGACAGCTCTGAATCTGTCCCTTCCATCTTGCTCTCCACCCAATCTACCTCAATTCTTTACTGTAATAATCCTTGGTATACAAACTATATTACGCTACTTTAGTAAATCACTCACTATCTCCCTTTTATTTTTTAACTAAACAAAACAGTCTCTTTCTGAGTACAGGAAACTCAGAAAGAGTAAGGCAATTAACACATTTTTACCTTGCAACTGATAACATTAGGATGACACAACTGGTCTATCAGAAATGCATCCAACTGTAAAACAGTACTGCAGAAGCCACTAACCAACACTCATCTGCCTGCCACCACTTCTGCCTCTGCCTCTGGCAGACAGCACTCCATGAAGAAAATGTGGTCACATCTGAAGACAAAGGCCAGAAGAAGTAAAGATTTTGGTGCCCTGTTCTTGACAGCAGCCACCAAAGGAAACAGTGCAGGGTAGTGGGGGGGAATCCCCACACTGTAGTCAGAAGAGCATTGATCCAAAGGCACAAGGATCCCTAACAGTGGATAGACTACCTTTATCTTCACGGGAGGAAGAACCAAGTACACTGCTAACCAAAGAGACTGAGCGTAGGTTGCTGTGCTCCAGTCAGAGAATCAAATGTCCCTAGATTTAAAGCTCTTTATAATTTTGTAATTTCATGAAAATGTTGTAAGCAGTGAAACAGACCTGGAAGGGTAAACTGTGAAGCTTAATTTGTTTCCTCTTGTTAAAACTGTTATGCCCGTGCAAACAGGTGTTTTTAGTAACACAGTTCTTAGCAAATTCTGACATACCTTTCATTCCCCACCTTAGAGCTCACCTACCCATACCTGTATAAGAGAAGGCAGCACTGGTGAGCTAGTGACTCCGATTACTGCGTTGATAGTTTCCACAACTGCCAGCATCTGGCAGAAGTACACCATGTCGGCCACACTGTGGAACGTGTCATAGAAAGACTCTACAGGCACAAATATACAGTAAAGATAAATCAGTCAGTCAACCTCTGCAGAATCATTTCTCAAACTAGTTAAGTATTTACCTGAAAGGAACTTTGGAAAAGATTAAAGACATCCAGACAAGATTCTCAAGTGTTTAATCTAAGCCAGGTGGAGGGCAGCAGGTCTCTTGGGACATAAAGAGAAAACCATTAGAGCTGAGGCATAGCTCAGTGACTAGAGGGGTGGCTAGGAAGCCTGAAGCCCTGGGTCTGATCCCCCAGCACCACATACTAGCCAGGTGTGATGTCACATGCCTATAATCCCAGCATTCGGGAGGCTGAGGCAGGAGGATTGCTGTGAGTCCAAGGCCAGCCTGGGCTACATAGTGAATTCAGGACCAGCTTGGATTACACAGAGTGAGACCCTGTCTCAAAAAAAAAAAAAAAAAAAAGGAAACTCCACTGATTAACAGGAAGTTAACACATAAACCCTTGAAGTATTTCTCCTTTTTAAAAGGCAAAGGAAGGTCTGGAGGAATGGCATAGCACTTAGAACACTTGCCTGGCAAGCATAAGGCTCTGAGTTCTATTCCCCAGAACCACATATGCTGAGTGCAGTGTCACACACCTATAATCCAGTACTTGGGAGGCTGAGGCAAAAAGACTACTGTGAGTTTAAGGCAAGCCTCATACATAGTGAGTTCAGAACCAGCTTAAACTACACAGTGAGAGATCCTGTATCATAAATAAATAAGGTAAAAGGAAGCACACCCACACCCATACCCCTAGACTCTATTCAGTTACTCTATACTGAAAGAAACAAATCTTCTATGTACCAGGCAAAATAGTTCTTGTCCAAACCATGATCTTATTTAATTTAAAGCTAAAACAGTATTACATATGGAGTATAATCTAAAGCCTTTGAAAATCTTGAAAACTGTAATTATAAATCCATAAGGGTAAAAGTATTAAATAAAATTACATTTCAGAACTTTTAACTATGTTTGTGTTTTTAGATCTAATAATTCTTGTTCTAAGACACTATCCTAAAATTTTTTTAAATTAATAATTTAGGACTGGAGGAACGACACAGTGGTTAAAGCTCTTGCCTAGCAAGCACAAGGCCGAGTTTAATTCCCTGCTACCACATAAAGCTGGGCATAGGGATACATGCCTGTAATCCCAGTGCTCAGAAGGCTGAGGCAGGTGGACTGCCATGAGTCCAAGGCCAGCCTGGGCTCCATAGTGAGTTCAGGACCAGCCTGGGCTACAGAGCGAGACCCTCTCTCAAAAAAATAAAAATTAATGATTGAAAGCCTTATTAATAGACCTGTGAAACACATCTAAGTAGATTAATGTAGAAACAGTCTAACCATCCAGAGTCAAAAGTATAGACACTAGTTTGAGTAAACTATTATACAATAGTTGAAAATGATTTATTGCTAATATGTAGTCAGAAAAGGTGGCACCAGTTCCCGGTGGCCCTTTACTCGTCACATGAATCTTCTAATGTTCCACATTCTTCTTTGTGGCATTTCTCACCTAGGGCACAGCAGGACAATTCTTTGCCTTATATATGGTTCATAAAAATACTTAAGAATGAGATTCTGATCAGGTACCTCTACCAGAGTTAGACCAGGTACCGAACAGGATGTCACTGCAGGAGCCTCACAAGAACAGTGTTTAAGGTCTCACTAAGTTGCCCAGGCTGCGCTTGAACTTGTGTTCCTTCTGCCTCAGCCTCCCAGAATGCTAAGATTACAGGCCTGTGCAACCAGGCCTGTTGTTTTTTTTTTTTTTTTTTTTTTTTTAGACAAGAGTCTCCCTAAGTTTGCCAGGCTGAGCTCAAACGTACAATCCTCCTGCTTCAGTTATCCACACTGCTAAAATCACAGATACATGCCACCCTATCCAGCTACATTTAATATTTTATAAGGTGCTGGAAAAAATGGCACAGCAGTTAAAGAGCTTGCCTAGCTTGCCTGAGTTAGATTTCCCAGCACCATATAAAGCCAGGCATGGTGGCATATGCCTATAATCCAAGCACTTAGGAGGCTGAGAAAGGAGGACTCCCATGAGTCCAAGGCTAGCCTGGGCTATACATTTAGTTCAGGACCAGCCTGGACTATAGAATGAGACCCCATCTCAAAAATGCTGTAATGTGTTTATTTTTGTAAAAAGCTTTTTGTATAGTTCTAATTATTTGCTCAGAAAATATTTGCCAAAGTGAAATGTCAACATCTATGTCCCCACTTGTTACATGGAAAGACCATCCAGTAAGCCCCTTTCCCAAGGCCCTGGGGATAAGAGCTATGAAAGTATCGTGAACAAGAACAGAGGTGTAGCTCAGGGATGAAGTGCTTGCCCAGCAAATGCCAGTCTTTGGGTTCATTCACTAGCACCACACATGCTGGGCATGGTGGTGCATGCCTATAATCTTGGCACTCAGGAGGTTGAAGCAGGAGGATTATCATGGGTTGGAGGCCATCCTGGGCTATATAGTGAGTTCCGGATCAGAGAACTAGTCTGGACTGCAGAGCGAGACACTGTCTCAGGAAAAAAAAAAAAAAAAAAAGTAGCTGTGAGATTTCATACTTGCCTTTTCCCAAAATAAAGAACCGCACCGTCAAATTAACAAAGATCCAGGAGAATCCCAAAAACTGCACAAGGTTATACATGAACAGATAGCCTTTCCTCAAGCTCGCAAGGGCTGAAAAGCAAAGCAAGACAGTGAGTTGTCAACCCAGCCATTTCCACAGGAGGGGAGCATATGGGGCATATGTCGATGGCCTGAACCCCTTGTCCTACTGGGTGCCCCTAAATCCCACACAATCCCACATGTTTCCGGACTTGGGCTCCTACCCCCATCAAAAAAATATGGGAAACAATTAAGAGGAATGTAGTACTCAAAAGATATGTATTCAGAAAGTTCTTCCTTCCACAGACTTGAAGGATAAATACATAGATTCAGCAAACCCAAGATAGAAAATATCATCCCTGGAAAAGAATGACCCTCATTACAAAACCCTCAGCCCCCACTCTAGCTGACAGTCTCTACAGTTTTCTCCTTTCTGGGACTTTTTAAAAAATAAGATCATGTAGGTCAAACTAGCTCAAAGATGTAAAAACATGAAATTTCCAAGGTGAAAAAAAATGATATTGGAAGGGGAGGCAAGCACCAGGAACCTCTATGTTGATATGCTGTTGTCCAATTTGGGCCTTGACAGATGGGTGTGATGAGGGCGCAGCCAAAGGAGGACAATTCCAAACCCAGAGGCAGGAAAGTAAGGACGCTGGTTTTGTGTGCTGAGGAAGGGTCAAGAAAGTTCAGCCAATTACAGAGTTAAGGAAGAGTAAGGAGCTTAGCATCACGGCTGAGCCAAAGGCGGGGTAAAGAAAAGGGCAGCTCTCCCGGAGAGCCCAGGTGAACACAGGTCCTGCCGTGGCCATGTGCTCTGGCCACTGATACTCCATGAGGACACGTAGCTGATGGTTCAAATAACCATATCAGGGCAGTCAGTTGAAAACAGCCATATCCCAAGAGCCAAAAAATAATGCACTTTCAACAACATTTAACTAATAAAAATGTTTTTCTTTAAAACTGCAAATATTTATTTTATATTCCCATCAGAAAGAACTTCATCAAAAACTTCATGAATTTAGGTAGTTAAAGCTTTCTCTAACATTGTAAGAATCCATATACATATTTCTAAAGTTTATCTGTTTAAAACACATAAAAATTAATTTAAATTCCATGGTGATCCTTTGATATTACTGCTATTCTTGGTATCCACTAATCCTCTCCCTTCTACTTTGGCACATGAATATTTCTCTAAATTAGTGGCTATTCTTTAGCTCTTTTAATCTTAGTCAGAATCTCAATGCACACAACACAAAGAGCCAGTCTCACTGAAGCAGACCTGTTTGTATGACCTACCTCTCCAGAGCACATCTGGGAAGCCCTGGAGTACCACAGAATATAGTCTGAAAAAATCACTGCTCTAGAATATTCCCCATAGTTACTGTGACATGCCCAATGAGTATTAGTGAAACTTGAAAAAAAAAAAGTTTGATGTAGGACAAATGATGGATGCCCATTTCACTCTTTTTACAGCCAGTTTTTTGCAGACACTGCTGGAACATATGCCTTCTGAGGATGAGGCTGTCATAGATTCAGCCAGCTCCACACTAAGGGCTGGTGCACACTGTCCAGATAGCACAAAATTAATAGGTAGCTCTGAAAGTAATATGTTGCCCAAAAGGTAATACACTTACTGCTTGCTTATGAGTGCTTGGACAGATAAAAGTAAAATTGGATTTTTAAAAGGTTAGCGAGTATGGTACTATACAGAGTACTCTTCATTTTTGATCAGATGGGCAAATATACCAGTGTGAAGGGGGTGAAGCCTGGCACCCCTGCATATATCCACAAGCTGTGTGGGGTCTGGATGCCATCCACCATGATGTCAGCCCAAAAGACTGAGGTTCTTCCATCTCGCTACACCAACCCTGGTACGCTCAGCTGGTATCAGGCACCACACAGAAAGGAAACATTCAATATGAGGCTTATGATGTGGGTGTGCACACCTTAAACAACAGCCAGAAGGATTCCTCACGAACCCACCCATCTGACCCACGGGAGAGAACTCCCTCCCTCCCCTGCCACACCACATTCATACACAACCTCTACAACCCCACTCTGTCACAAGTCACCCAGTGAGGACCTTTGAGGCGATGACAACTTACTTTCAGGGGAGCCTTCGCTTTCCAGCCTTAGTTTATTTAGGCGTTCTTCTTCCTGGAATTTAGAAATTATCCAAGAACACGAATTAGAGTTCCCTGATGAATGCACAGCCAGTAGATTAGCTAAGCGACCAGCCTTCCCCAGAGCCACCTCTTCCCATTGGGTTCAGTGCCCCACGGGAAAAATGATACTAAAGAGCCTGGCTCCTCCTCGCAGGGTACCATTAACATCACAGGATGCTCACCCCATAGTCAAAGGATAAACCAATCACACTGCCAAGTGGCTCCTCCTGCAGTCTCAGGACATTCGGGAGAGTTGCCACAGACACAGAAACAAAATGGAAGTTTTTGGCGGAAAGTAGACTGCTCTTCGATTTTTTAAGACTTTGGATTTTTTGTATAATACTTCCAGAAGCTAAGATCATGTCTCCAATGTAAGTGTGAACTCATACTTAGCTTAACAAAGACTCAGACAATTACACAGAGAAATATTTATAAGGTGCTGAAGGAATGGCACAGCAGTTAAAGCACTTGCCTTACAAGTGCAAGGCCCTAAGTTCAATTCCCCAGTACCACATAAGCCAGGGGTGGAGGCACACCCCTGTAATCCCAGCACTCAGAGGAACTCAAGAGGATTGTTGTGAGTCCAAGGCCAGCCTAGGCTACAGAGTGAGACCCTGAGATATATATACATACACACACATATATATATACATTATATATATAAATATACATATATGCACAAAGTAGTATGCACAAAAACCTTTCCTTGTACTGTCAGCTAAGAGGCCTAAAAGCCATGACACTCTGACAGCAGTGAGCTAGCTCCCAGGATCACTGATTCTAATGATACTCTTCAAAAAAGAGAAAGAATGAAAAGAAAACATCTTTTGGAGAAATGGCTACAAGGGTTAGAGCAAGGGCTATATGAGATATGCCTGAAACAGTTTATACAGTGCCAGAGAGCTTTTCAACTCTTCCTAAAAGCTAAAGAAAAAAAAAAAAATCAGCCCTACAATGATGAAGCTTTTTCAGAAAAGACACAAGAGCCAACTGAAAGAGCTTTTAATGGTCAAAGCTGGAACAACATGACAAACAAAACACAGGGTTAGATCATAACTTGAAGTACAAAATAAACATCCATGAGTTTATCCTTATTTAGACACAGGAATGGATAAGTAAAGAAATGAAGCAAAAAGAGGCAACTCTTCTAGGCAGCAAAATTCCAAGTAATGGAGGTACTCCACTCAAAGGGACAGAAGCTCGCTCCCCTCCCCTCGGTGAGGGCTACGTAGAGGACTCCTTCTCAAGAGTCCAGACAGGAAGAGGACAGGGACAGGAAGAGAGCCTGTCATCACGTCAACCAGCCATCTGATCCACTAACACTGGCACGCAAGGCTACATGACTATCCCACCCATGACACAACATGGCAAGAATGGTACTTTCCTGCTTGGTCTTCCTTGCCCAAACCCAATATCTTAAGTTTATTCATATGGAAAATACCAGGCAAATTCCAAGTGAGACACAATGTGCAAAATACATGACCAGGTCTTCTCCAAATCATGTTATCCAATCTTCAAATGAATCTGTAACTTTGTCTTTACTCCCTCTGACTTTCTTTCTTTCCTTTTTTTTTTTTTTTTTTTGAGACAGGGTTTGCTCTATAGTCTAGGCTGGTCCTAAACTCATTATATAGCCCAGGCTGGCCTTTTACTCATGGCAATCCTCCTGCCTCAGGCTCCCAAGTGTCGGAACTATAGGCATGCACCACCATGCCGGGCTTTATGTGGTCCTAGGGAATTGAACTCAGGGCCTTGCCTTAATCACTGTGCCATTCCTCCAGCCCTTCTATCCGACTCCTACAGAAAAATCTGAAGTGGCCCTGGAATATGGGGTCCTCACAAGTTATTTCCAGTAGCTGGGACCCTTACTGACCTTGGCTCGGAGCTCCATCTCTGCATCAGACTCATCCAGCCAACGATCAAAGTCAGGGGCCAGAAACAGTGGGCGCTTCTCCTGCTTGGTCAGTCTCTCCCACCACTGACTCACCTTCTTCTGCACGGTGATGTTTACCTGACGCTGGGTCAGTTTGTAAACAGGCTGGGACCAAAAGCAAGTAAAAGAATACTGCAGGGGTGTGCCACGCCAGCATGGCTCTGCAGAGAGCTGCACAGCACGTGTGCTCCCCTTCCCCCCGGTCCTGCAGGGCCTGATGCCAACAGAAACCTGGGCCAAGGCCTGGCTAGGAAGACCTGTTGAGAACAGCAGTATGTTTCACTGACATTGTCCTAACTCTCTTTCTCTTTCTGGCCATGCCCTTGGGCCTCCCGCCCTCCTGAGGGCCTCCACCTTGATGCCAATGCTGACTAGTAATACAATCCCAAACAAGGGGCCCAAGTGTGGAGAGGTCAAGGGCTCAGTGCCCAGGGCTATGAAACTGCCATGTACCATCTGTAGGTTCCTTTCCCTTCAAGTTAAAGACACTCCATCAGGCTTAGAGGAAAGAGAAACCTCAATGATGCCTCCACCATGCTTTCTAAAGGGCGGCTGCTATGTGATTTCTAATCTCCAATCTTCTCACTGCCCATGGCAAGTGCAACCCCCTGCTGTGTATTTCACTCGCTTTCACAGGGTGCCACAGTCCTCTGTCTGCTAAAATCAGAGACTGCCAGAGCTGGAAGGGACCCTGGGAACCCCTTCAGTCCTTCATTTACACATGAGTAAAACAGAACTCAAAGGAGTGATTTGTCCAAGTTGAGGTGGCTAATGCTGGCAAAGTCCAGGCTCTCCAGGTCCCCTTCCTCTATGGCTTGCCACTGACGGTGGGGCTCTGTTTCAAGTAAGAGAGCGATGGCGTCCCTTTGGTCCATCTTCTCTCCCACAACCTCGGCTCCTCATTTCACTAAACTACCGGTAATTGTTTCCTAAAATGGAAAGTGAGAAAGAACCGACCTCTGGCTTCACAAGGTCCAAGAACTCCAAGTGAAATTCATAGACGTTGTCTCCTTTGGCACCGTGTCCCTGAGCTACAAAGAAAGAAATGTGGTTACTATGAGCTTGAGCAGAAGAGGGCCACCCAACTGTCAGCCTGGTATGGCTCTCCCTGAAGTATGCAGAGACTAACGTTCCTGTCAACACGTGCAGGACTGTGTGAACCAAGCTACTCAGAAGCATATAAACCAAAGCCTGGCCCACAAGGTCAGCTCCGTATGCTCTTGGATGGTCAGTTTCAGGCCGTTTATTTAATCAATGCAGCCTGGATGATACCCAGTGCAAAAAACTGGCAAGAAAGAGACTATAAAGAGAAAGCCCACATAAGTGTAACTCTCACTTCTACTCCGGCTCTCAATCCAGAATGGAGAGAAAGTAGGAGGGGTTCTACCTCACTGGGGTGAAGGCCAGCTGCAGAGGCCATGGACATGCCAGGCTGCCACACAGCAGCTCGGAGGCTGCAACCTCCCAGCCAGGGGCACAGGGTGAAGACAGGCACCACCTTCTTTAGTGCATCCACAGGAGCAAGGAAGGAGAAACAGCCTGTCTGCTCCCGGAGGGCAGGTAGATGTTACCCTGAGGTGCCAGTGGCTGTGGGCCCAGCAGCCAGCACAGGACATCCACTCCCCCCACTCGGCTTCATTTACCACTTGGTTCCCTCCTGGGGTTCTCTTCCCTCATATGGACACATGCAGTAAAACTGCAGGCTGTCTGCTACAAGTGGCCACGGTCTCCTTGAGGTGGCACACTCTGTAACCTACAAGTGGTAGAATATATTTCTAGTACTTAAACCTCCTTTTAAATGTACATGACTCCCAAACACTCCCACGACACAAATGCCAGGCTGTTCTTTCATGGCAGTATATGTGGCATCCTGTGTACAGTGGAAACTCTTCATTCTCCAATACGGCCGAAGACTGGGGTGAGAGAGAGCAGGGAGAAGTCATTCCACTGGGGGACAGTGACCCGGACCTACCATCTCAGGCAGGGGTGCGGGGACAGAGGCAGGATCTTGGGATCTGAGTCTGAGTCTGTGTGGCATGGGGACTGTTGCTCTATCTGGTCTGTAAGTATAACATCAGGGAGCCCCAGAGGCTCACCAAGAAAATGTCTACTTTTATAGTCTTTGTTAGAATCTTACGTGTGTGGGGGGGGGGGGGGGCACTGAGGATTGAAACCACAGCTATAGCCCCAGCCCTGTTCTGTTTTTCTTCTCAAAACAGAGTGTTGACAAGTTACTAAATTGCCCAGGCTGCACTCAAACTTGAAACCCTCCTGGCTCGGCATCCCAGAGGGCCAGGCTTACAAGCCTGTACCACCACACCCATCCTCTAATCTTTTTTTTTAAAGCAGTGTTTTTTGGATCTAGATGGCCACCTTATAATCACGTCCTATCACACAAATTCAGTGTCAGTGATCACAGCTGCAAAGAAGACAAGCATCACTTAAAATGACCACATACAATTAATGTTTCTCAGTCTGAGTCTATGAACCTTGAGGATCTCACTAATACTGTCAGGTGAGCATGGGTCATCAGGTTTGCGGAAGGCAGATTATTACCCAATACTTTCATCTGGTACTTCCAGAGAAGTTAGTTAATATCTTATCCAAGATCATGGAAGAATTAAAGCTAACCAAAAATCCTACATCCCCCACCCCATGCACAGCCTATCCAAGAAGAAAGCCCGGCTTGAAACCAAATCTTTGACTTTCCTAATCATATGTTTAGTTTATCCCAAGAGTATCAGGGTGAACCTCAATAAAGAAGGTGAATAAAACAAATAGAAAAAGGGAAAGTGTCAGTTCCTCGTTAGCTGTAGAGATCGCCCCATACTGACCTTTGAAATGTAGCACATTGTCGGTGATGCTGATGGCAGGACTCTGTGAAGAGACCAAGGACAGGAGAAGGCATTTTAATGAAGGGAAAAGTCACACTAAACCAGGAGCTGCTTCTCCCCATAGTCTCCCGTGGGGACTCAACACCCTACCCTGTGCCTCCCCCTGAAAATACATGTAGTGGTTTATTCATGTCTCTGCGTATGATTTTCCTACGTCTGTCTGCTGCACCTAGCTGAGACTCACTAGAAACTGCTGGAACTGTGCAGAACAATGAGACACTGAATCAGGACGCTCTGATCACTATGACTCAGTCCCTGAGATATAGAACAAAATCCAGGAGCACTGGTGAGTCACTTCCTGTGAGAAGACACTAAATACTGACTGAGGAGTGGAAGCTCAGGAACAAGCAAGTGACAGTAATAACTGTTCTGGGAGCTAAGGAGAGAAGTGGTAACAGAATGGCTGGGAAGCTACCCCACAGGTGAGCCTGGGCCACCAGGTAGTGGATTACAGGCTGAGGGTTACAGGTGGCTCAAGGGAAAGGAAACACACTGTGCCTGTGGTTCTAACTTAGTCTCAGGCACCAGACTCTCTTAAGCTCCAACCAAACCAAAATTAGAAGAGATCAAAATCCTCCAGATTGCTCACTTATCCCCAGAAGTTGCTCATACCTTTAGCAGCATAATTTAAAGTCAAACTACTCCACACTTTTTTTCAGTGGCTAAGAGACAATCTACCTTCCACCTCCACATCAAGGTTACTACACAAGACACAGCCTGTTCCAGTGTTGGAACCAGCTCATCTCCCTGCATCCCCTCACTCCTTCAAAGAGACCACGAAGACAGAAGCTGGGCAGCGATGGTGTTACTCTGAGGGGTGGTGTCTAGATGCTTTGGTCACAGCTAGGTCAGGAAGGAGGGCAGAAGGAGGGCTCAGCCAGGAAAGTCCTGAGGCAGCTTCTAGGAAGAACCACCTGGTGAGGAGAAAGCAGCTCACACAAAGGGGCACAATCTAGATGGCAGTAGTGAGGAGCACTGGACCTCATGTGGAAGGGCTACATTTCCAGAGAGATGGTTCCCCAGCAAGAGAAATAGGGTTTTGTTGGAAACTGTACCTACCACGAAGGCTACAGGTCCACAGTGTCTTTCACGTAAATTTCCCACCTGGGCTACTTCATGGGTTCCTCATACCATAATTCACTTGGAAGAAAAGCAAGAGGTTTGGGAGGCCTGAGCACAAGTGTGTCTGCGAGTGTGCCAACCCATAGCCCATCCACGGGGGTCCCCAAGCATTTCTGGGAGCCACAGATCTCAAATGCTCAGGCAGCGGTAGGGGAACTGCTCTTGCCCAGAGTGTGCTGAGTGTCAGCTTGGCTCCTCCACCAGTGTGGGAGTGGGGGCTTATCTGCAGGAAAAAAAAAATAGTACCTTTCGTAAGCTTGCCTCACCAAATGAATTAGAAAGGGTTCCCTCTCTCTCTGTTCTTGGAAAATAAGTCTAGTGTGGTAGGCAGCCTTCAGGGTGGCCCCCAGTGATCTTTCCCAGTAATTATTTCCCTTCATTCGTCCCCTACCACAGTGATACCAAGGCTGATCTATGTCATCAACAGAATAGAATGTAAGTACTAAACTCTGGATCTTAATTAAGCAGTGCCGAAAGGCACACATGTTGTTAAGAGGCCTTGTGGTTCCTTGCCTGGGGCAAGGAAGGCAGCGTAGTCTTTAAGAGGTGGAGCCTAGTAGAAGTTAAGTCACTAGAATAGTGAGCTTGAGGGAGATACTGGGACTCTAGCCCTTTCCTCCTCCTCTTCTGCACCCAACAATGAGGTGAGCAAAATTCCTCCACTGCATGCTACCGCCATGATGTCCTGCGTCACCACAGCCCAGAAGCTATGGGACCAACCAGCATGGACTGCAACCTCTCAAACAATGCGCCAAAATAAACACAGAGTGAGGATTACAGGCCTGTGCTACCAGGCCCAGCTGTACTCACTTCTAAGCGTTTAGTAGATCTCAGAGAAGTCAACTGAAGCTGAAAATTTCCTTAGGAAAAGATTATGGACCAGAGAGTAAACTTAATGGTTATTGGGATATATGGTTTCTTACCTCTTTGATAAAAATTACCTTCACTTCCTAAGAATACATACATTTTATCTGGTTGAAATGAAATGTACCTATTTATAAACTTATTTATTATAATTTTTTGAGACAGGGTCTTGCTCTGTAGCCCAGGCTGGTCCTGAACTCACTATGGAGCCCAGGACAGCCTTGGACTCATGGCACTTCCTCCTGCCTCAGTCTCCCAAGTGTGTGCACCACCATGTCCAGCTTTATGTGGTGCTAGAGAATTGAGCTCTAGGCCTTGCCGCCTGAACTATTCTTCCAGCCCTATTTATTATTTTCTTCTTACAACTTTTTTAATTTTTTTGGAGACAGGATCTCACTATGAACCTTTAGGCTCAAGAAATTGTTCTGACTGAGCCTCTGAAATGCTGAAACAAAATTCATGCCACTGTGCCCAGTTATTCTCTCATTAATTTTTTTAATATCTAGTTTGTTTTGTTTTTGTTTTTGAGACAGAGTCTCACTCTGTAGTCCAGGCTCATCTTGAATTCACTACGTAGCCCTTGAACACATGGCAATCCTCCTGCCTCAGCCTCCCAAGTTCTAGGATTATAGGCATGTGCCACCACGCCTCACTTATGTGATTCTGGGGAACTGAACTCAGAGCCTTTCACTTGCTAGGCAAGTACGTTAACTGTGCTATTTCTCCAGCCCCTAATGTCTAACTTTTTCTGCTATGTCTTCTTTTTCATTACAGTTGTTTTATGTCTTAATTTTGTTGAATGTTACAATTTTAATTGTCTTTGAAAAACTTTCAGTTTTACTGATTCTACTTTCACTTTATATGTCAGTTCTTATCTTTATTACTTCCTCCTTTACACTCTTTGGGTAAATTTCAAGGTTATTTTTGTTTTAGTAAATGTTCCATATAAACTTATGGAGTAAGTATTTTATACTTGTTGGGTCTAGTATTCTACTGATGTCTATTGGTTTATGGTTAATTATTTATTCACATAACCTAGATCCTCACTGACATTCTATTTATTTCTGCAAAATCACACTATTGTATATTTGTCCATTTCTCCTTGTCTTTTTGTTAAAGTACATAGTATCACAACTTTGTTATGAGATATACATAATAATAATATGGTTATCCTTCTGGTACATCACTATCATTATCAACTGACCTTTTGTTTCTAAAAATACATTTTTGCCTAAAACTCTAACCAGCATACCTATGGCAGGGAGTATCTTCATATCCTTCTACCAGGGACCAAGGGGACTTATTAGTTGAGAGCACTTTAAAAGAAATTCATGGGCTGCAGGAATAGCGCAGTGGTTAAAGCATTCCCCTCGCAAGTGCAAGACCCTGAGTTGAGGGGCTGGAGGAATGGCTCAGCGGTTATAGTGCTTGCCTAGCAAGCGCTAAGTACCCCAGTTTGATTCCCCAGAGCCACATAAGCTGGGCATGGTGGCACACACCTGTAATTCCAGCATTCAGGAGGCTGAGGCAGGAGGATTGGCTTGTGTTCAAGGCCAGACTGGGCTACATAGTGAGTTCAGGGTCTGCCTGGACTACAGAGTGAGACCCCATCTCAAAATCCTGGACTACAGAGCGAGACCCCCATCTCAAAATAAGTAAATACAGAAATGAAATTCATGGCTTGATGGGTTTGGATCCCCTACATTCTGTGAATCCACGCAGGAGCCAACTGATCATTTTAAATTCTCAGGACGTTTTCTTCTACTTTATCAGAAACTGGTGACAGGGAGACAGGCTGGGTTTACTTCTAGTCAATCCTAATCCAAACTGTACAACACAGTTATGAAGTACAACTCACCAGGAGGAAGACAAGCTAGCTACACGCCTCAACTTTGGTAGTTCTTGAGCCTTGACCTGGCTTCTCATCCTTGGACCTTACTTGGCAGCCAAAACCAAAGTTCAGGTTCATGTACTCAAGCAAATGTCCTGAAGGCAAAAGCAGCTTCAGAGTTGGCCTGTCTCTCCAAGTTCCCATTTTCAGTTCTACCTGGTTGACTTGTTCAGTGTCTTGCTCAATGCTGTTACCTTGTTCAGTGTTTTTATTTAACACTTTAATTGTTTTGAACAGAAAGCCTAATCTTTTGCAGGGACAGAATCCAGCCTCTGCTTCTGAAAAGGGAAGTGGCAGTCAGCCAGCCCTGGGTTCATGTTATAGTTATACCATTTTTTTACTTCTGTAATTGACCTTCAAATCCACAGCTATTCTCATTTTAAAATAATAAAACCATCTACTTTAGAAGACTGGTCCAAGAATTAAATTACACAGGGTGTAGAACTGGTGAGCGCTCCACCTCCCATTGCCATTCCTCTCCAACTGTGGTGGCTTCATAAGCTCAGTGCCAGGCTTTCAAGGGAGAGGTTGATGCCTCCCTGCTCCTCTCTTCCCTCCTCCACCAGAACAGCTTCCTTGCCATGTGCATCAGATACCGTCCTTCTTACACTGCAGTGTGACTGCTGTTTGTTGGTTTATCTCCTCCTGTAGAGCTGAGTTTCTTGACAGCAGGGACTGTGCCTGATGATCCCTAATATTCTCCATGTCTCACTAACTACTTAGGGAACTGAATTCAATCAGTTCACTCCCAATCATAATTTCTGACATCATTAGAGTCCAGTGAACTTTCTGCTACTTAACCCAAGACCTAGGTAATTTCTCATTTAAGTAATTAATACTTATCTTTGCCTGTGTGTGGTTACTATGTGTACAGAGAAATTAATTCAGCAGATCTGGAGCTGGGCATGGTGTAGACCTGTAACCCAGCACTCTGGGAGCTGAGGTGGGGGAATCACAAGTTCAAAGCAATCTTAGACAACCTAGCCACTCAGTGAGACCCTGTCTCCAAATAACTAAACAAGCAAATTTTAAACAAAAAAAGAAAAGAAGGGATATACTACAGCTGAGTGTGAAGGTCCTGGTTTCAATACCCAGTACCACAAAAACAACACAAAATAGCCTACCTGAAACTGAAATCTTTAAAAGGGCATGCTTCCAGGCAGGGAGCAGAGCACAGCATTTAAAATGCTTTGGGTTCGATTCCCCAGCACCACATAAACAAGGTAGTATACGCCTGTAATCCCAGCACTTGAGAGGCTGAGGCAGAAGGACTGCCATAGTTCAAGGCCAGCCTGGGCTACATAGTGAGTTCAGGACCAGCGTGGACTACAGAGCAGAGCGAGACTCTGCCTCCAAAAAAAATAAACTAAAATAAAATAAAAATAAATTACAGAGCCTGCTTCTAAGATCAGCCTTTAATTTGCCTTTTCTCTATCCCCTAACTAATAAAGTGGTTCACTGTGCCTAGATTACTGTGCACAATGTGATTTCTTGCTTTTAGGAGACTAGAATTCGGGTACATAATAGATGTAATCAGTACTCCGAAAATCAACGGTACCAAATCTCTAATGGGCTTCCACGGTAGAAACATACATAAGTTATTGCATTTTTTGTTGTTGCTGTTGTTGCTGGAGAAAGGGCCTACATTTTCTTTTTTAAGTTCACTCTGCTAAAATTTGTTAACCTTCTTCTTTTTGATGTGCTAATTGTCACAAATTTGGCCAGCAGAAACTCCTTCAAGCTCTTGTGCTATTCTGACATGACCTTGTACACTTTGAGAATGTTGTACTTTCTCTGGCAGAGACATGAAACAGTCATTTCTTGAAGGAACCTAAGTTCCTTTAGAGGAGAACAGTAATTTAGACACCACTGTCTGAAAGTATTGCAGTGTACTCAGTGTTCATTTCTCAGTGGTTTGGCTAGGAACTTTTAAAATCCCAATGTCGTACTGAACTTTCCAATTCAAATATACTACTAGGGAACTTCTCTTTACTTTGTTATTTAACATTTGCATTTCATACAAGAAAAAACCTTGTTCTTGATAACATTAACACATTAACTACGTTTTTTATCTTTGAAAAATAAAGGTTCAAGCTGGGCTTGGTAGCACACACCTGTATTCCCAGCACTCTGGGAGGCTGAGGCAGGAAGGATAGAAAGTTCAAACCCAGCCTGGGCAACTTAGTAACTTAATGAGAACCTGGCTCAAATAAAAAATACAGAAAAGGACTGGGAGTCTGGAGGTGTAGTTCAGTGATTAAAGTGCTTGCCTAGCAAGTGCAAGGATATAGTTTTGACTCCCTAGCACCACATAAGCCAGTGTAGTACCATAGGCCTGTAATCCCAGCACTCAGGAGGTTGAGGCAGGAAGACTGCCAGGATTTAGAGGTCAGTCTGGGCTACATAGTGAGCTCAAGACCAGCCTCAGTTACAGAGCAAGACCCTGTGTCATACACATAAACAAACACATATAAAAAGGACTGGATGTAACTACGTAACTCAATATGAAAGCCCTGGACTCAATCCCCAGAGTGAGAGAAAAAGCTTCAGAATTAGAATAACAATATTTTTACTAATTATGACATTTACTTGACAAGGGTATTTTGTTCCCTTGAAACAACACTATATTTAAATGTTATTTAATTTACCTATATGACTATGTTACAATTAGAAATTGGTTAAATCCATTTGGTTGTATTCATTTCATTTCAAGCTTTGCTTTCATACTGAATTTTACTTTTGACTATGTAAAACATTCACATAATTCAAAGTCAGACTCTACATAAAGTATCCTTACAAGCCCTACTCCCACACCCATCCTCGTCATCCTCCTCTGTTGGTAACCAGGTCAGCAGTTTCTGCTTTATCCAATCTCGTATGTTTTGCAGGGGGAAAAAAAAGCAAATATGCTCCATTATCACATTACAATTCATTCTTTCTACGTAAAAGGTGGTGCCCATTCTGCACGTTGGTTTCTTCTCCTAGAACAATCCATACTAGTTCATATGATCTCACTCATTCTCTTAAGAGCTGCATAATACTCAGTTGAGTACCACTAAGTATTCTCTTGTAATTCCATGTTTTGTGTCCAAATTCAACCTGCATAAAAAAAATAGACCAAAACCCATGTCCCTTGGGAAAAAAATATACCTCACATGGCCAAGAGAAAAAAATATACCTCACATGGCCAAGAGAAATGTCCATAAAAGTAACTCATAACCATTTCTTCCTCATTCTATTTATTTCGGGGCTTGCTGGGAATCAAACTCAGGGCCTCACACATACTAGGCACATGCATGAGCCACACCCATGGTGCCCATAAACTGACTTTCAAAATCCACCCTGCCAGGTGCCAGGCCGACCCCTCCACTGAAACATCGTTAGCAAGGTCAGTGGCCTGCACAGAGGTCCATGCAATGAACACATACCTAGACCAACTAATGCAGTCTCTCAAAAGCACAGACACAACTGGGAAGTCCACTGACCTGCTCTTCTCTCAGCTTCTAGGACACCCCACAGAGTCATGCCTGGCAGGCTGTCTCTCCTCTGCCTCTCTGGCTGGTTCCTTCTCCTCTGCTCAACTTCTAAATATCTAAATGCCTCAGCACTCAAGCTAGGACTGCCGCTTCTCTTTACCAGTTTTTCATACTGATTAGTTTTCTATCATAAACTGGCATCCAAGCCCATAATACTGTATATAGCCTGCAGAGAAAATTTTTGGTCTTATTTATTAATTTTTAATTTGAATTTCCCACCAAGTACTTTCCATCTAGATTCTGCAGTAGGGGGTCAAACCACTTGGGACCCCTGCCCAGATAGTGGGAGCTTTTACCCCTCTATCCTTTGTTTCTAAATAAAGACCTGTTACTCTATACCTTACCTCTTTGGGGCACACGTGTGTGCACATGCGCATACATACACACACATCCACACATATTCTGCAGTAGCTGTTTCTCTCCATCTAAAATTCACACCCTAGAAATTTACACAGCCTCTGAACATTCATAATTCTGCTCAAATGTTACCTCCCTAGAAACTTTCCCTGACTACCCAATCTGGAGTTCTTATGAATTCCCCACCTCCTCAGAGTCCCCCTTACTCATCCAACCAAAGTCTAAATCCCAACATCACTTCTAAGACCCCTTCCTGAGAGGCCCCCACCATGGCTTCCCATTACCCACCTTGTTTAACTACAAAGTATGCTTCTGATAGACTCTCACTGGACAGCACTGACAGTTTGAATGACACTAAAAGGGGCTGGAGGAATGGCACAGCAGTTAGTGCATTTGCCTTGCAAGCACAGGGCCATGAGTTCAATTCCCCAGGCCACATAAATATGGGCATGATGGCACACGTCTTGGGAGGCTGAGGCAGGCAGACTGTACTGAATCCAATGCTAGCCTGGGTTCCATAGTGAGTTCAGGACCAGCCTAGGCTATAGGGAGACCCTGTCTCAAAAGAAAAATTTTAAAAAGGAACTAAAAGACTTTTTTTTCAACTGTTAGAAATGCAAAGTAAGAACAAAGCACACGTTTTTTTAAAAGCAGCAATTTTTTCCCTTCATGGCACATAAAGTAATGGTGCATTTTACAATCAATTAAGTCTAAAATATACGAAGTTCTACATTCTCTCCAACTATGGCGTCCCTGTATAGCTACATGAGCAGTTCTCACTTCTGCATGGAAATTGCTTACAAAGAGTCTTGCATGAAAACTGTCCAACAGGAGCCTCTCCATTTGGCTCCTGCACCTGGCTGCCATCTTCA
>PVKB01003582.1:0-105000 GCA_004027205.1 Ctenodactylus gundi | reverse complement strand
GCTTAACTTTTGAGCTAGACTCTCTCCTTACAGGTAAGATCTACCATCAGGCCAAGCACAGTGATATAACCCTATAACACCAGTCCTCTGAGAAGCTGAGCCAGTAGGATGCAGCCTGCACAACTCAGTGATTTAGCCAGACCACATCTCAATAAATAAATAAATACTTAAATTTTTTAAAAGGCTGGGAATGTAGATGAGAGCAAGGCCCTGGGTTCAGAGAGAAAGAAAGAGAGAGAGAGAAAGAGAGAGAAAATTATCAGACAGCCAATCAGCAAAATTGCTCCCGCTTTCTGACACCTATAATGAACCCCCCCCCACTTCCTTAAACCCTTCCCCAACCACCAATGCCCAAATCCTATAATCTGTTCTAACACCCTCTTAATGAAACACCCCTCTATTACCCATAGAATGTATTCTTGCTGTAGCCAGTAATAATAATTCCAACATGTGTTTCTGGTATTCTTAGATATAAGGGACTGACACAGCATAAGACAGACATTACAAATACCAGTATCTGAATAAAGGTTTGTTTCCTCCTTCTCTAGAAAGCTCTCTCAACATCTGCAGGACAAAGTATTTCTCATTTCTGAAAGTCTTCTCTAAATCAAAGAAAAGTGATAAACTCCTTTAACACCAGGCATCAGGTTCAACATCCAACTCCAGTTCTGCCAGTGTACATAGTCATGAGCAAATCTTTCTGTTTTTAGGTAATAATATCCCTCTTTCTAGATGGCATGCCCTGGGAAAGTTGTGTCTGTCTGACTCATCTTTAGGTAACTGGGTTTCTGCTTTTTTGTTTGTTTGTTTTTAGCAGGGGAGGTGTTGAGGCGGTCTTACTCTATAATCTAGGCTGGTCCTGAATTCACTATGGAGTCCAGACTGGTCTAGAACTCATGGCAATCCGCCTGCCTCAGCCTCCTGAGTGCTGGGATTACAGGCATGCACCACTATGCCCAGCTTACATAGTGCTAGGGATCAAACTCTGAGCCGCATAATTCCTAGGCAAACGCCCTAATCACAGAACTACATCCCCAGACTTCTGACTCATCTTTGTAAATCAGGAGCATCTTACACATATTAAAAGATTTCTTGGGCTGAAGGAATGGCACAGAGGTAAAAGCGCTTGCCTTGCAAGCACAAAGCCCCAAGTTCAATTCCCCAGCACCTCGTAAAGCTGGACGTGGTGGCCCACATCTGTAATTCCAGCACTCAGTAAGCTGAGGTAGGAGAATTGCCGTGAGTCCAAGGCCAGCCTGGACTGACTATGTAGTGAGTTCAGGATCAGCATGGGCTATAGAGCAAGTTTTTGTTTTAAAAAAAATTATTTTACAAATGGAACTAATATGTTTTTAAACAAATGGTATTTGAAATGATGCCTCAGGATCAGAGATGTAAAACCTCAGAAAAAAATTAAATCTCTACTGAGGATAAGAAGACTAATTTTTTTGCAAAAAATATTTTAAGAGGCTTCCCCCAAAAAAAATCTCCACCTTGACAGTTATGTATTTCTAAGATAAATCACCATATCTTTAAATATACCAAATATGATTAACACAGGTCCATGTTTCTTAACCAGGAAGTTTAGATCTTTCAAGAAAAATGTTAAGTATGGTGCATTTTTTTTATTTGTCCAGTGAATTTCCACTTCTTTCCATCATCATCCATTCCCCCTGAAAATATCTACCAGGACTTCAAAAATATGCCAGAATATTCTATCCTTACTGAATTCAACATGCATTTAGAGACAGTAGAGCCTGCTTTTAATATGGATGACATACTATTTAGCAGAGATTATCATTACCACACTCTCTGTTTTTTATTGACTGCTGAAAAAGCTCTCCCTAGACAAAGACTTTGATCCTCACCCACAAAAGATTTTGTTTGTTTGTTTTTCTATTTTAGTAATTCCCCTGAACCAGAGTGGAGGGAGAAAGCAGGGAATTCTTATTCACCCTCTGACGCAAAAGTACAATTCACGTTGGTTTAACGCATTCAATGACACATCATACAATGCCACAGCCTACCTAAAAGCGTTCCAGCCAGCCAATATTATCTCCCTCCCTCCCTCCCTCTCCCTCTCCCTCCCTCTCCCTCTCTCTCCCTCTCTCCCTCTCTCTCTCTCTCTCTCTCTCTCTCTCTCTCTCTCTCCAGTTCTACGGACTGAAAATCCTCCTGTCTCAGCCTCCCAGAGTGCTGGAACTACAGAAGTGCACCCACCAGACCGAGCTATCTTTATCTTTTAAGAGAAAAACTGGCTTACATTCCAGAAGCAAAGATTAACTTCAACAAACTCAACAATCAGAAAGCACCCACACTTTGCAAGGCAATATGCCAGCTAAACTGTCAGAATCAAACAAATGCCTGATTCGGAGAAGGAGAGAGGTCTGTGGGACGAACAAGGCTACCAAGGGCCACCGACGATGTCAAGGAGACTAGGGAGTAAAGATGACTGTAGAGAGAACATTCCAGATTGAAACCTCCAGTTCCTCAAATGGGAATCCAGGATGGATACAGACATGAAGGTTCACAGGTCCTGGAGGCTCCACTACTAAGGGGGTTTTAGCATGCGCATCTCAAGGGATCAACGCGATCAAACATAAATGCTTAATCTAATTTAAGAAAAATTTCAAATCCTCTGTGCAATTCGGCAAACCTAAGCTCACAGCCTTCAAAACGGGGGAGGGTAAATTTTAAGATCAACAGTAGTACAGATGGGTCCCATCACTGAGCAGCTGGGAGTACCCCCTCCCCGCCAAGGCAGCGGCAAGACTCCAGCACACCGGAGGAGACTGCCTGGACCTCGCAGGCCACAGCCGGACGTTCAGCAGGCCACTGCCACACGCACCTGAGCCCTGAAGTGCTCATCCCACGACTCGAAGGGCTTCCAGGGCCAGGCTCGACCCCAGCAGGCCGCAGACCGCGAACAAAGAGGGACTCGCGGAGCAGTCCAGGGCACCTGCAGCCCTTGGGGGTCGTGCGCCCGCCAGGGACGCGTGTGAGAGCGACGCGGGCAGGCGCGCCACGACAGCACCGCCTCACGGGTCTCGGTTTCGCACTGCACGTTCGGGCACTCTCAGGGACAAAGGGGGCGGCGGTCGCGGCGGGTCCGCGAAGCCGCGAACCGCGCACTTCCCGCCGCCAGACCCGGCCTGTACCTGCACATCACTCAGCTCCACGCGCAGATACAGCTCCCGGTGTCGCTGCGCCCAGTAGACATGCGGCGTCAGCACCTGATTCTCCATGGCCATGATACCCAGGAAGCGGAGACGCTCGTCTCTCCGCGCCGCTCTGCCTCAGGTCGTAAGCGGCTGGAGCTGGCGGAACGCAGGCCGCAAACCCCAGCGTCCCACACCGCCCGCAGCCGGCTACCCTGGAGAAAGCTCACGCTCGCGGGCCGCGCCTGCGCAGTGACAGGCGTGGGCGGGGCGAGCCGAGCGTTGGCCGTGCCGACGGCGGCGCGAGCCCGGCGTGGGCGGGGCACGAGGGGGACGGGGCGGGGTTGGGCGCCGTGACGCCAAAGCTCGCCTGGCCGCTTGGGAATCCGTGCTTCCCGCGCTTTTTTCTGACTGATTCCTCAAGTGAAGTTCAAAAGTGAAGTGACTGGTAGAGTACCTATCAGCATAGGAAGACGGCTTGGGAATGGTTTCCTTGGAAGTCCCTCTCGTTTTATCATTCATTTGACATCGACTGAGCGCCTCATTCCGGAGCCGAAGCCAAAAACAGCTGAATGACAGCAGTTAAGGCAAGTCCCTGTTTTCCTGGAAAGCAGTCGGTTAAAAGATGCAATTAAAGTCAATAATGTCATATAATGGTCACGGCCTCGGGAAATCGACGTAGAAACAAGGCCATGTTCCACGAGAGGAGAAAAAGTGTCAAGTCCACGGGTTCCTGGAGCTTCTGCGACGATGGGAATGTGCCACCCTGAGCTCCCCAGTGCGGTGGCCGCTAGCCGCGGGAGGCTGCCCAACAATTGGAACGTAGCTAGGGAAACTGAGGAACTGAGTTTTTAATGTAATGAATAGCCACGTGTTACTGACGGCTAGTCTCTTGGACAGTGCGGGAGACCGTGTCTTAAAAACAGGAAGCCCGAACTAAAGACGATACTCATGTGTGTCTGATTTAGCCGACTCATCTGCGTCCACTTTCATCTCCCTAATTTCTTCCACAGTGAAGAATTTAATGACATGCAATGTTTCTATGAAGACTAGACATTTGGGACAAAAAAAAAATCAAATTCGGTCTTTGAAATGCTATGTATTTCCAAGCCCAGGTATACAGTGATAAAGAGCAACTTCGGAAATATTTAGCTCAGCTGGTAGATCATAACAAAATATAGAGGATTTAATATGGTGAATGTGGTGGGCTGAATGCTCAGAGAGGAAGGTCGGAATCATGACCGGATATTTAAGAATGAATACTGGAGGAGAACTGGAGTGTAAACTGCACTCAATTTGGGGCGGTGGCAGCACAGGGACCAGTCCAAAGGTGAAGCTGTGAGCCTGGCGCTGAATGCATGGGGTTGCCCTGAATCGGGCGACTTAGGTAAGGAGTGGGTTGGGAAAGGCTGTGTTTGCTTCATGGAGGTGCCTGTACTTTATTCCAAGGTCACACAGGAGCCCAGGAAACGTGTCATGGTGGAGCTTAGCAAAATCAAATATGTGCTCAGACAAACGGCCGGTCAATGCAGAATAACTGGTAGTAGGCAAACTATCTGGAGGCTTATGCAATCTGCCGGATATGAGATAAAGAAAGCAGTAATCTTGGCACTCCAGATCTAAAAGAATAATAATAGTAATTGAAATGATAAAAGTATCTTTATTGCATTACCTTTACTTCAAAGCAGATTCACTGAAGGGCACTTTTTAAAAAATTAAAGCATGATTTATGGAAAATGGGCAAATCTCAAGTTTAGGCACTTTTTAAAGACTGAAGTATAATTTATGGGAAATGGGTAAATCTTAAATTTTCAACTTGAGTTTTTAGGAATGTTTATGCCTGTGTAATTACCCAAATCAAAAATTGGAATGTAACCAGCACCCTAGAGGTTACCTCAACTTTGGCTCACATCCATCCCCCCAAATAATTACTATCCTGACCAGATCGCTATAAAGTAGGGTTTATCTATTCTTTTTTATTTTCATTTTCTTTTTTGTGGCATTGAGGATTGAACTAGGGTCTTCAACACTATAGTACATCTCAATCCATTTTGTTGTTGTTGTTTTAATTTCAAAACAGTGTTTCCCTAAGACCCTAAGTTGCTGAGGCAGGGCTCACACTTGTGATCTTCCTGCTCAGCCTCCCAGAATGCTCAAAGTACAGGCCTATATCACCAGGCCTCATTTGTCTCTTCTTGAATTTCATACAAATGGAATCTACACAGTGCAGTTTTTGTGTCTGACTCTGTTCATTCGACATGATGTATATTAGATTTTTTTTCATGTTCTCATGCGAGTCAGTAGTCTGTTCTTTTTTTGTTTGTTTTTCCTGTGTAGTAGTTAATTGTATGACTTTATCCATTTTCCTGGATAGGCATTTGTGTTGTCTCCAATTTTTAACTATAATACATAAAGCTGTCATAAATATGTGTGTGTGTACCAGTAGTTTGTATATACTCAATTCTCTTGGGTAAATACTTAAGATCAAATTTGCTAGGTAATCGGGCAGGTAGGTGTGTTCTGAACTTTAGTGGATACTGCTAAGCTGTTCTACACATTTTTTCAATCCATGTATACTGTTAACAGCAATGTTTGAAAATTCTATTTGCTCTACATCTCTGTTATTTTCAGTCTTTTAAATTTTAGCCATTCTTATGGGTGCAGGATGGAATATAAATAATTTAAACCCAGTATATTTGCAACCTGAGGCTTATCTGCTGCCCTGTATGCAAGGTGAAAGTTGTTGATAGTAAGACTGAATCTTTGGCATTTTGCCTCAGTCCCTGTGTAAGATAGGTCCAGTGAAAAGTCCCTGTCCTTGCCTATAATCCTGGTACTCAAGAGGCTGAGGCAGGACTGCCCTAAATTTGAGGCCAACTTGGGCTACACAGTGAGTTCAGGAACAGCCTGAACTACAGAGCAAAATGCTGTTAAAAAAAAAAAAAGGGCCTGCCCAGTCTGGGTCAGCTACTTCTGTAACGTGACATCTCTGGATCTGTTCCCATGTCCATCAATTGAGTGAGTTAGATTTTCCCTCCACTGTTTTTATCAGCTCTTTCTAAATTTTCCTGCAAAGAGGCTCAGCTATTGTGAAACTCTTCCCTCAGGGAAGCTCAAGAAAAACGACTGAAGTAGGAGAAAGAGTATCAGCCAGATGAATTATATAAAGGAACAAGGTGACAATCAGAGGAGGATTAAAAGGCAGAACCAAGTGGCAAAACCAAGATGAGGTAAGTAGGTGGAAGGGTTTTACGATGATACCAGTCAAATGATCATACATATTAATTACTGTATTCATGGGCCACCTTCCAGATACAGCCTTCCCAGCACCCTGCAGCCCAGGGCCATGTGGATGTACCCACAGATCCACAGGCTGCATGCTTGCCATGGGTGACACCCTAAGTCATCCTATACATCCTTGTTATTTATTTATTTATTTATTTATTTATTTTGAGACAGGATCTTGCTCTATAACCAACGTTGCTCCTGAACTCACTGTGTGGCCCAGGCTAGCCTTGGACTTGTGTCCGCCTGCCTCAGCCTCCTAAGTACTGCGATAATAGATTTGAGCCTCCATGCCCACCTTATGTGGCTGGGGGGGAATCGAGCTCAGGGCCTTGCACTTGCAAGGCAAGCACTTTAACTGCTATGCCATTCCTCCAACCCCATCCTTACTAACTGACCTTTTTAAAGAATCTTCTGGTTATGGTTCAAACCTAACATGCCCCCCGCCAGAGTCTCACATGTTTAGAAAGTGATTTGGTCCTGGGGTGCTGTGCTCATCAGTAGATTTACCTGTTGATGATTTCCTGAGCTCAGGAGATATGGAGACTGGTTGGAGGGATGGGGCATTGGGGTGGAACCTGGAAGAGTATGTCTGCATGATTGTTCCCTGCTCTTTCTCTCTGCTTTCTTTCTGCCTTTCATGCCAGATCCTCCTGCTCCTGGCAGCCGATCACTCATGGACAGTGACTTCTGAAACTGTGAGCACAAATAAACCTCTCCTCCTTTAAGTTGTGGGCGTCAGGGATTGCACTCAGAGACGGAGGTTGATTAAGACACTTTTTTTCCCTTGGAAGAAGTTTTAGAAAACAGCTGAATTTGGCTATTTGTGCATGGGCCACCAGCCAGTTTCTTGTTTGTTTTTGTGGTACTGCGGATTGAGCCCAGGGCCTTTTCCCTCCGCCCACTATTAACTTTTGATTTTGAGACAAGTATTCACCAAGTCATTAAGTTGCCCAGGTTAAGTTGCCCAGGCTGGGCGGGAACTTGATCCTCCTGTCAGAGGAGGATCCTCTCAGAGTTCCGAGATTACAGGGAAAGTTTTGGTGAAACTAGCACATTCTTGTTTGATGTAATGGCGGGAATTGAAACTCATGGAATCATGTAACAAGAAAAACAGAATAGTCAGGCCCAGTGGCACAGACTGGTAATCCCAGCACTTTGGGAGGCTGAGGCAGGAGAATCTCAAGTTTGAGCCTATCTTGAGCAATTTAGCAAATTTAGCAAAACTTTGTCTCAAATAAACAACAAAGAGGAGCTGAGAAAAGAGCTCAGAACCAAGTCTCTGGGTTCGATCCCTAGTAGTGGCAAAAAAACCCCACCCAAAATAATATTTAATACTCCTGCTGATCAGCTGAGTAATATTCCTTTTGGGGACTTTAAGAAGATAAATTCAAGGATTAAACTTGTATAGATGTGTTTGATGAAACAACACAAGGAGAATGACTAAATAAATTGTTGTGCATAATGACTCAATGAAAAAAAACTATGTATTTGGGGAAAATGGTAAATTAGAAACTAGCACCCAAGAGGCTGAGGCAGGAGGATAACAAGTTCAAAACCAGATTGGGCTATGTAACAAGACTACCTTGAAAGAAAGAAAGAAAGAAAGAAAGCAAGCAAGCAAGCAAGCAAGCAAGCAAGCTATTACAACACTATTGTTACAGTAGTGGTAAGATACTCAAAAAATTTTTGGATATGCAAACTAAATACAAATTTGTCAAGCAGATGAGAGAGAGGAAAGTTAAAAGGGAAGTAGAGGAGTCCCTTAGGGAAGGGTTGTGGTTCATGCTTCTACTTCCCCTTGACTGTGTCCCAGAGGTGGAGAAATAGTAAATTCCTACCCTTCAGCACAACTTTAGGGGTCTAAGGAAAAGAAAGATTTGTGGACATGTCCAGATGTTGTGCTAGGCCCTAAGGAAGGTCCAGGTGACAGCAGTGAGTGAAGAGGCACTGTGATAGGTGTGGCCAGAGCGAGCCTGAGGCTACAGGCACAGGGGGAGGTAGCAAAAGCATCTATCTGATAAGGGCCACCAACTAGGACACAGAAAAACAGTGTGAAGGGATAACTGGAGACTGACAGGCGATAAGTAGCTCACTGGCCACACTGTGGGGTAAAAGGTCACACCTGAGAAAGAGCTGGTGTATCAGTTTTCTAAGGCTGCCCCAGCAAAGTGCCACAAATTTAGTATCTTAAATCAAAGAGGGCTGGGAATGTAGTTCAGGGACAGAGGCCCTGGCTTTGATCACCAGCACCACACCAAACAAAAATTCTCATGAAATCAAAGTGTCAGTAGAGTCATGCTTCTTCAGGAGGCTCTGGGGAAGAACTTGCCTCTTTCTGAATTCTCATAACTGGTGGTCATCTTGGCTTGTCCTTTGGTTTATAGAAGAATTGCTGGAATCCTTCCCTTCACTGTCACTCGGCCTTATTCTCCAGGTCTGTGTTCCTGTGTCTTCCACAGAGATGCTGGTCAGCTAAGGCTGGGGGCTCACACCTGTCATCCCAGCACTCAGGAAGGCTGATGCAGGAGGATGACCAATTCAAGCCCCACCTGGGCAATGTAGTGACTTAGCAGACCCTGTCTCAAAAATAAAAGAACATAAATAAATAAAAAGTTAAAAGATCTGTAGACAGAGCTCAGCGTGAAGGTCTTGGATTCAGTTCATAGCACAAAGACCAAAATACCAATTACTGGATTTAGGACGCACTCTAAACCAACATGATCTGTTAACTACTCACATCTGCAAAGATCCGATTTCCAAATGAGGTCACCTGATGATGTTTAAGGTGCACATGGATTTGGGTAGAGGACACTTTTCAACTGAGGACAGCGGAAATAGAAGACACCTTTGGAGATCCTGGTGTGGAGGCTGGGGTCGAGGTGTCATCATCCCCAGGCAGGGTGTCCTGACTGAATGCCTGGGGTTTGCCCAGAATGAAGCAGAATTTCATGTTCTACTCTTAGGTGAAACAAGTCATATAAACACAGGTTGGGTGGGGCTATTAAAAAGCTAAGGAAATTAGAAGTATGTAGCTTCTATATGTGACTTGCAAATGCATCTCCTGCTATGTATGTAAAATACATATACACAACAAAAAAGTTATGGTATAATTTTTTTTGAGACAATATCACTCTGTGGTCCAGGCTGGTCCTGACCTCATTATGGAGCCTATCAGGCTTTGAACTCACAGCAATCCTCCTGCCTCAGCCTCCAAAGTGCTGGGATTACAGGTATGTACCACCATACCCAGTTTATATGGTGCTAGGGAATCAAACTCAGGGCCTTGAGCTTGCTAGGCAAGAGCTCTAACCACTGTGCTATGCTCGCAGCCCCTGGAGCTCTTTCTTTAATTATGTCAGATAATTGTGTTTAGACTAAAATCAAACTGCAAGAATGATGCTTATTGTTAGGTGTGGTCATGCTGTCCAACAAGGTTCTGGGTGTTCCTTTTTAGAAAGCCCGAGTTCCAGGCTAGAGGAATAGCTCGGTGGTTAAAACACTTGCCTAGCAAGTGTTATATCAAGTGCTAAGTACCAAAATTCGATTCCCCAGCACCATATAAACTGGGCATGAATGCGCATGCCTGTAATCCCAGCACTCGGGAGGCTGAGACAAGAGAATTGCTGTGAGTCCCAGGCTAGCCTGGGCTCCATAGTGAATTCAGGACCAGGCTGGGCTATAGAGCAAGACCCTAACTCAAAAAAAAGAAAAAATAGATTCAATCCCCTTCATCTCTTAAATCACTCCCAGTTCCTGATTCTGTGAGTCTTTGGTTTTATATAAAAACTCTGTGTGCATGTGTGTGTGTGTGTGCGCACGTGTTTGCACACATAAAGAGAGAGCCCACAGGACAGGCCCCAGGCTCATTGCTGGATCTGTGGGGGACACCCAGGGCTCATGTGTTTCCTGCCTTATCAGAGGAAAGGTTTTCACTGTTACCATCTCCATCATTAATAAAATTAATAATTGGAATGCCTGTTGTGAGCAAGGTATTACTAAGCACTTGCAATGCATTATTTCACTCATTCAACAATATGAAGGTTCTCATTTACAGATGAATGAACTGAAGCTGGGAATGACCTCATGTCACTCCTGTTAGTGAGGACAGGAGCCAAGGTGTGAACCGAGGACCCCAGATACCTGAAGAATTTTTTTTACCTATGGTAATAATTAGATATTCTACCAGGTCTTTTTTTAAATTTTTATTTATTTATTTTTTTTTTAGAGATAGGATCTTGCTGAATCATTCAATTTCCCAAGGTAGGCTCAAACTTTCAATTCTCCTGCCTCAGCCACCCAGCATGCTAGGATTACAGACTGGTGGAATCCAGTCTTTTAACCTTGAGCACCAATGCCTGGGGATCATAGGCTGCCAAGTGCCAGAGGCCCAGCATGAGAAGCTGTCAAGTTCTAAAGCCCCAGGCCAGAGCTGCACAGTAAATAACTATATTGCCTAACACAGGCTGGACAGTAGATAACCTGCAGGCTGGACATTAGATGACCTGATTGTCTCACACAGGCCTTGGCTACAGGATGTAGTCAGGTTCCCTTCTCCGCTGTGGGGGGAGGTCTCCTTTGGTCTGGCCACACTCCCACTCACCTGCCCAGCTTGTCCTTTTGCATACAGCTGGCTGTGTCATTGTGTCTTGTGATTTGTTTCAGTCTGCAGATTTGTACTAGCCCTGCCTGCCATATGCTAAATTAACCTGCCCTCTTTCCTGCCGAACTCCAGGGGGACAGGGCTTTGTTAAGCACACACACAGGACTTCGCAAGACCAAGGCCCCACTGACTCAGCTAGGAAACACACAACCAGCCACTTTTAGATCTAGGCCACTTATTACTTACAGGTACAGTGGAAAGAAAAATGCACAAAAGGACCGACCACCAGCTGCCTGAGGTCCCAGCCCCACAATGCTGAGATGAAAGGCGTCAAAGGACTATATAGGGATTTCAGCGATGTTCAGTAGTTGAATAGCCAGTTCCAGACCTTATTGGAAACTTTGAGGGTGGGGAAATGTCAGGTGACACCTTTCTAGGGGAGCCTGCCTCAAGGACCCACCAGCTTCCCTGCCTCCCCTGTTTTGGGGAGGTTGCCAAGCAGCCTACTGAGACTCACATCAGCTTTATTTTGAGACAGGGACTCTCTGTAGCCCAGGCTGGTCTTGGACTCATGACAACCTACCTGCCTCAGCTTCCAGAGTACTGGGATTACAGGCATGCGCCACCACACCCAGCTTTATATGGTGCTGGGGAATTGAACTCAGGATATTGTGCTTGCTGTAGTTTGAGCCTCTGTCTGCATGGCCATTTGGGTACATGGAAGGTTGCCAGGATGCAATGGTAGAGATGTCACCATACGGCCTTCTCAGTTTGAGGTTTTCACATTTTTACTTTACTTTTGTGCTGGAGGTTGAGCCCAGGGCCTCACCCAAGCTAAGCACATGTCCTACCACTGAGCTACTCTGTCTGCAGCCCAGTTAAAGGATTTTTTAAAACCTGTCATAAAGGGGGAAAATAAAACTGAAACCAAGAAATCTGAATTCAAATCTCTATCTTTTATTAATCAGTCATAAGACTGAAGCAACTTTTACCTCTCCAGAACTCTGTATTTGTGCGCATGCATGCATGCATCCGTGTGTGTGTGTATGTGTGTTACTGGGGATTTGCTGAGCCTAGAGCCTTCGCATTGAACTGCATCCCCAGCTCCCCTCTTTCTGTTTTTTGAGGAGGGTCTCCCTCTGTAGTTCAGTCAGGTCCTGAACTCACTATGTAGCCCCAGTTTGGCTTTGAACTCATTGTACTCCACATGCCTCAGCTGGGATTATAGGCATGTGTTGCTATGCCCGTCTTCCCAGACCATTTTTAAGACAGAGCCTCACTAAGTAGCTATGCAGTCCAGGCTGGGTTCAAACTTGTGATCCTCCTGCCTCATTACAAGTGTATGCTACTGGACCTAGCTTCTGAAACTCTCTAAATATCTGTGAGATTGGGGCTAGCAACAACAGAGCTGGAGGAATAGCACAGTGATTAGAACACTTACCTAGTAAGTGCAAGGCTCCAATTTCGATTCCCCAGCACCACTTGAGCTGGGCATGGTGGTACACATCTGTAATCCCAGCAAAGGAGGCTGAGGCAGGAGCATTGCTACAAGTTTGAGGCCAGCCTGGACTACACAGTAAGACCCATCTTTTAAAAAAATCTGTAGGATCACATATTTTTGTTTGTTTGCTTTTCAGGGGACAGAGGCTCTTTGTCCTTAAATTAGGATCTTAGCCTTCCTGTTCATGAAAGTCACCCTGGCCCTTGGGACAATGATAGCACATGGTAGAAATTCAGTAACCACTTGCTGGATGGATGGAATAAAGGCAACACATTTCATCGTGACTTTTAAAGTATCTCAGCCTTTAAATGTAGGAAACACTACAAGAGAATGACTCCTCTTTCATTTAGGAAACTCAACTTTGTTTTTTTGTAGCCCAGGCTGGTCCTGAACTCACTCTGTAGCTCATACTAGTCTTGGACTTATGGTAATCCTCCTGCCTCAGCCTCCCAAGTGCTGGAATTAGAGGTGTGCACCACCACACCCAGTTTATGTGGTGCAGGGGAATTGAATTCAGGGCTTTTTGCTTGCCAGGCAAGTGCTTTAACCACTCTGCCATTTCTCCAGCCCTGAAGCTCAATTTTTAAAAGCCTGAGAGGTATATCTAAGCTTTGAGTGTAATCATTGTATATTGAAAATACATACTAATAAAATAATAACAGGAGGTAACTCCATAGAAGATATGATGGCATCTGCAGGTACCTCTTGGCCTTGGGAGAGACACTGACTTCAGTTAACCTTGTAGCCTAAGTTGACTGTAAGATTTTTCCAAACTGGAAAATAATAGGGCAGCTTTAATTACCAGTGTACCTGAGTGTCAACTTAAGGCCTCGGTTGAACTTTTCTTCATATCTAAATTCTCCAATTTCATTTCTTAATTTAGAAATTACATCAAACTTGGACAATTTCTCTGGAATATCATAAAACTAAATATTTTTATCTAACCCCAAGATTTTTTCTCACCATTTTAATACATATATGTGCAATACATGTTTACAATGAATGAGCATTTTGTGCACATATGTATCACATCAATATTACAATCCCTAACCCCCAAGTTTTGTATGTTATATGTAGCAAACCCCTTTCTGCGATTGCTTCCCTCTACTTCCTAATAAATATTAAAGGATTGCTGTAAAAACAAGTAAAAAGCTGGAGAGAAGACTCACTGAACCTTGGTGTAAATAATTACACACTGTGACCCAAATGGATACTTAATAAACGCTAATGACACACAACTCCATCACACAGTTCTTTGTAATGACAGAAAACGGGAGGGGGTGCCTTGCTTCTACACCGTTCTGCTCCGTGCCTGCTTTTTTTCCAGGCAGATCCTGCAGGTTCCCGGTTTCTCTGTTCTCTTGGCCAATGTATAGTTGTAGACCAGGGAAGAAATTGTGGGTCAAGGGACTTGCTTCTGATTGTAGACCTTTGTTTCTTCATTTTTATGTGTAAGTGCAATATACATAGTTTTCTTTAATGGCAATCAAGAGATATGTGGGTTTTTGGTTTTGAGACAGGATCCCACTGTGTATCACAGTGGACCAAACTGGCGATCCTTCTTCCTCAGCCTTCCAAGTGCTGGAATTACAGGCATTACTACACCACACCTGGATGTTAAAGCTCTTTTGCAAATAAAGGAACCAAAGAGCTTGAACTTACTGATGATCACACGTATTTCTGGATCCAAGTGCAGGTGTCATTTAAGCTCCACCACGGGTCCCCGGGTCTGTTAAGGCCTCACTGATTCTCTTCTCTCTTACAAAGGTGCAGATGTTATTTGTCTGGTTGGTCCCTGCTATAATCTCAGCCTCTACAAGTTGGCCAGGTACAAGGGTAGAGATTTTATCGATTTTGAGCAGGCACTCAATGCACATAATCAGTTGGAAAAAGTGAATTAGAGATTTACCACAGTTCGCCATGGGGCCATACAGTGAGCTGTTAGAGCAGGCTGTAGAGCAGGTCTCTCCCCACCAAACTCCACCAGATTAGCCCAGATCACAGGAGGCATTGGATTCTCATAAAGATGCAAAATGTACTGTGACTACACATCTGTGGGTTGTAGACAGTGGGTTGTTTTTTTTTTGTTTTTTTGTTTTTTTTTTTTGAGACAGAGTTTCGCTCTTCACTCTGCAGTCCCAACTGCTCCTGAACTCACTATGTGGCCCAGGCTAGGCTCAGCCTCAGACACATGTCAATCCTCCTGCCACAGCCTCCAGAGTGCGGGGATTACAGGCATGGCTGTGTGCTTCTTATGAGAATCTATGCCAGATGATCTGAGATGGACCTGAGGTGGTGGCTCAAGCACTGGTGAGCAGTTGCAAATACAGATGAACATTAACAGACAGACCCTCTTGACTTTACAGAGACTGTCTCCCATTACCCCCGAAGGGATCATCTGGTTGCAGGAAAACGCCCTCAGGTGTTTTGCACTGATTCTGCATTATGAGTTGTATAATTATTTAATACAACAATAACAACAAAAAAGTACACAGTAAACATAATGTGCTTTAATTATCCAGAAATCATCCCTTCCCTAGTCCGTGGAAAAAGCTTGTCTTCCACAAACCAATCCCTGGTGCCAAGAAGTTTGGGCACCACTGACTTAGAAGTCGAGGCCCAGGGGCTGGAGAAATAGCTCATCAGTTAACGCCCTTGCCCAACAAGCTAAGTACCTGAGTTCGATTTCCCCAGCACCACATAAACTGAGCGTTGGGGCACACGCCTGTAATTCCAGCACTCAGGAGACCGAGGTAGGAGGCCTGCTGTGAGTTCAAGGGCAGCCTAGGCTACTCTGCGCTCTTCCCCGCGCTTCGTTCGCTCCTCCGGCCGCTAGAAGACACTGTGGCAACCGGCCGGGCTCAACAGGGAACGGCGCCTTTCTTGGTCCGGCGGCGCCTTCCCGATCGGAGGGCGGATCTCGAAGAACCGGAAGTTCCGATTTTGCTGCTGCCGCAGCCGCCGCCGCCTTAAAAGTACCGAGTGCTTTGCGTGGAATTACCGCGTCCTTCGCTGTAGTACCCACCGGTGGCGCCGCCGAGGAGGCTTCTGCATCCCGGAGGGTTGTGGAGGTGGCGCGGCATGAAGCGGCACAGACCCGCCCCATAGAGCGCGTCAGGACGGTCCGGGCAGGGCCGGGCGAAGGTGCGGTGTCGGGACGCTCTTTCCCTGGGCTCGCGAGGCCTGGGCCGGGATCCCCCGGGCTCCTGTCCAGGTGCCCAAAGAGCCGTCCGCGCCTTCTTAGCTGGGCGCGCTGCGCGGCTATCCCGCGCGGACCGGAGCCGGTGGGGCGGCCGGCCTTGCCGGAAGCGGAAGCGGAGACTCCGAGACTGCGAGTCCGCAGCCAACGTCCACCCGGGTGCCCAGCGCGCTGAGCGCCGCCCTCGGGCCCCCCGGCCCTCCGGTGTTGGGAGGCTGGGTGCTGTGGGGCTTTCGCAGGAGGAAACGCCGGCCCACAGCGCCAGGGGATTGGCCCAAAGTGTCACGGTGGCCGATGAGACTCGGACTCGGATTTTCTGAGTCCCTAGTTCGTGGCCCGTTATCCCTACTGCTCTGATTTAGGTGATTCGCTCCCTGCTCGTTGTTCCCGCCCATTTTTGTTCCCCTCACCGGGCGCAGGGTGATTCCCCTGCACCCTCTCCCACGCTCTCCCTAAGGCTGGCATCCCTCCAGTCCCACGGAAACCCATTCGCTGCCCCGCCTCTTCCTCATTCACAGCTTTCGAGGTCTTTAGCCCTACGGCGTAGTGAATTTCTGGACTAGATATAGCCCTCTAAAAATGAGGCGACTCGGCTTCAGGAAGGCGTGGGGTGTTTCAGCGCCCCTCGGTTAGAAATTACAGAATGGTTAGCAGGTTCAGACTCTTACGTCCTAAATCTAGTGTGTCGTCCCCCTCCCTCCCACGTTCTTCTCCGAGTGAGGGGCGTAGTCGCAGGGGGCGGTATCTTGACATCTTAGTTTCCCTTTTGATTGCCACTTTGCGTTTCCTGCCACATATGTGTCACTCACCCGAGCTGTGGGAACCCAGAATTAAAGCTGATAGCAAAGTAACAAGTATAAGCACAGATTTTTTTCGAAGCTGGGATTTCAACAAGCTTAACAATTCTTTCTTCCAGAAAAGTTACCTATTTCCCTTATTCTTAGTATTGGGGCAAGAGAAAAGGCACATACTTAAAATGAATAGAATATTATTAAGTTCATTTTAACTCCTTTTCTAAAAGGTGGCCTATAATTCTAGTTGTTTACCCTGAGTGGATTCTGCCTCAAACCAGCTTGTTATAACAGTGTGTAAAAAGGGACATAAGTAGGTGTGTATCTGCCCTCTTGAGGCTTTATAGTGGACAGTATAATAGACACGGCATACCTTTCATAGCTTTAATGTCTGGATATTAAGATTTACACTGTTGATAGGAGATTATTTTTGTGTAAATTGCATATCTCTGAAAAAATGTTAGGATTTTGATAAATTACAGATAATACACGAGAATTGAAGCATCCTGTTTTATGCTGCCTTGTGAATGCATTTAAGTATGCTTTGGTACTTTTCATGTGCAATCCTTTTTGACCACATATGGTCCACTTTTATATGATCAGCATTCTCATGTCTTGTCCTGGTGAATAGGACTGGATGGTGAGAAGAGGAAAGATTTCTGTGAGAAGAGAGCAGAATGAGCGGAGGTATATGTGCCTGAAGATGATCCCTGTGAACGTGGAGAAGATCTGAACAGATGAAAATACAATCAGGTAGGCGTGGGGGAAGGTCCCTGAGTGAAGAGGGGATGCGGCGGCAGAGTGTGTATAGTATGCTGAGAATGTGTGCTGACTTGATTGTAGAAAATTCAGGCTTGTATTTTGAGGATGTATTCGTGTACAAGATGTTAGGGAATTCTGGAAATTAAATCAGCAATACATTTGCATGAGTCACTGACATAGCAGAGTAAACATGTTAAACATACAGAGTCGTAGTCAGGTGTGGTGGTGCACACTTGTAACTGGGTGGCTGAGGCAGGATGATCACAAACTTGACGCCAGCCCGGGCAACTTGGCAACCTAGAGAGACCCTGTTTTAAAATTAAGAATAAATTCCATAGATACTAGGGATGTAAGTTAGTACAAATACCCTAGGTTCAATCCCTAGTACCACAGAACTGAACTGTAACAAATGGTGACAGTGTAGTCCAGGGACCTAGTGCAGTTAACAGTACCAGCTAACATTGTTTAAACATAAGGTAGTGCAACTTTTACATAGAAGAAATGTGATGTAAATAAGAAGCTGGCAGTAAGGCTTGGGAAGTCTTTCAGCTTGACCTTCTCTGTTCTTGGAGAGAAAAGTACCAGATTTGACACACAAGAAATGAGCCCAAGGTGTGCAGATTCTTTTCCCATTTGTTCCTCATTATTTTGTAGATACGGAGCCAGATCCACTGACACTTCTGATGGAGAGTAGGTCTCTGCTGGCTTTAGGTGTGCAAGCAGCCATCACAGTCCTATGCTGGCACTTAAATGTCAGTATGCTGCATACTAGTTGAACTAAATGACTTTGTTGTCTATTGAGCTGTTTTGGATTTTAATTGCTGAAAAACTGATGCCCAATTGTGATAATATTTAACCACACCTGAACTAACTAGTGAGTTTTTGGCTATTCTTGTGTAGTTGACTGCAGAAGAAAAAGGACACAATATTCGAGGCACACAGTTCAGTTCATTAGCATGCCAGCACTGGTGGACTGATAGCCTTTTCTCTGTTAAGGTTACTGTTTACCATGAGGTCATGTTAACTTGCAAATGGGAGCTTTTAAAAAAGACACCATCTGCATCATGCTGCCCATTTTGATTGTCATTCTGTAAGTTAATAATTATGTGAATTTGGTTACATAAGTGCAGTTTTGTTTATCTCCAAAGTCCACACTTTTTTATTATACTTACTAGTTAAAAAAAAGCCTATTGCTTCAGTATTTTTATGTTGCTGCTTTTTGGTAATGTTACAAAGAATTAATGTCAAAATATTTCACATCCCTTTATGGTAACATTGTTATTTCATACTTTGCTTGAATCACATTTAAATATTAAAATAGGTAAAAGGAAAGTACATCTTCTGGGTTTGTAAAGTAAGCACTGTTGGTATGTGTGGTATTAATACTTTGGGATTGAACTGGTAAATTGGGTTCAAATATTTATCAAACTATCGTTGAAGGCTGGGAAAGTAGCTCAGTGATTAGAGTGCTTGTCTTAGCACAGGCAGGGCCCTGGATTTGATCCCCTAGCACCACATGAAATTATCAGAGTGCGATGGCACACACATACAGCGCTAGAACTCAGGAGCCCTGCCATGAAATCAAGGCCAGCTTGGGCTGCATTTTTTTTTTCTTTTCTTTTCTTTTCTTTTCTTTTTTCTTTTTTTTTTTTTCTTTGAGAGAGGATCTTACTTTGTAGTCCAGGCTAGGTCTGAACTCACTCTGTAGCCCAGGCCTCTAACTGACAGCAAACCTCCTGCCATATCCTCCCAAGTGCTGGGATTATGGGCATGCGCCACCACGGCTAGCATGGGCTACATTTAAGTTCAGGAACAACCTAGACTACAGAGCAAGAGTCTGTTTCAAAACCAAAAGCATAAAACACATAAACACATGCATGCGCACACATGAGTATAATTGATACAAACATTAGGTGTGTTCTGCATCAACTACTTTATTGGAGACTGACTCTGCCTCTGTAGTTCAGACTGGTCCTGAAGTTCATTATGTAGCCCAGGTTGGCCTGGAACTTACTGTTGCCTCTTGAGTGCTGAGATGTGAGGCATGTGCTACCACACCCAACTCCAGCTAATTTTTATATTGTGCTGGGGAGTGGAACCTAGGTTTTGTACATGTTAGGCAAGCACTTTTACCCCTTTGCTATCACCCCAGCTCTCTGCATCAGTTGCTTACTAAAGTCACTTAAGGATAGTATCCTTTCCTTCCATTTAAGCAGAGTATCAGTTGAATAATCAATAACAATAGATAAATTTCCTTAAGTATTGAATCACCATAAATATTCCTGTAGTCCAGGCAAATTCAGAAGATTTAAAAATGTATCAGCCAGTTAAGTGTTTCATTGTTTCCTGTTCCATTTAAAAGGAAACTGTATCATCTGGGGCAAGTGCCCTAGGAAGGTTATTAGAAGCACATGGTTTTTGACAGTGTTAATACTGTTCTGATTGGTTGCTCTTATTTCTGTTAGCCAGAGAAATCCACATTTTTCAGATGTTACTTTTTTAAATACAAAAACGTTCAACTCCCTTGGCACGGTTCACTTCACTATTGACATGCTCTTGGGTGGAACGTAGCAGCGAGCTGGCATATGGCCTGTTTCCTTCCAGTGTGGGAAAGAAAAAAGGAATTTTGGCAAGAGATACCTACTGAGAGCCTTTTATAAAAGTTCCCAGAGGAGTTTATAGTCACTGTAAAACTGACATGACCTCAATTTTAAAAACTCATTTTTAACCAGTATAGAAAGAGGGAACTATTGTTTTTCTTTCTTGGTTTCATTACAGCTGTGCTGAATTTTTCTTGTTTTCATTGTTTTATTTTTATTTTTTTGGCCCTATCATTCTGATATTGTCAGAGAAGACAGCCCTGTGAATATCTTTCTGTGACTTATTTTTTTCTAGGAAAATGCAACATGGCAGCAGCAATGGAAACAGAACAGCTGGGTGTAGAGATTTTTGAAACTGCAGATTGTGAAGAGAATATTGAGTCTCAAGATCGGCCTAAATTGGAGCCGTTTTATGTGGAGCGGTATTCCTGGAGCCAGCTTAAAAAGCTGCTTGCTGATACCAGAAAATACCATGGCTACATGATGGCCAAGGCACCGCATGATTTTCTGTTTGTGAAGAGAAACGATCCAGATGGGCCCCACTCCGACAGGATCTATTATCTGGGTGAGTATGAAGTTGGTTTCGGAGAGGAAACATTTTTTTAAGTCTGAAAGCTGAACATGTGGTATGTCCTATGATCCCAGCTACTTGAGAACCTGAAGCAGGAGGATTGCAAGTTCAAGGCCAGCCTGGACAAGTTATAGAGACTCTGTCTCCAAATAAAAAAAGGAAAACAGGCTCGGAGGGGTGCTATGGTTGTTATTTAGTAGCCTCTGTGTTCAGTCCCCCAGCATGGGGTAAATTTGATGAAAAGTCAACCTGTGACTTTTCCTTTCTTTTTTTTTTTTTAACTTACTTCAGAGCCCAGGCTGGCCTTGGACTCACAGCAATCCTCCTGTCTTAGTCTCCCAAGTGCTGGGATTACAGGCGTGGGCCACCACGCCCCGTTTATGTGGTGCTGGGGAATCGAACTAGAGTACTTAGCGATTGCTAGGCAAGCGCTTTAACTGCTGAGCCCTTCCTCCTGCCCTCCTTTCTTTTTTTTTTAAATAGTATTTTTCCCTACTATTTTTATTAATATACAAATGTAATACATAATATTTACAATGAATTTGGGTGTTTCATGCACATATATATCATCAACTTTACAATCCCTTCCCATTTTCTACCCTCTCACCCCCTCCCTGTCCCTTCCCCCAACTCCAGCTGTCACTTCATGTGGTTCCAAAGAATGTCTGTGTTCCGGGTTTTCCAAGTCAGAGAAACCATACATTGTCCTTTCTTTTGAGGCAGGGTCTCACCATGTAGCCCAGCTGGCCTTGGACTCAAAACAATCCTCCTTCCTCTGCGTGGCTTTTTTTCTATTAAAGAAAGGAAAAAAACTTAAAATTTGAAGAACTTCCTTGTGGGGTTTGTTTTAATTGTGGCTTGTTCCATTAACTTTACCTACAGATAACAAGTCAGAGTTCATTATGATGTTTTCAGTCACAGTTAAAGATGTCAAAACTTACTTTTTTTTTTTTTTTTTTTTGAAACAGGGTCTCTCTCTGTAGTCCAGACTGGTCCTAAACTCACTATGGAGCCGAGGCTGGTCTTGGACTTGTGGCAGTCTGCCTCAGCCTCCTGAGTGCTGGGATTACAGGCATGCGCCGCCACGCCCAGCTTATGGGGTGCTGGGGAATCAACTCAGGCACTGAACGCTTGACTTGGCGCTTACTAGGCAAGCGCTTCAACCTCTGAGCCATTCTTCCAGCCCCAGAACTTGCTTGTTTTTAAACCTAGGTTTCAGTGCCTTCCTTTGAATGATGAGGGTAAGAAAACACCAGTCATTAGCTTGTTCCTGTTCTCAATAGCTGCTGCTTCCTTTTTAAAAATATACAGTTGATGAATCTGTTCGCTCATTTAAATTTTCTAAATTAAGTACGTTAATCCATTGATTCAGTTGGTGTGCCTGTGCATGTGCACATGCCAGGAATTGCATCCAGGGTGTCGCATGTGGTAAACATATGCTGTAACACTGAGTGACTTCCCCAGCCCCATCCAGTTACTTTAATGATACTTTTCTCCTTAATGGTGAGAAATGCCACCTTCATTGTATGTCATGTTTCCACATGCAGTTCCCCACCCTGTTTTGCCCTGTTGTCCTTTCAGGGTACGCTGCGGTTATGCTGCTGTCCTGCTGCAGCTCTGTGTGTTTTACTATCGGATAACACTTGTTCCCTTCATCCTTTATTGCCTTTTTATTTGACTGTTAACGCTTACCTGTAAGAATTTAAAATTAGCTTGAATAGCCCTTCCCCTACCCATCCGATGTATGTCGCATGGGACTATGTTGTATTTGTAGATAAATTTAAGAGAAATTTGACATCTTTAAGATATGGAGCTATTTTTGAATGATGAAAATATTTTATTCATTCTCTTAAGAACTGAATTACGTCTAATTCACCGTATTCTTGTTTCCATTCACTCTAGCTCAAGTTTCTTCCCCTCATTTCTTCTCTCTTATGTAAGATGTTGAACTTTTTAAGAAAATTCTGTACTTTATTCAGTTCCTTTTTTTTGACACAAGTTCTTGCTCTGTAGTCTAGGCTAGTCCTGAACTCACTATGTATCCATGTATATAACCCAGGCTGGTCTTGAACTCGTGACAGTCCTCCTACCTCACTCTCCTGAGTACCTACCTCAGTCTCCTGAGTACTGGGCTTGCCTTGTGTGGTGCTAGGGAATTTAACTCATACTTTGCGCTTGCTAGGAAAGCGCTTTAACCACTGTGCTGTTCCTTCAGACCATATTCAGTCAAGTTTTACTCATGGCCTTCATTCCTAGCTATATATCCATCCTATTTTTATTTTTTTATTTGTTTTGTTTTTTAGGCGGGTCGGGGGGGGGGGGGTTGGAGACAGGGTCTCTCTCTGTTGCCCAAGCTGGTCCTAAACTCAATATGTAGTCCAGTTTACCATTGGACTCAGTAATCCTCCTGCCTCAGCCTCCCAAGTGCTGAAATTATAGGCATGTACCAACCACCACACCCAGCTTTATGTGGTGCTGGGAATCAAACTCAGGGCCCTACACTTATAAGGCAAGCACTTTACCATTCTGTGCCATTTTGTGTACTGTGCCATTCCTCCAGACTATCTCTTTTTTTATTGAGACAAAGTCCTACTAAGTTACCCAGGTGGGGACTTGAACTTATGGTGCTCCTCCTTAACCGCCCAGCGTGCTAGAGTTCCAGGCACGCATCTCCATGCACACCCAGTTGATCTAAGTTTTGCCTTTATCATGTTACACTGGAGAGGATTTATTGTTCTTGTTTCTTGACAACATGAGCCAGAGTAGAATCTTGTGCCACCACATAAATACCATTAGGAAAGAAGCAATAGGAAAAACCCTAAAGTTGATGATATGGTAGGGGCACCACATGAGCCAGACATGGTGGCACATACCTGTAATCACAGCACTCAGGAGGCCAAGGCAGGAGGATTGTTGTGAGTTTGAGGCCAGCCTGGGCTACATAGTGAGCTCAGAACTAGCTTGTACTACAGAGAAAGACCCTGTCTCAAAAAAAAAAATAGCAATAGAATGTCTTAGAAAGTTTTATCAGTTATGGATAAAAGCAAAGAACATGGTCAAAATGTAAGCTTGTAGAGAGGGGCAACCAAAATGATAATGGGGAGTAGTGCTCATTTGAAGCTAGGTGAGAACCAGGTTTTTAGTCTTTGGGAAGATAGGAGGGACTGGAGATTCTTAGAAGTAGAAGGTTTAAGGTTATAATCACATTTTATATAAGTATGAATGGCATGAACAAGTAACCATAATCTTAATAATTCTATAACAAAATAACTCTGGGGGCAGGTGGAATGGCAGCGGTTAAAATGCTTGAAAGTGCAAGGCCCTGGATTCAATTCCCCAGCACCACATAAAGCTGGGTGTGGTGGCGCATGCCTGTAATCCCAGCACTTAAGGTTAGCCTAGGCTACATAGTGAGTTCAGGACCAGCCTGAGCTAAAGAGTGAGACCCTGTCTCAAAAAAAAAAAAAAAAAGAACTCTAGAACTTGCTGGACTTAAGACAAAATCACTTGCTGAAGTGAGTGCAAGCTGGTCTGGTGTCTATAAACTTAGTACTATAAAAGACAAGCTAAGAAAGGTGTATAAAAGTAAAACCCAGATACCTCCTAGGCTGAGGTATCTCTGCCATGTCAGAGATGTGCTCTGGTTCTATCCATGTAGTTTGTTTCCCTCTTTCATGCTGTTCCTAAGCATTTGGAAGTGGCCCTTTGTCACTCCTGTCCTCATAACAGCAGCGTGACTCCATGACCTTGCCTCTGTATGCAGCTCCTTCAGCTGCTCCCCACTGTGCTCTTCCCATTCAGTTACTGTTACTGTGTCATTTCTCAGGCTCTGTCCAGCCCTGCTTGGTTTCAATTTCTTTTCCCTTTGTGGTGTGGTGGTTTGGATCTGCAGTGTTCCCCAAAAGCCTCATGTTCCTATGGGTACTATGTAGGGTTGGGAGGTAGGGCCTGGCTGGAAGGGATGGGTGCTTGGGGCTTGACCTGGAAGGGTGTGTGCTGGTTCTATTCTTCCTCCCAGTCTCTCTCTTCCACCATGCTGTAAAGATCTCTGCCCCAGGAACTCTGTTTCCAGCAGTATCAGCAACCCCACTATGTGATTCCACCATTTTCCATTTGCTCACCCTTGAACAAACTGAGGCCTTCTAATGCTGTAAACTACAACAAATCTTTTTTCCCTAAGTTGTGGATGTCAGGTATTGAGTCATAGTGATGAAAAAGTAACTAAGACAGACATTAGTACCAGGAGTGGGGTTGTTGCTGTGACTTTACCTGACCATGTGGTTTGGAAGCCTTTTGAACCAGTTTGCGAGAGGAATTTGGAAAGATTTGAGGATACCTGCTAGAGAAGCCTTGGAGTGCTCTGAGCCAAGCTTAAAGGGAGATTCTGGTCAGAGCTCAGAAGACTAGAATGCTGATAGAAGTGTGAATTGGAAAGACCAGGCTCAAGGAGTTTCAGATGGGAAAGAGGGCTGTATCAGGAGGTGATCTAAAAAACACATGTGCTATGCTCTGGCAGAAAGCTTGTCAAACTTACATGGGCTTCTATTTGCAACTTTTAGCTAGCTCTGTAGTGTAAACCTTCATATAGAAGGTTTACAGTGCCATACTAAAATGGCCTGCAGTGGTGGGGCCAAAGAGCACAGAAAAGTTTAAAAAATAGCATTAAAAAGAAGCCAAGGGCTTGTCACCCAGATCATAGTAAAGATGCCTGGAGGGTATTTCCAAAGACGACAAGACCTCTCCCATCACCAGCTCAGGGGTGGAAAGTCAAGACTTTGCTCTGCGAAATGTATGCCAGGGCCAAAAGGAAAAACGTCTTTTAGAGTTCAGTGGCCTGGAGTTCAGCCATCTAAGAACTTGGAGACTTCTACAGCATTTGTCCAAGAGGGCCAGGCTGCTGCTCAAGCCAGTGGCAGACCTTGGTGACATCCACACAGTTCCGGCTTTACACACTTACAGAGCACTGTAATTGTGGGTTCAATAGGCTTCCCCCAGATATCAAGAGTAAGGCCTTGGAGAGCAGGCAGTGTGCCCCTGGGAGAACAGTGTATGAAATTGTGAAGGAAAAGCCAAAGGTGCAGTGGAGAATGCAGGAATTTGGAAAAGCCAGGAGCATGGATTATCAGCTGAGGAAAGTTGCTGGCCATGAATGAATTCAGCCAAAAGCAGAGGAAATGGAGGTTGGAACCCGCTGAGATATTGTAGGGACAGGGCCACCCAAACCCTTTGGAATTCCTGTCTTGCTGCAGTTTTGCCAGGTGTTATATTTGGGACTACAAGATTTAACCCTGCCTTGCTGGGTTTAGGAATTGTTTTGGTCCTGTTGCCTTCTATCCTCCTATTCCTCCCTTTGGAATGGAAATGTTTACCTTGTGCCTTTGTATGTTGTAAGTGCTTAGCTCTGATTTTAACACAGGCTCACAGCTGAGAGTTTGCCTATGTTTCAGAGGAGACTTTGGACTTGGTAGCAGTGCCAAAACTATTGGGATTTTGACAACTCTTAAAGACTAAATACATTTTGGGTTTTTTCTTTTTCTTTTCTTTTCTTTTTTTTCCTAAATACATTTTGTATAAGGAGGTAGCCATGAGTTTTTTGGGGGCCAGAGGTGGAATATGGTGGTTTGAATCTATACTGTCCCCCCAGAGCCTCATGTTCCTGTGGATATGGTGTATAGGGTTGGGAGGTGGGGCCTGGCTCAACGGGGCAGATACTTAGGGCTTGACCCAGAGGGTCGTGTGCTGGTTCCACCCTTCAGCCAAGCTCTCTCTCTGTTTCATCATACTGAAAGGATCTCTGTCCCCTGGAACTTTGGTTCTAGCTCTAGCTGCTGCCCCACCCTGTGATTCCACCATTTTCCAGCCGCCCACCCATAAATGGACTGAGACCTTCTGAAACTATAAGCTACAATAAATCAATCCTCCCTAAGTTGTAGATGTCAGGTATTGAGTCACAGTGATGAAAAAGTAACTAAGACACCCAGTAAAGGACAGAAGTTTCTAGTAAACTGGTTATCTGATTCTGTGTTGTTTAAATATGAGTATACTTTATTTAAAGTTCCAAAGGCTTCATTAATAATTACAGTCCTAGAATGTTTACAGTGAGGAAAAATGGAGTTTTGTTATACTATACATGTGTTTCTGAATGCATTTCGTAGATAATACAGACAACATGAAGTTTAGTCATCTGAAGTTGTCACCGCTTGAAACTTGTAAAGGAATCCTAAAAATGACTTTTACCTTAATTCTGTGTATTATCTTATATATTTTTGGGTTTGTGTTGAAATGGACTAAGACTTGAATATCCAAATGAAACCTGAGCGTTTTTCTAAAAAGCCTTGGCATTCATATCCTGCTTCTAACATTCATTACAAATCTCATAGAGCATTAACTAGCAATAGATGGGTGACATTAGTGTGTACTACTGCGATTGTAATAGGAATGCTATTTGAAATAATAACAAGTTCTTGTTTTTCTTATAGCCATGTCTGGGGAGAACAGAGAAAATACACTGTTCTATTCTGAAATCCCAAAAGCCGTCAACAAAGCAGCAGTCCTAATGCTCTCTTGGAAGCCTCTTTTGGACCTTTTTCAAGTAAGACTGAATATTGTTACTCCTGTCATGGGGTGGTGTGTGTCTTCAGATAGTGGGTGTGTTTAGAGGCAGAGATTCAGTTGAGTTTGTAACTTTAAGTAGATAGGAATCAAAATGAATTTAAACATTTTTGTATTTTTACATGTCTCCTTAAAATTTCATTTCATTCTCAGTGTCTAAAACTAAAGGCTATTACACTTCAATTTTTTAAAAACTTACATAATTCATATAAAATTAGAGTTTTAGGGTTTTGGTTATTGTTTCACTACTTTACCTTTAGACAAAAAAATAAATGAATAATTGAAAACATCTCAAGGACCAAATGGTAGTTTGGGTGCATCTGTTTGGCATTTTAATTTTTTTTTTCTTTTCTTTCTTTCTTTCTTTCTTTCTTTATTTTTGAGACAGGGTCTTGCTTTGTAGCTCAGGCTGGTCCTGAACTCACTGTGGAGCCCAGGCTAGCCTTTGACTCACAGCAGTCCTTCTGCCTCTGCCTCCAATGTGCTGGGATTATAGGCATGTGCCACCATGCCCAGTTTATGTGATGCTGGGGAATCAAACTTGGGTCTTTGGCACTTGAAGTAGAGCTTGCTAGGCACGTGCTTTAACCTCTGAGCCATTCCTCTAGCCTGCATCTTGATTTTCATTTCCTATTTTTGTATTATTTCTTTATTGAATAACAGGTATATGTTAAAATGAACTTAAATGTGATTTTCTCAAGAATTTTCAGAAAATAACTCATGACAATTAGTTGTTTTGATTATAACTATATGTCTCAGGTATTTTTCTTTTGAATAGGTTTTTAACTTTTCTTTAAAAAATTTTATTGGGGTTTGGGCTGGTAAAACAATAACCTACCATGCACAAGACCCCAGATTTAATTTATAGCTCCTAAAGAAAAAAATTATTACTTAGGGACAGTATATAGGAAATTTTCAGAACATACAAAAGTAGAATGACATGAACCATTTTCAACAGTATGAAATCTTGGCTGTTGGAGTCTCATGGAAACTCTGCAGAGTCCCCTCCTTTGCCCCCACCCCTGCATCTCATGGTGTCTGAAGCAAATGCTCCACATATCCCTTCTATTCCGAAATAAATTAGTGTGTATTGTTAAAAGATACACATTTTTTGCACATTGTATTAATATTATCACACGTTATCACACTTATATTATCAAAGAGTTATTAATCTTTTTTTGTTTTCTTTTTTTCTTTTTTTGAGACAGGGTCTCACTCTGTAGCCCAGGCTCGTCCTCAACTCGCTGATGTAGCCCAGACTGGCCTTAGAATCAGGACAATCCACCTGCCTCAGCCTCCTGAGTGCTGGGATTATAGGCTCATGCTACCACATCCAGCTTTATGTAGTGCTGACGAATCAAACTCAGGGCCTTGCTCTTACAAGGCAAGTGCTTTAACCTCTGTACTATTCCTTCAGCCCAAAAGTTACTTTTCTTAAGACATCAGATATTCAGTTAGTGCTCTTCCTATTATTTTTGCTTTTTTACTTTTGTTTGTTTTCTTTGGTGCTGGGTGTTGAGCCCAGGGCCTTGCACATGTTCACTATGCAGTCTGCTTCTGAACTACGTGTCCACCTGCTATGATTTTTTTAATAAAATGTGAGGATTTTTTTTCTAACTTGGTTTGTTTAAATCAAGACCCAAATTATGTTCATATATTGGAATTGATACAACTCTTAAGCCTTTTGAAATCCGTTGGTTTCCAACCTTTTGTCTCTTTTCCTCATTACAATTTATGTGTTAAAAAAAAAAGATTTGGTAGAGTTATCCAAAATCTGAATTTTGCTCATTGTGTACTTGCAGTGTTACTTGATACTTTTAAGTCCACTGTAAGTTCTATAAATGTAGATACATCTGGAAGCTTAATGTGAGCCACATTTATTTTTTTCTTCATTAGCAAAAACATTTAATAGTTCTAAAGGATCAAAGACAATTTGTTTCAACAAATTCTTGAAATATTTGTATCACTGCCATATTTATAGCCATGTTTGGTTTTTCACAAGAGTGATGACAGCTCGAGAGTCGATTAATAGATGAGTGGATAAACAGAATGTGTGTACATTCAGTCACATGTTAGTTGGCTGCAGAAAGGAAGGAAATCCTAATGGTACCGTGGGGCTGAGCCTTGAGGCTGTTGTGCCCAGTAAGGTGAGCTGGTCACCAAGATGGCTGCCTGCCGTGTGCTCCCCTACAGTGTGCTACCTGGGACAGGGAGACAGGAGAGAGCAGTCAAGTGGTACTTGCCTGGAGTTGGAGGAAGGAGAAATGAGCTACTGTTAATGAAAATATATTAAAGAAAAGATTACCATGTGCCACAGTGGATCAGGAAACCTTGCTAGCCACTGTTGAACTTGAGCTTAGTTTTTGCAGTAAGTACAGCTTGAATGAGGAGAAAGAGGAACAGCTAGATGGAGGAGTTGGACCGGTGGAAACCTGAGTTGGGGTTTGGGTTTGGTTGTTGGTGCAGAGCTTGACCTGGGTCCCTGTGCGTTTGAAGGCACTTTAAGTTTTAAGTCAGTGGGATGAGCTGCTTGGCCTGGGAATTTGTTGGCAGGCTGATAGAGTAGAAGGGCATTAATAATGGTCAGCCCTTGAGAGCTTGCTCTGCCAGTCAGGGTGCTACACAGTTTACATATTTTGTTGAAATTAATCTTCACTAAATTATATAGATGGTTTATTACTTCTTGGAAAATTTGAAGAAATTAAGCTGTTTGCAGGGCCTGATTTTCAGTGAAGGAAAGTCAAAGCTGGGTTCAGACTTACTTGACTTAAAAGTCTGTAATCTGAACTCTGTGCAAAGCTACTGAATTACACTCAGTTTAATGAAAGTCTTGAGTGGGAACAATGGAATTGCATTCTTGCTCTCTAGTGTATGCAGTTATCATTTAACGGGCCTCTACTAGGAGGACTTTTCCAAAGACTTCTTGAAATTAGCCTTCTTAAAGTTGTTGGCAGATTTTTGGTCAATCAGAATGTGGTCTTAATAATATTAGAGAAGGCTGGGGCATAGTGATTATAGTGCTTACCTAGCAAGCACAGGCCCTGCCTGTGATTCCCCAGCACCACGTAAACTGGGCATAGTGACCCATGCCTGTAATCCCAGCACTCAGGAGGTGGAGGCAGAATTGCATACTGAGCTACATAGTGAGTCAGGGCCAACCTGGACTACAGAGTGAGACCCTGTCTCAAAAAATATAATAATAATAATAATAATGGAAATACCAGGATCCCAGTGGTAAAAGCAAAGGTAGTTTTCAGAAAACAAAAATAGATTGTTTTCCTTTGATATTAGGCAACCCTGGACTATGGAATGTATTCTCGAGAAGAAGAACTGTTAAGAGAAAGAAAACGCATTGGGACAGTTGGAATTGCCTCTTACGATTATCACCCAGGAAGTGGAACATTTCTCTTTCAAGCTGGTAGTGGAATTTATCACGTAAAAGATGGAGGACCACAAGGATTTACTGTAAGTTGGGATTACTGCTTATTAAATCTGTTTGGGGGTCCTAAAGACTCTTTGTACCTGAATCAGAAAGATAATTAACAAATAAACAAGAAACTTAGCCACAACTAGAGAATTTAGTTCTAGCTGGGTTCCATGATACATGCCTATAATCCCAGCTCCTTAGCAGGCTGAGACAGGAGGATCCTGAGTTCAAGGCAAACCTAAGCAACTGGGCAAGACCTTGCCTCAAAATGAAAAAAATATAAGAGGTTAGGCATGTAGCTCAGTGCTTTCTGGCCTTTGTCCCTAGCACTGCAAAACAAGGGAGGAAGAAATTTAGTTGTAATAAAAACAAAAAATATAATTTTAATTTTCAGTTATAAGAGTTAATTTTTCTAATTAGATTAAGATACAGTTTTTAAAATGCTAAAAGCTTTTGCTATGTAAAGATATATACTTTTTTGGAAGGGAGGGCACAGGGCTGGAGCTTGAACTGATGCACTGAGCTGCATCCCAAACTCATTTTTTTGTTTAGAGAAAGGTCTTGCTAAATTGCTCGTGATAAAGGCATCATATTCCATTTTATGCTTAAGCCTTGAAGGTGGCTGTGAAAGATGTCACCACAGGTGTTTTGGTTTTGGTTTCCTTGAAAGCTAATTCATTTGATGACTTTATGTGTCATTATTTTATTCTTAGCAATTTTTTCTTTTTGAAGTACTGGAGATGGAGTCCACATCCTTAGAACTAAGCTGTACTCCAGCCCCTTTTTAGCTTTTCTTCTGAGACAGGTTCTCGCCAAGTTGCCCAGGCTGGGCTTGAACTCGTGATGCTCCTTTCTCAGCCTCCTGTGCTGAGATTATAGGCTGCACTACCATTCCTGGCTACTACTTAGCAATTTTTTTTGATAGAATAGCAGGCCATTAGAAACAAAGGTCAGGAGTAAAATCTTCTAGTATTTGAGAAGGGTTCCAAGTGGGTTGGCCCTACTTAGCAGTTTCTTACAAGCTGTTGGAGCTATTAATTTGATAGATTTATGTTTTTCCTGGCTTCTGTTGCATTTTTATGGGTAGACTTTTTTCCACTGCTAAGATTAAAAATTTTTAATAAATACTCAGTAAGTAAATTTTTAATAAAAAGTATGTAGCAATTAATAATTACTATTAAGTGGTTAGACAAACAAAATTCGTGAAGTTGTATTGGAATATTATATTGTCATGTAGTCTGTATAATTCAGTGTCTCCTGTTTTTAGCATTTCCATTCATAGTAAAAAAAACGAGTTTTTCTTTATAAGTGAATGTCTTAGTCACTTCTTCATCGCTGTGACTCAATACCCGACACCCACAAACTTAGGAAAGAAAAGGCTTGCTTTAGCTCACAATCCCAAAGGTCACAGTCCATTCAGGGGCGGCAGGCAACAATCGAAGTACATGGCAGAGAGAGAGGTGGAGGCAGCTTCCCCAACAAACAGGAAGACAAGCTGAGGCTAGTTGAGACTAGTCCCCATCCTCCAGGAAGGCAGGTGCAGCTTATGTATCCTTTCAGGTCTCCGCCCAGTAACCAGTCCCTCCTGCATCCAGGTGTGGCCTCTACACACCGTTAATCCTAACTTAACTGCAGTCCACCCCTCCAGACCTGACCCCAATCCACCAACATCACATGTCTCCATTAAAATACATAAGACTTTTGGGGGACACTCCAGATCCTAACCACAACAGTGAAAGCAGCTGGAAGCAAGCATGTTTTTCTGAGGAGCAACTACTATAGTTGAAGTTTCACACAGAAACATCAGTGATCATCCAGGAGGATGCTGGCTGGGCAGAGCATAGGACTCAGCTTTATATCTGTCTTAAAATGCTGTTTCCCGTTCTAGTCACAACCTCTGCGGCCCAATTTAGTGGAAACAAGTTGTCCCAACATACGGATGGATCCAAAGTTATGCCCTGCTGATCCAGACTGGATCGCATTTATACACAGCAGTGATATCTGGATATCCAACCTCGTCACCAGGGAAGAAAGGCGGCTCACCTATGTGCACAATGGTAAGGCCTGCTTCTTAAGTCTATTTTCCTTTGTATCTTATGTTTAAGTCTTTAGGAAAACAAACCTGGAAAATACTGAGGATAAGTGGTCTCTGTGCACTTTTATAAGGCAGCCTTATTTCGGAGTTATTTTCTAGCACCACAACATGGCACTTTTGATGTGCTTGTTCTTTTAGCCAAATAAGACTGACAGAATTTTCCCAAAACTGTTATCATTAAAATTAAATTTTGCCAGGCATGATAGAAGTACACACCTAGAATCCCAGCACTTGGGAAGCTGAGGCAGAAAGATCACTTGAGCCTAGGAATTCAAGACCATCTTGGGCAATGTGGCAAGACACCATCTCAGAAACAAGAAAAAACAAAGGCTTATTTTTGGTAAATAGATATCAATACCAATTATACACTGTCAGAAACTATCTGAAAATATTCCTGTTTTGGAGAGCCAACTTATTGTCATAAGAGGAAAAAATAGACGTTTGTAGGACCATATGTATTACAGAAATATTTAATGAAATTTTACTGAGGTGGCTGTAATAATACACAACATTCAGAACACGGTCCGTATTCTTTCCTCTAGGGAGTGGGGCATAGCTCAGTAGTTAGAGCAGCTGCCTAGCAAGTGCAGATCCCTGGGTTTGATCCCACAGCACCACATAAGCTGAACGTGATGGCACACACCCGTAGTCCCAGCATTTGGAAGGCTGAAGCCGGAGGATTGCCCCAAGTCCAAGGCCAGCTTGGGCTCCACAGTGAGTTCAGGACCAACCTGGGCTACAGAGCAAGACCCTGTCTCAAAAAAAGAGAGAGAGAGAAATAATGTAGTACATTTTCTTTGGACATATGAGATAGAGTTTAAGGTTAAATTCAATAAGGAAGGATAGTAACTCTGAAAATGTTTGACCAACTCTTGCTCTATATGATGTTCACAAAGCTGATTTACTGGTCATCTTTCAGTGTGTGAGAGGAGGTTGTAATGGGAGTTGAGCCCAGGGTCTTCACACTGAGCAGTGTTCCCAGGCTCTTTCTAATTTTTTTCATTTTTCTAAGTTGCTGAGTTGCCTTAGCTGGGCTCACACTTGTGGTCATCCTGTCTCAGCTTCTTAGAGTACTAGAATTACAGGTGTACATCACTGCCTCAGCTTAGTCTTTTTTTTTTTTTTTTAATAGCACTGGGGATCAAGCTAAAAGCGCCTTCACATTGAGCTACATCACCACTCTTTTCTGTTTTTGATTTCCAGAAAGGATCTCACCAAGTTGCTAAGTTGCCCAGGCGGGGCTCGAATTTACAGTCTTCCTGCCTCAGCCTCCCAGAGTGTTGGGATTGCCAGCTTCTGTTACAGAGCCCAGCTTAATCATCCCCCATCATCATGAGTCGCTAGTTATACTTAATTACATTCTTTGATAGAGATTGTAACAGCTCTATTATTGATAGAAAATAAAATAACACAGACTCTGCTTTCATTTTGTCTGCCTTCTGGTTAAGAAACATGAAAATCAAAAAACATTACCATAGCCAAATAAAGAAAAGAAATGGTAACGCCTACAAAAAAAAATTTTTAAGAGATTGGGCACAGTGATTAAAGCCCTTACCTCGCAAGCACAAGTCCCTGAGTTCGATTCCCCAGCACCAGATAAAGCTGGGCATGGTGGCGCCCAGCACCATGTAATCCCAGCACTCAGGGAGGCTGAGACAGGAGGATTGCCTTGAGTCAAAGGCAGCCTGGACTACATAGTGAGCTACCAGACTGGGCTACAGGCATGAGAAAGACCCTGTCTCAAAAAAAGATTATTGTGTACTGCAGGACATCAGGAAACTTTGCTGGCCAAGGCTGAATTTAGGCTAAATTATTTGAATATGCAATAGCATAATTAATAATAAATACTTTTTTCACCATGATTATAATTGGTTTTTTGAATCCTCTATTTGAATAGTGCATTTTTATTTTTTTATTTAGAGAATACTTTATTAGTTTCTGTAATCAAACCCACATAGATAAGACCTTACATATTTAATACAGTGCAATATCCCTCTACAAATGAAAAAAAATTAAATTTAACATTTCTAGACCAATATGGCTGTTAATTTCTGTATAATGCCAACTCAACATGGTAAACTGGGATACTTTTTTCCAAAGTTGACAGCGCAGCTAAAGTTTCCAAAAATTCAAAGTGTGTGTGTGTGTGTGTGTGTGTGTGTGTGTGTGTATTCATATATTTATATAAAAAGATCAATAATAAAATAGACTAATAATAGCAATATGTTATGTATCAGTAGCAGCAACAGCTTTCCTAAGTTCTGTAGTCACCTGAACAAAATTATAGGCATTCAGCACACTTCATTTAAAAAGTAATATAAAACCCCAGAAAACAGCAAAGATCTGTTACTGTTGTGGTACCTGGCACCATTTTTTTTTTATTAGCTTCTCAGTCATCATCTGGAAAGAAAACATGCTTGAGTAACATCATCAGAAACAGCTCTGATAAAGCCTGGTCTCTACTATGCATCGTAAGCAGGTATAAAGTATTTTACATTCACAGAGGTATGATACAGTACTGTCCTACATCTAGAATACTGGATGATACAATTAAAAAGGCATTATTTCAGACTTGATTCTACTTTTCCAGCAGAGGGCCCAAAGGATGGCATGACACAGCGCAAACAAACATACTTTCTGAGACAGGATTTCCTTCATTAGCTGCAGTTTAAATACTCTCTTCATGAGTATAAGCTAAAAACCGTTTTAAAAAAGCTTGGGAAAAGCAAAACCATAATTGGATTGATACAAATCTGATTGAATGAAAGCAAGCAAGACTCAGTCTAACACCAGTTTTATCAAATCTGTCACATTTGAATGGTGAAGAGTTCCACCAAAGAAAGGAGATGCCAAGTAGTGCTTCAGAGCTCCTGGCCACAGCTGACACACAGCATCATTTCAGGGAGAGCAGTAGCCAGCCACTGCCCATCTGGATGTGTTCAGATGCTGAAGAGTGAATTTTTTAAAAAGTGCTAAAGTAAGGATCGAGAAATCTCCAACTACTCAGTTCTGGTGTTCTTAGCAATGTGGCAGGTAGTCATCCCCTCTGCACACATTCTTCATCCAATAACTCAACCAGCCACACCTCAGAATAGTCAGGGAGAAAAATTCTAGAAAGCTCCAAAAGCAGTGCATGAATTTGCCTCACATTAAGCCCTGTGCTAAACCTGTGTGGTAAAGTGATCTAAAGTCTGCTGCTGTTTCGTGGACCCTCACCTCTTGTCTGGACCTGGTCCATCATCCATCTCACCTCTGCATCACATCACCGTGCAGTTGGGCATACGGTGGTTGTGTTCATCTTATGCATGTGTAGCCTATTATGGTCATTCCCTAAACAGTACAGCATAACAACTATTTATATCATGCTTGCATTGAGTAAGTTATAATAAATAACAATCTAGAAGTTATTTCAGATATACATGAAGATATGCATAGTTGATATATAGATACTATGCCATTTTGTTTAGGTCTTTGAACATTTCATGGGTTTTGGTATCAAAAGGTTCTTAGAAGCAAAGTCCTCCACACATTGAAGACTGCTACTGTCCTGAGGTTATAGAATTGAATGAGATATAGTCCTGGACTTAACCCAACCTATGGAAACAGTAATGAAGCAGAATAACAGCCAGATACCAGGTGTTGGAAGAGTACTATATATTAGAGTTCTTTCAAGAGACCGAATTTACAGATTTTATCACAAAAGGATCTATTAGGAAAGCTTACAAATCCAAGGATAGAGATAGTCCAAGATGGCTGCTCGGCTTTGAAGTAGATCTCCCGTCTGGGACCACGGAACAACCAGTGAGGTGAGAATCTGCTGTAGATGTCAGGTGAAACTGAAGCCTGAAGATTGGCGACTGAAGAGCAGCAACTGGCAGACAGGCACAAGTCTGGCACCAGAGCAAATCAGTGCCAACGATCTGCGATGTGTAGCAAGTCGGCTTCCCTAGACAACTGCAAAGGCGAGAGCTTTCCCAGAGGAAGAAGCTGTGACAATCTTCCCTCTTCCTGCCTTTTTTATCGTTGGAGTTCCAGTTGGCCCTCTCACATCTGGGTGGGTGCTCTTCTCTCATTGGCCGGCCCACAGACTGCTCACATTCTAATCCAGACCAGTTCTTGACCCCCAATCTAGGGTGGTTGACAAATCCTAATCCTAATGGAGGTGTGGACATAATCCACACAAGTTGACGTAATTCCCTCAGCGGACACAAGTGCCAACAGGAGGTAGTCAGGGAAGGCTTTCCAGGAAAGGTGACATCAGCCAGATTCCCAAGCAGTCTGCATCAGCCAGCATGCTGTGACAAGGGTGCTGCAATAAAAAGGCTTCACGGTGGAAGGTGCCATAGATATGTGAGGAGTAGAAGCAGCATGTGGCCCAGAATCGTAAGATATGCATCAAGAAGGACAGGCAAGGGCAGACTGTATACCTTTTAAATGGATGTGGATTACCATGATGTAGAACTGTGTTGAAAGTAGGAGAAACTGTTCTGGGAACTTTGGAAGGCATGTTTGAGAAGCATGAGACTAAAGATGGATATCAAACATGACTTGTGATTACTGGAAATACTTGACAAAAAACTGGAAGAAAGAGGAAAGGGAGTGGAGAAGGGAAAAGCTTCATTCAAAAAGCATCGCTGGAGGCTGGAGGAATGGCATAGCAGTAAAAGCCTTACCTTGCAAGGCCCTGAGTTCAATTCCCCAGCATCACATAAAAGCCAGACATGGAGGCACACCCCTGGAATCCCAGCACTCAGAAGGCTAAGGCAGGCTGATTGTCCTGAGTCCAAGGCCAGCATGGACGCCATAGTGAGTTCAGGACCAGCCTGGGCTACAGAGCTGAACCCTGTCTCAAAAAAAAAAAAAAAAAAAGTCTCATGTTCGGTGGGCCTCTCTTTGAAGTTAGATCATTAGAAAAGCTGCTGATGGCCTCAGAAAGATTAGTTTGGTTGCTTTGTGAGTCTGTATTGAAAAATCCCTTCCCATTTTTTTCATGCTTTCAACATTGAATTCTCGTTACTAGACTAGAGGCCGGGATTGCAAACCTCTGACGTTAACTGTCAGAATTTAGCCACTTTTAAGTCTTTCTTTTCTTCTGTAAAATTGCTGTAAAAACGGGAATTAGGAAGAGTGACAAAATTTAAAGTAGAAAGCACTAGAATACTATAGGATATTGTACTTGTGTTTTTACCCTTTGGTGTGCTTGTAGCTATGTAGGATATTTATTTTTTTTAGGACTAATGTAGCAGTTAAGAATACAGATAGAAAACAGAATAGTATGTAGGTAGTGTAAAACATAAACAGAATATGGACTAATATAGAATAGTATGCAGAGGGGCTGGAGGAATGGCACTGCAGTTAATAAAGTGCTTGTCTTACAATCACAAGGCCCTGAGTTCGATTCCCCAGCACCACATAAAGATGTATGGTGGCATACGCCTGTAATCACAATACTTGGAGGCTGAGGCAGATGGACTGCCATGAATCCAAGGCTAGCCTGTGGTCCATAGTGAGATCAGGACCAGCCTGGGCTACAGAGCAAGACCCTGTCTCAAAAAAATAGTATGCAAGATAGTAGAGTCAAGACTGTCTGGGTTCAGTCCCAGATACCTCAGTGAGGTTACAATTAATTCTGTGACCTCATCAAGTTATGTAGACTCTTAGTTTCTGCATCTGTAAAAACATTAATTTCACCATTAACATAAAATTGTTCCTATGTTCTAATGAGTTAATATTTGTATTATATTTAGAACTTTACAGCCCTCATCAGTTCAATCTCTTTATTCATACTAGGTTCTAGGTGAAAGTTCACTTTAGAAAGTAAATGTGGCTAGTCAGTGTGTGCATGTATTTATTCTCTGCCTAATATAATAATCAAAAAGTTAGAAAACACTAGATCTGCTTCCTGCTGACTTCTTGTTGGGAGAACAAGGCGATACTATTTATTCACTTAATAATAAGTAACTTATTTCCTCTTATTTTATTTCCTTTTTTATTTTTGGTACTGAGGATTGAACTTGAGGTTTTAACACTGAGCTGCATCCTCAGCCCTTTTGTCTTTTATTTTGAAACAAGGTCTCAACTAAGTTACCCAGGCTGGGTTCAAACTTACTTCAGCCTCCTAGAGTGTTGGGGTTACAGGTGGGCGCCACCATACCTTGCTCAATAAGTAGCTTTTCTCATGTATGTGGATAATGCTAAGATTTAAACCCAGGGCTTTCACGCTGAGCTACATCCCCGGTCCTTTTTTTTTTTTTTTTTTTTGACTTAGAGACAGAGTCTCACTAAGTGCCAGGTTGCGCATGCTGGGCTCAAATTTTAGATCATACTGCCTCAGCCTCACAAAGTGCCGGATTTACAGGCCTGTACCACTGGGCCCAGCTAATAAGGAACTTTTAATAATTGAAAACCATAGTAAGTACAAGGAGATGAAAACAAATAGTATGTATCCTCATATCTAAAAGACCAGAGTATAAAATAGAATCAAGGGTATAATTTTGGAGCAAGTGAAAGAGTTTAGGAAACCAAACACTGCTCTTTGCTGATTATTAATTCCAAAATTAAAAAGGCTCTGGAACCTGAGATTGAGTTTCATTAGCTTGGTGCTAGTGTGGTAGCAAACCTGACCTGAGCTGGCCTGAGGATATTTATAGTCTTAACCCTACTTAGTGTGCCTGTTCATAAGTTTGCTGCGGGAATATGGCGTATTTGATTGCCCTCTGGTGAGGTTACATAATATGTGTAGATGAACAGAATATAGAAACGCTTCAAAATTCTTTGCTCCAGATATTTCTGGTTCACGGATTAAGGAATATTAGTTCATACTGTACCTTCATATTAGACAATACAGAAAATATAGATAAGCAAAAGCCATCAATTAAGACTTGCCAAAGCTGGTGTGTTGATATATGCCTTTGATCCCAAAACTTGGGAGAGTGAAACAGTAGGATCGCTTGAGCCCAGGAGTTTAAGAAGAGCCTTGGCAACATATAACAAAATCCTGTCACCTCCCAAAAATTACACTTGCATAGAAAGTTAAAATCATAGCCAGGCATAGTAACACACACCTGTTAGCCTTGCACTATGGGAGGCTGAGGCAAGAGGCTTGCAAGTTAGAACCCAGCCTAGACAGTGAGTCTCTAAGCAAGACTTCCAGCCGCCAGCCCCTCAACTCCTGAGGTTTTTTTCTAGGTCTATAAATGTGCCTCTCTGTGTAGAAGAGTTGCACATCGCCACGGCCCTTTACATATATTCTTTTTATCTTTGGTCATAGCTAAATGGAAAAAAATGCTAGCACTTTTGGAGTATATACTGTGTTCTAGGCCTTTGGTGCTTATGTGATTAATTTTGTTCTTGTAACAACCTTTACAAGGTAGAAACTTACTCCCATCTACAAACAGAACCAAGTGTTTTGCCCAAAGTAAAACAGGTAAGTCCAGATTTGAGCTCAGTCCACTTGGCTCCATAATTCACTGCTGCATTCAAATGCCTTTCAGAATACCCAAGTTATTTTATTTTGTTTCCCTGAGAAGCTCGAGAGCATTGTGTGGTAATTTTGCTTGTTATGTTTATCCAGAGCTAGCCAGCATGGAAGAGGATCCCAGATCAGCTGGAGTTGCTACCTTTGTTCTTCAAGAAGAATTTGACAGATATTCTGGCTATTGGTGGTGTCCAGAGGCTGAACCAAGTAAGGAAGCTCAAAATAATGTATCATAGGTTAATTAGAGTATTAAAAGATTCAGCTGTCAATTGTTTAAATGTACAGGTTTGGAGTCTTGAGTTGTAGAGGCTAAATTGATGAAGAGGGGATCCTAGTAGTAGGTATTTAGAATATATGGACTATTCCTCATTCTAATGAATCTCAGTAAAAATAATTATGTTATGGTTCAGGCCTCAAAATCTGTTTTCTTTGTCAATTTTTCACTTGAAAGCTGGTTTTGGTTATTTCAACAACATTTTGGTAAACTTAAAAATACTACACCGTAATGAATTGCTATTAAAAATGCATGATTGACTAGAGAATTGGCTGAACAGATGACCAAGTCAGTGTATGAATGGATAGAAAAACCAGCAACAAATTCTTTTTTTTTTTCTCAATGAATTCTAAAGTAGTTCACTTAACTAGGCATGATGGCACACTCTTATAATCACAGCACTCTAGGACTGGGGCAGGAGGACTGCAGATCTGAGACCGGCAACTGAGTGAGACCCTGTCTCAAAATAAATAATTTTTTTAAGGGAGGGGTGCTTAGGGAGAGTAGCTTAGTCAGAAGGCCCTGAATTCAATTCCTGGTACCACAAAATAAATAAACTGACTGCCTAAGAAATAGCTCCCTGAAGCAGTAGTTTAAAATTTTTTTCCTGTGATCCAGTTAGAAGTTCACATATGCTATATAGATAAGGCCATCTGCGAAGCATTTACTCGTATATATAATGCACTCTAATACTGTTACTCTTTTTTTATTATTTTAAATGTTGGTTATAACCTGTTAATGGATTTTATAATCCATTTCCAGTTTTGTTAGCTGTCTACCATTACTCTAAGGAACCATAAAAAATGGGGCTGGAGGAATGGCACAGCGGTTAAAGAGCTTAAGGCCCTGAATTGATTCCCCAGCACCACATAAATCTGGGCATGGTGGTGCACTCCTGTAATCCCAGCATTCTGGAGGCTGAGGCAGGTGGATTGTCATAAGTCCAAGGCCAGTATGGGCTACAGAGCAAGACCCTGTTTCAAAAAAAAAGGGGGAGGGGGGAGAGAATAAAAAGAAAGGCACCATAAAATATTTCATAAGGGGCTGGAGGAATGGCACAGCAGTTACCTAATAAGCACAAGGCTGTGAATTCAATTCCCCAGCACTTCATAAGCCAGGCGTGATGGCACATGCCTATAATCTCAGGATTGAGGAGTGTAAGGCAGGAAGATTGCTGTGAGTCCAAAGCTACCCTAGGCTACATTGTGAATTCAGGACTAGCCTTAGCTACAGAGCAAGAGCCTATCTAAAATATCTTAGATTTAGACATTTTATTTCAAGATAAAAAAGTTTTGCCATAATTGTATTTGTTACAACAAATTTTTGACAGACCACCCAAAATAACAGGATACAATTTGACTAGATTTTATAGGAAATACTATAAATTCAATTCAATCATTTTTCATCAGAAAATTCATTTTAAAGTATGCAAAGACGAAGTCCTTCAAAATGATTTTCAAAATAATTTCGTCTATTTTTGTTTATTTTTTGAGACAGGGTCTTGCTCTAGAGCCTAAACTAGTCCTAAACTCACTATGTAGCACAGGCTCACCTTGAACTCATGGCAGTCCTCCTCCTGCCTCAGCCTCTTGAGTGCAGGGATTAAAGTCATGCACCATCATTTTTTTGTTTTTCATTTTTGGTGCCAAAACCTGGGATCAAACCACTTCTCTATTTTTTTAAGAGAAAGAGATGTATATGTAGCTGGTGTAGTGGTGCAGGCTTCTAATCCAAGCAACCTGGGAAGAAGAGGCAGAAGGACAGCAAGTTCAAAACCAGCCTGGGCAACTTAGCCGACTGTCAGTAGTCAGAAGTGAAAAATAGGTTGGGGATGTTGCTCATAGTGAAGGCCCTGGGCTCAGTCCCCAGTGCCAAAAAGAATAATGAAATAAATACTCAGCCTTTCCCTCCAGAAAGAGTGATCCTTAAAAAAAAAAAAAAAAAGGCTTCATATCAAAGACCAGTGAGTGTGATATTTCCATACTTAGAAGCCACTGTGGGCTCCGTGATAGAGCACCTGCTTCACGCATACCAAGCCCTGCGTGTGATACTGAGTGAGCAGTGTGAATAAGTAAATGGCGGTGTGTTTTATATTAAAGTTATTTTTCATTTTGAGAAATTTAATACTAGAGGATGGTCAGTTATAGTTACTCTTTGGAATAATTCTTCTAAATGTTCAATATCTAAATTCCTTTTAAGCTCGTACTGGTGGTAAAATTCTTAGAATTTTGTATGAAGAAAATGACGAATCTGAGGTGGAAATTATCCATGTTACCTCTCCTATGTTGGAAACACGGAGGGCAGATTCATTTCGTTACCCCAAAACAGGTATTGTACTCATGAGCCTTTGCATTCATTCATTTCCTTCTTCCACATAAGGTGTTTTCTGCAGTTGTTCAAAGTTATATCAACATTGATCATTGATAGCCTTAAGAAAAATGGTTTTTTAATTGTCACAAAATAGATTTTGAGGGGCTAGAGGAATGGCACAACAGTTAAAGTGCTTGCCTTGCAAGTTCAAGGTCCTGAGTTTGATTCCCCAGCACCCTGTAAAGCTGGATGTGGTGGCAAATGTCTGTAATCCCAGCACTCAGGAAGTTGAGTCAGGTGAATTGCTGTGGGTCAAAGGCCAGCCTGGGCTACACAGTGAGTTCATGACCAGCCTGGCCCTGTCTCAGAAAAAGATAGATAGAGGTAAATAGATAGATAGATAGATAGAAGAGAGAGAATTAAAGCTGATCTTTTAATTATTTTTAAAAGGTGGGAATACCTACAAAACTAGCTGTTTCGAGAAGATATCCTCCTGACCAGATAAAAGTTTTTAAGTGATTTTGTTTTTAGTAAATTAATTTTTTTCTCTAGTTTACTGTTTATAGCCTTCCAACTATAAAAAAGTACAGAATTTCTCTGTTTCATAATAACCTTTTGTGGAAGTTTTTAAAATCTCTTTTGTTTTAAATACATTAATTTGTGGGGCTCAAGGAATGGCTGAGTTCAGTTCCCCAGCACCACATAAACTGGGTGTGATGGGGCACACCTGTAATCACCTGTAATCCCAGCACTAGGGAGGCTGAGGCAGGAGGATAGCCATGAGTCCAAGGCCATCCTGAGCTCCCGAGTGAGTTCAGGACTAGCGTGGGCTACAGAGCAAGACCCCGACTCAAAAAAATAAATAAATAAAAAAGTTACGAATAAAATGGGACTCTGGGATTCTCCTGCAAAGCCCTGGCCGCATACAATATTCTTGGCTTAACTAAAGTAAAAAGAGGTTTAGTGTGGCAAAATTAGTTTGAGTAATTTTGGATATGCATTGCTATTAATTTACATCTTTTTCTAAAGGCACAGCAAATCCAAAGGTAACTTTTAAGATGTCGGAAATAATGCTTGATGCTGAAGGAAGGGTGAGTACGAAGTGTTGAGTGACTGTGTCATCGTGCTAGTTTGCTGGGCCTTGCCAACATCTTTCATGCATTTCATTTTTTGGACTCATTGACTGAACTTGCTGACATATCTTTGGGTCATGATTTTTAGGTTAACCTGATTTTCTGATTTTAAAACTTTCTGCCAGTTCCCAAGATAAGGTTATGGGGCTATGCCTCTTTGCCACTTCCCTCCAATAGTTTTTGTTCATTACTTTTATTAATTTTGCAGCCAACATAAAAAGTGTAGTTAAATTGAGTGTGGTGGTGCATGCCTGTTATCCCAGCACACAGGAGGCTGAGGCAAGATGATTGTTGTGAGCTCTAGGCCAGCCTGGGCTACAGAGCAAGACCCTGTCCCCTCAAAAAAGAAAAAAAAAAAGTGAAGTTAATGACTGGTGATTAGCCTTCTGTGTTATACTGGTTTTTTGCATTGGGATTGTCAAAGGCTTCTGAATTGCACATTCAACATTAGTTTAAAATGCAGTCTTCTCTGGTAGACTTTTTTTTTTTTTTTGTACTGTTGTTCAAGCCCAAGCCCTTCACATAGAGCTACCTTCCCAGCCCTTTTAAAGAGACAGGGTCTCACTAAGCGGCTGAATTGCCTTGACTGGACTTGAACTTTTGATCCTCCTGCCTCAGCTTCCCAGAGTGCTGGGACTATAGGCCTATTCTACCACCACAACTGGCTCTGCTAGAATTTTTTTTACCTGGCCTTGCTGAGGTAAAATTTGCATACAGTACAATTCACTTATTTAAAGTTTAAAATTCAATGGATTTTATAGAACATTGGCAAGAGTTGGGGAGCCATAGGCAATTTTGAGAATATTGCTGTCATTTCAGAAGGAAACTCCATGCCTCTTAGTTCTCCCTACCCGGCCTTCTCATATCCCCCTGCCGACGTCGGACAGGAGTCCGTGTCGTGTACTCGTGCACTGCTGGGCTAAAATGCAGGACCTTGCCCAAGTTGCTGCTCTTCTACCGCTGAGCTGCATCTCCAACCTGTTTGCTTCATTTCTCCGTACTGCTGAATATCCCATTGTATCAAATATCCTTTTTCATTTACCCATTCATGCGTTGATGGTTTGTTTGTTTGTTTGCTTGTTTGTCTGTCTGTTTCTGCTTCTTTGTCCTGGGAACACAAGTGCCATGATAATGAGCACAGAGCGGTTTGCCTGGGCTCCTGATTCATTTCTCTGCTAGGATAGAAGTGTAATTGTTTAGTCACATGGTAACTCTTGAATCTTTTCTGGAACTGCCAGACTGTTTTCCAACCCGGTCACTTTGTTTTATAGCCCCACCAGCATCATTTGAGGTTTCCACTTCCTCCATCGTCACCAGCATGTGTGACTGTCCACACTGTTGGTCAGACCCGTGGGGATGTGTGTGAATTATTCTCTCATTGTTGTTTTGATTTGCATTTCCCCAGAGACAGATGATGTTGAACATTTTCTTCTGATGTTTACTAGCTGCGTGTGTAATAATTTCTTTAGAGGACTCTTCAGATCTTTTTCCCATTTAAAAAAAATTATTTTGGGGCTTGAGGAATGGCACAGAAGTTAAAGTGTTTGCCTTCCAAGCACAAGGCCCTGAGTTCAGTTCCTCAGCACACATAAGCTGGATGTTGGTGGCACACGCCTGTAATCCCAGCACTCGAGAGGCTGAGGCAAGAGGATTGCCATGAGTCCAAGGCTAGCCTGGGCTCCATAGTGTGTTCAGGACCAGCCTGGGCTACAGAGTGAGATTCTGTCTCAAAAAAAAATTATTTTTTAAAAATTGTGTTTGTCAGATCTTTAAAGAAAAAAAAAAGGCTTACCCAAGGTTATTTCACTCGCATATTGCACTGACATTTTAAAAATAAAAATATAGAGAACTAAATACTTTTTTTTTTTTTTTTTTAGAAACTAAGATTCTAAAGTGGTTAAATCATGATTGTATCAGTTACCAAGTATTCTGCTAGTATGAACTGAACAGAAGACTTTTAGCTTGTGCTGTTTCTTATAGTTAGAACTTTTTCTTAGGAATAAGAAACATTAGTATAGATAGGCCAGAGCTTTTACTTTGTGCTTTTTTAAATACCTAAGTCTGAAATTCTCTACTGTAATAGATGATTTTAGTAGATAAGTGAGCTAACAGTTTTTCTAAATCTTCTGTAATGAGATTCTTTTTTTTCTTTTTTAATAGATTATAGATGTCATAGATAAAGAACTAATTCAACCTTTTGAGGTTCTGTTTGAAGGAGTTGAATATATTGCCAGAGCTGGATGGACCCGAGAGGGAAAATAGTGCGTATGTTAAATTGTCACTTTTACACAATCCGTGTTAGTTGGTTTGCCTTATAGTGGGAAGTATGAATGTGAATTTGCAATATAGTTATTTCTGCATAAGGAATTTTTCCTAACCTAAGTAGACTTGTGGGTTTATAATCTTTAAGCATAAATTAATGTATTATATTTTAATTCTGTTCTTTATGTAGCTGCTAATGGTTTATTGTTATTTGTGGTTATATTGTAGGGCTTAAACTTTAGCTCACACATAAATGTGTTTGGTTTAACTATATATTTTAGGCATAAATATTTGTAGAACATTATAATTATATACAGCTATTGTGTTTAATATAGATAACGGTTTTATAAGACTGGTATTTGTAGACATTGAAGAGAAAAAGGTTTCAAAAGCCAACACTGGTTTGAGAATTTTAAAGAAAACGACTTTTTTTATTTTTATTTTTTTTTTTGAGGCAGAGTCTTACTCTATAGCCCAGGCTGGTCCTAAACTGTGACAGTCCCGTCTTAGCCTCCCAAGTCCTGTGATTATAGGCATGTACCGCTACACCCAGGCTATGTGGTTCTGGGGAATTGAGCCCAGGGCCTTGTGCTTGCAAGGCAAGCACTTAAGCTACAGAGCTACTCACCCTGCCCGGAAAATCACTTCTCAAAACTATTTAAGCTGGGCACGGTGGTACATGCCTGTAATGCCAGCTCTTCAGGAAGCTGAAGGGTTAGGATGCGGGTTGAGGCCAGCCTGGGCAACAGCGAGTTCCTGTCTCTGAATGAAAATAAAAAGGGCTGGATGTCACTCATTGGGAAGGTACCTGTGTGTTTGATCCCCATTACTGTAGAACAAGCTGTTCAGCTTAGTCTATCCCCAACTTCCACTCCTGTACTAGGGATCAAACCAAGGGTCTCATCTCTACTGGGAAAGTAATACATCTATGATATACCCTCACCCCTCAAGCCTAACTTTTTTTTTTTTTGAGTCAAGAACTTGCCAAGTTGCCTAGGCTGGGTTTGACCTTATATAATCATCCTGCCTCAGCCTCCCAGAGTGCTAAGCGTATAGGCATGTCTAACATACAGTATATATAGTGTAGCAAGCTTAACTTTTTGTGTTTTGTTGTTACGTTAGGGTTTTTTCAGTTCTTGGTTTTTGATTTTCTTATATTAGGCACTGAGCTATAGCCCCAGCTCTTTTTAAATTTTTTGAGGTAATCAGAAGCCATTTAAGTCACTAATACCAAGCTGGGCTCAAAATTGCAGTCACCTGCCCCAGCCATCCAGTGTACTGGGAATATAGGTATGCACCACCACATAGGGCTTTAAGCTTAACTTTTTAAAATGGGTATATAGTATTCTTAATTTGTTATTTGTAAGTAATAATTTGGTATGCTAAACTAGTTCTTTCATTGTAACTGTAGGATTAATCCCTAGGTAGTAAGAGAGTGTAGGGAATTACTCATTTTCTGAGAGCTATCTTTATTTCTGGTGCTTTTTTTTTATTTGTTTAAATAGTGCTTGGTCCATCCTACTAGATCGTTCTCAGACTCGCCTGCAGATAGTGTTGATTTCGCCTGAATTATTTATCCCAGTAGAAGATGATGCCATGGAAAGACAGAGGCTCATTGAATCGGTACCTGACTCTGTGACTCCACTCATCATCTATGAAGAAACAACAGACATCTGGATAAACGTACGGGGCTTCCCAGTAGTTGTCTGAATGTTTTCATAGGATGCTGAGGCAAATAAAGTTTTATAGCAAACTTTCAGAACAGTTTTTTAAGTTTAAGGGACCCATAAATGCTATCTCCTTTATTTGAACATTTGAAATAGGAGTCACGGTTCCAGGGTAGAATAGTTTGTAACTAGAATATAGCAGCCTCTGGAATGACGTGACTGTGGCTCAGTTTCCTCCTGGAGCCCATTTCAGCCTCCTTGCGCTTGCAGGAGCTGGCTCTATGCAAGACTCTACCTTCTAAGTTGGCGAACTTTACTGAAATATACCCGTTTTTAATCAGTTTTGCATTTTCCATCTTAGCAAAACTTTGCAGAGTACAAAATAAATACATAATTCCCACAACTCATTCCTCACAGAAGGCCAGCTTCATCTGGCTGGTAGACCAGAGGGACATTTGTTTTCTTCTAACTGTGAGAGTATTTCTCTTTGGAAAACAAAAGTAAAAAATACTGTTCCTCATCATTTCTGTAGTAAAATTGATACCATTAAACCTGTGCCGTGTTTCAGAGATGACAAAGATGGTAATAGAAAGCTGTTAGCTATATGTATGCCATTTGGAAACATTTATTTCTCAGCAGAGGAACTCTTTGACTAAAACCAGACAAATAGGAAAGGCCCAGGCAAAACTTGTTATTTTAAATATGCCATATCCCTAGCATGGACAGCTATTTATATTTCAAAGTGTGCTTACCAAGTAATTCCTCCTCCTCTAGCTTGATTGAATTATTTATGTAGTACTCTGTTAATGTGTGTGGTTAACGAAGCTGTTCATTTTACAGATCCATGACATCTTTCATGTTTTCCCCCAAACTCACGAAGATGAAATCGAGTTTATTTTTGCCTCTGAGTGCAAAACAGGTTTCCGTCATTTATACAAAATCACATCCATTTTGAAGGAGAGCAAATATAAACGATCCAGTGGTGGACTGCCTGCCCCAAGTAAGAAATCTTTTTTATTTAAAGGGTACAGAGATAGGAGGGAAAAGAAAATGTAATGTCTGTTTTATGTTCTTGACAGCATCAGTACTTGTTTCGTTAAGTTTAATGTATAAATAATATCTAAATTTAATATACATTATATGTAATATAAATAGATGCACATGTGAATACAGCAAAGGTCCTGATAGATACAGAATGAGCTATAACTAATGGATACTAGGTGGTAAGAATGCTTATTTTTTACTATATTCTTTTGCCCTGACCGCATTGTAAATTTCTAAGTTCTTATTATTTCTATATCTTAGAAAATAACTTTTAAAATCTATTAAGGGCCTGGCTCTGGTAGTATAGGCCTATAATTTCAGCACTCTGGGTGGTTGAAGCAGAAGGATCACAAGTTTGAGCCCAGCCTAGGAAACTTAACAACTTAGCAGTTCACTCTCTCAGAATGAAAAAATTTATTTATTTATTTATTTATTTATTTTTTGATGCAAGGTCTCACTTTGTAGTCCAGGCTGGTCCCTGAATTCACTAAGTAGGTCAGGCTGGCCTCAAACTCAAGGCAGCCCTCCTGCCTTGGCCTCCTGATTGCTGGGATTACAAGCATGTGCTACAACACCTGGCTTATATAGTAGTGCGGAAGCAAACCCAGGGCCTTGAGCTTGCTAGGCAAATGCTTTAACCACAGAGGTATTCCTCAGTCCCTTAGTAAAAAATTTTAAAAGGCTAGGGATATAGCTTGGTGCAGAAGACTCCTTCAGTCCCTAGTACTGAAAAAATAAAAAGAATGTCTTTCTGAAGTCAGAAATTCGGACCCTAGCTTCTCTCCTAGAAAGGAGTGATTTAGGATCTTTCTCAGCTTTATTTTCTTGATATATAACATGGGAATCTTAACAGTAAATTAATGAATGAAATAATGCATTTAAACTGCGTAGTAATTCCTTGTGCATCCTTTGTACACAGTAGGCATTCCATTTAGTAATTTTATTTTCTAATGATATAAGTGAACATAACAATAAAAACCTTTCCTCTGAGAAGGCAGAAAACATGAGCTCTGGGTTCAAACCCAGCGCTACAAAATAATTTAATTTAAAAACAATTATTAAGTATTTTGTGTGCCAGTGTTTCTTGTTACTGTACACTGTAGTTAATTTATAGTAATACCTTTTTAAATTGGCATAATACATGTTTCCTAAAGTGAAATTGAATGTTGTGTCAATCTAAAACTGAGTTACAGTCTTTGACTTATAATAAAGTACTTTGTTTTAGAATAGTACTCGCTCTGTTCTTACATGCTCAGCTTCTGTGTGTGACTTAGGTTTTACCATTCCAACCATTTAGAAGGGTGCACTCCGGTGGGGTGCGGTACACTCATATTGCTGCATCACCACCACATCCACCATCCATCTTTAGAGTTTTTCATCTTCCAAAACTGAAACTACCACTGTCATTTTTTGTCTCTCGAGTTTGACTCTGCTATGTGCCTCATTTAAGTGGAGCTGCACAGTGTCCCCTGGTGACTGGCTTATTTCAGTATAGCATAAGGTCCTCAAGGTCTATCCATGTTGTAGCATGTGTCAGCATTTTCTTCCTTCTAAAGATGAATAACACTTTTTACTGATCCAGTACCTACCCGGGGACATGCTTCCACCTTTTGGACTGTGGTGGCTCATGCTGCTGTGGACACGCATGTACAAGCTTCTGCTCTTATTGCAGCCTTTAGTTCTTGAAGGCATATATCCAGAAGAGGAATTAATGGATCATATGCTAATGCTATGTTTAACTTTTGGAGGAGCTGCCACATTGTTACCCGTGGCAGCTGTGCCAGTGGCACAATGAGTAGCTACTGTAGACTCCAGCAGTGCACAGGGTTTTCATTTTTTTCCATCCTTGATAATACTTATTTTCTAGTTTTTTGTTTTCATTTGATAAGAGCCATCCTAGTCAGTGAAATGATTTTGGTTCCCTAATGATTAACATTGAATATCTCTTCATATATGTATTGGCCACTTATATAGCTTCGGAGAAGTGTCTGTTCAAGTCCCTTTCCCATTTTGAATTGGATTGTTTAAAATGGCTTAAGGTGATAATTAATCATTTGTATCAGAAAGCAATAGCCTGCATCTTGAGACTAGCACAGTATAATGCTATCGGAGACCCTCCTCCTTCCCTTCGCTTAACGTTTTTTAAGGCAGACAAGATTTTGTATATCCGCAATGGAGGTTTTTTAATTCCTTGAGAGACGTAGCTTCACCCTGAGTATGAAATTACCCCTGGCAGTTTCTCTGTTACTCAGAGATTCATTCTGTTGTGGGAAAGCTGAATGCAGAAGAGCAATCAGAGCTGTGAAAAAGCAGTTAACTGGTGACTACAGCAGCATTTTTGAGTCAGTAATAAAATAACTTAAAATTGTGTACCCTAGTTGAAGAGTTATGAAAAGCTGTTAGCTCAAACACAGACCTCTTGCCCTGTTAGACCCCTTAGTTTTAATCTTTCTTTCTTTCTTTCGTTCTTCTTTCTTTTTTGGGCAGAACAGCGTCTTGCTCTATAGACCAGGCTGATCCTAAACTATTGTGTAGCCCAGGCTGGCCTCAAACTCACTGCAGTTCTCCTGCCTCAGCCCCCTGAGTGCTAGAATTACAAGCTTGTGCCACCACATCCAGTTTATGTGGTGCTTGGGAGTTGAACTCGGCTTTGTGCTTGCGAGACAGGTGCTCTGACCACTGTACCATTCTTCCAGCCCCCCTCAGATTTTCTACCCCTTTGCCTTTACTATCTTTTTCTTTGTTCTTTCATGGACTAGGTTTTCTTCCTTTGCCATTATGCATCTCATTCTTCTTTTCCCTTCTCTTCTCCTTAAGTGGTTATGATGTGAAACTAGTAGTACTTATTAGCTGCATGTCAGATGTTTTTGGTTCATAGAGTTTAAAGTGCTAAATTGAATATTTATGTCTAAGAAAAGTAAGTTGGTTTTTTAAACTTGCAGTCTTTCTCCATGACTATACATTGCTGTAATTATAAGCAGTTAGGGAAAGAAAAATGATTTTATCTTTTTTTTAACCTCTTCATTAGGCCACTGAGAGACCTTCATCAGGACAGAATCTCATAAAGACAAATGGGATGTTAGCATTTATTATGGACTTATTTTTAGGCAAATGAAAGATTGTATTAAAATGTTTCTTCTTTGGCTTTTAATGTAGTTTGCTGCATTTGTAAAAGAAGTGCCTTCTCAACCTGTGAAACTTGTACAATTGCTTTTCAGTTGTTTGTTGGCCTTGCCCAAGAACCTGTGGTACTGTGTTTATATCGTTTCCATGGATCATTCTGTTCTTATCCAAGCATATTGTGAAATCTCATAACTTGGATTTTATATATATATATGTATGTATATATGTGTATGTGTGTGTATATATATATATGGGGTCTCGCTCTGTAATCCAGGCTGGTCCTGAACTCACTGTGGAGCCGAGGCTGGCCTTGGACTCATGGCAGTCCTCCTGCCTCAGCCTCCCAAGTACTGGGATTACAGGTGTGTGCCACCACGTCTGGCTCATGTGGGACTGGGGAATCAAACTCGGGTACTTAGCATTTGACTTATCATTTGGTAGGCAGCGCTTTAACCACTGAGCCATTCCTCCGGCCCCATAACTTGGATTTGTTATACTGTAACTTTTTTATTAAAATGAAATTTATATAACGTTGACAATTTTAAAATGAACAATTGAGTGTCACATACTAATTCATTTTGATACATGCAGCACTTCTGTGTAGTCCCAAGGTATTTTCATCACCCCATGCATAACTTTGATTCCTTTGTTGCTTTTTGTTAAAAATCAGTTTAGAATATCTACTATTTGACATTATTTTGTTGGCATATAGTTTGGTTCAAAGTACTGAATTACAACTTGTGTTTATCATTAGGTGATTTCAAGTGTCCTATCAAAGAAGAAGTAGCACTTACCAGTGGAGAATGGGAAGTTCTTGGCCGGCATGGATCTAATGTATGTCCTGTGACATTACTGAGTCATGTGATTGCCTTGTATATACGTTACAAAAAATAATAAGTAATTCATCTTAATGTCTCAAGTTATTTTCTGGCCTTACCATAGTACTTGTGCTCTTTTTACATTATCTATTTTCCAAACCCCAGTGTTTTGAAAATACTAAGTTAGTGCCTAAAAGGCATACTCAAGTTGTTGGGAAGACGGATCTTAGTTTAAATTCTAAATCTCACTTGTTTAGTAAGTCCAGTGTTAGGTGTGTTACCCTTAGATGTGTCCTGGTTACTGAAGGTCATGACCATTTTCACATACCTTCTTGCTACATGATAAAGAAGCAGTTCATACTTTTGTGATAGAGCAGTAATTGGGAGTTAGGATAATTTGGAAATTACTTTTAAGTCTGTTACAGATACTTAGGTTGTTCAGAAGTTGCATCCCCTTCTGCAGAGCTAGGGAATTCTCTCTCACTTGCCTGTTTTGCTGCCCGTTAGGGATGGTCTTATACAGAACTTGGATTGATAGAGAGCAGGGAAACCTCCCTGCGTTCATGCTTGATGGCCTCTAGCCCAGCTGCTGCCGCAGCCGGAGCCTAAAGCCGCCACAGTGTCAGCATCATTCTGGAATGTGTCAGGGCTACAGGGTTTGAGACCTTGCAGTGTGTTCAGCAGGCCTCCAAGGCTTGATTCTGGTCCTGTTGGACGTAACTAGTTATATGAAAAAAAGAAAAGAAAAGAACCATTGTACTTGGGTGAGGAGCTGACTGGTTATTATGTCTTCAGCTTTGAAAGGCCGGACTCTGTGTTTCTTATGGGAAGAACTAGTCTTAACCTTTTGGAAAAGTTAGCACACACCCCAGAAGAATTTTGAATGTAACTTCATGTAAAGCTGTGTTAATTTGGTGTTTATACATCCAAGAATATTCAGTGATGAAGTTTCCTGGGGAAAAAATGAGACAGTTGAAAATGCTTGTTCACCCAGGCTTACTGGTACCAGCCTGCAGGCTCAGCGCTCTGGGAGCTGAGGCTAGAGGATCGCAAGGTCACGTCTGTCCTATTTACTTTCTCATTGCTGGGACAGAATACGTAATATCCACAACTTAAGGGAGAGAAACGTTGTTTTAGTTCACAGTTTTCAGAAGGACTCAGTTCATTCATGGGCGCTGTCCGTGGTGGAAGCACATGGCAATGCATCACAGGAGAAAAGCTGGTGGTGGCATGGGCAGACAGAGGCAAGTGAGCAAGGACGGGCAGAGCCGGTGTATACCCCTCCGGATCCTGTCCTAGTAATCTCTGCTGCTCCACACCTACTGACCAGGCCCCGCCTCTTAATGACTGATGGCTCTTTAGGTACCCCACTACATCCAGATACATGGAGCTTTTGGGGAACATTCCAGATCCAAACCGTAATAGCCCAATCGGGGCAGCTTTGAAAGACCCTGTCTCAAGATCAAAAATAAAAATGTTCTAAGGATGTAGCTCAGTGTGAAGGTCCTGGGCTTGATCTCCAGTACTCCAAAAAATTTTTTAAAATACAGGAAAAGTTCTTGTTTTAGAAACATGTCTATGTTATCATTGCTGTGTAAATTTTTTTATTTTATTGAACATTGAGTAAGCTGGTAGAAAATTTATAGAAGCAGTAAAAGAAAGCCATTTTAAGTTATCACTATAATTTAGGAAGAATGTTAAACAAGTTCAGCTGTGAGTTTACTTGTAATTTTTTGAGGTCAAATGCTTAAAAGATCTTATCCAGGTGCTGGGGGCATAGCTCAGAGCACTTGGGTAACAAAGCACAAGGCCCAGGTTTGATCCACAGCACCAGAGAGAAAAAGATCTCCATACTTTTTTATGAGGTATACCACTGTTGAAAACACTCGACTCTGCCAGGTCCTCATGGGGAAAAGCACTTCTCCAAGTCATACAGAAGACTAAAAACAGTACTGCCTGAGATGATGCTGAGAATTAGGAGGCTGGAGGAATGGCTGAGAGGTTAAAGTACTAAGTCACTGAGAACCATGAATGATGTTAAAATTAGTTTCAGGTATATTTGAGTGGTTGACGTAGCTAGAAATTTAGGTGTTTTTTTACCCTCTCCTGTAAAGAATTGTTGTTTTAAGGAAATCTGATTTTAAATAGAAAAGTACATGTTCTGACAAGATAGGAAGTAATGTAGTGTGCCACTTGGGTGTCCTTTTTCTTTCTGGACAAGATCTGTCCTCGGCTATGGATCATAAACAGAACCAACTCAAGCTTATTAACATTGGTAGCAAAATAAAAATAAAGGAAGCACAAGTCAGAGGACCCAAATGATTCTGAGTAAAGTTAGGGGTTGTTGTTGACTTTTGGGTCTTGCCAGGGTCATGGGGAGGTCCTGATTTTTTCTTGCTGTTGTTATTTGGGCAGATCCAAGTGGATGAAGTCCGAAGACTGGTGTATTTCGAAGGCACCAAAGACTCCCCTCTGGAGCACCACCTGTACGTGGTCAGTTACATGAATCCCGGAGATGTGACAAGGCTGACTGACCGTGGCTATTCCCACTCCTGCTGCATTAGCCAGGTGGGAAGTCCCTGACTGGAAAGGGTTCCGTGTCATCTGAAAACCCTCTGCTTGTGTAATAGTCCTTTTGAGTGATGTGAAAATTGGTGACAATGGCCCACAGCACCAAATCTCTTAGGGAAATCTTTAAAACTTGTCCCTAACTTTCTCATTGTGTATATATGTAGACAGATTCTTGCTATAACATTGGTGCAGTTGTAACAACAATAACCTTTTTTATTTTTTTCCTGAGAAAAAAATCTGTTTCTCCTTTCTCTAGCATTGTGACTTCTTTATAAGTAAGTATAGTAACCAGAAGAATCCACACTGTGTGTCCCTTTACAAACTGTCAAGTCCTGAAGATGACCCAACTTGCAAAATGACAGAATTTTGGGCCACCCTTCTGGATTCTGCAGGTACTTGTACTTCCTGAACTGGCCTAAACTAAAATCCATATGGAGCTGCGAGTATAGTGCGGTGACAGAGAACTTGCCTGGATACGATGCTCTCAGTTCAACTCCCAGCTCTGCAGTGCAGACAGGCAAACAGGCATGAATGGATTAGTGTTAGTACACTGAGTGTGCGATGTCGGTCCACATGTATTTCCTGGTGAGGGTCTTGTCTCCCCCTTTCTATCCTTAAGCTGCTGGCCTTCACCTTTCCCATCCCCCACTGAAGAAAGTGAGCTGTCTCTCACTGTAGGCAGGGACAGGCCTGGAAGACCTTTCTGAAGATAAGATTAAGAAGTTTATTCTGGGAGCTGAAGGAATGGCTCAGTGGTTAAATTGCTTGCACTGAGTAAGTACCTTAATTCAGTTCCCCAGCCCCACATAAGCCAGGCATGGTGGCGCAAGCTTGGCAGGAGGATTGCTGAGTCTGAGGCTAGCCTGGCTATATAGTGAGTTCAGGACCAGCCTGGGCTACAAAGTGAGATCCTGTCTCAAAAAAACAAAAAAAAAAAGGTTTATTCTGAATTAGTGAGACCATTTGAGCAGGAAAGTGGCAGGTTAAGGGAATAAGTGGCTGATAATTTTCTTAAAGCTTTAAAGTACTTGCAGTGGTCATCTTAATAGAGATGGCATGCTTGCTCTGTGTGGGGTGATTGCTGTATGGATTATCCTTTCTAAAGACTTCATTTATTACATAAAGAAAGAACTGAGTTTTTCTTTTATCTTTTAACCTACTTTATCCCTGAATATGTTCCTCTGTGACTTTCACTCACTAGTTTCTGCTAGAGGGTAAGAAATTAGTGTAGTGGGTATGCTTTTATGCCACAAGCCGAACATGTAATATAATGCTGTCTGCTTACACCACAGAGGGGTCATACACACTCAGGAGAGACTGGCGTAGCTTTGGTGAAATGCACACTGACAGAGACTTCCTTTTTTCTAGTTCTGATTCGCTTATTCTGTAGAAATGTGTGTTGAGCACCTGATGTGAGCAAGTTAAATAACAGGCCTATTGTTACCCCTACCTCAGTTTATTGAATTGTGTACCCATTCTAATCAGAGCATGATTAGGAGGTTTCACTGAGCCAAATACAGAGTATTTGAATATAAACCCCTGTTAGGATCAAGGATTAATTAAAACATTGTGTTTGCACTTCTGAAATAGTCCACTTTGATAAGTCCATTGTTTTGTTTTATTTTATTTTTCTTCAGTACTGGGAATTAAACCTAGGAAATTCTGAGCTGTCACCACAGCCTTATATTTATTTTGAGATAGGTTCTAACTAAATTTCCAAGCTGGGCTCAAATTCTGATCCCCTTGCTTCATCCTCCAGAGTACCTAAGATTGCAGGCGTGTGTCACTACAGCAAGCAGATTTTTTCCCCCCAAGGTCTAAAATAACACGTCTCTATTTATTGATGAAGGATAGAGGGGTAAAAGCTCCCAGCATTTGGGAGGGGTCCTGAGTGGATTGTCCAGAAGATTTTTCTTTTTTAAGCTAAATATTGCTTAATTTCTTGCTTCTCGCACTACAGGGGCAGTCAGTTGTTTGTGTGACATCTGTGTTTGTTTTTGTTTGTTTGTTTTTGTTTAGATAGGGCCTCTTTGTACAGTCCAAGCTGGCCCTTAACTGACAATGGAGCCCAGGCTGGCCTCAAACTTTAAGCAGTTCTCTTGCCTCAGCCTCCTAAGTGGTAGGATTATAGGCATGCACCACCATGCCCAGCTTTATGTGGTATTAGAAAATTGAACTCAGAGTGCTTGCTAGACATGCACTTTAACTGCTGAGCTATTCCTCCATCCCTGAAGTCTGCATTTTGATATTTTCATACTTGCTCTCAGACTGTAGGGCTCCTGTCAGAACACTTACAGACTTTCTACATTACCTCTTCATAGGTCCTCTTCCTGACTATACCCCTCCAGAAATTTTCTCTTTTGAAAGTACTACTGGATTTACATTGTATGGAATGTTGTACAAGCCTCATGACCTACAGCCTGGAAAGAAATACCCCACTGTGCTGTTCATATACGGTGGTCCTCAGGTGGGTAAGAAATACACAGAAATATACATATGTACTTTATTTTATTTATTCATTCATTCATGCATGCATGCATTTACTTATTTTTGAGACAGGGCCGTGTTCTGTAGTCCAGGCTGGTCCTGAACTCACTATGTAGCCAAGGTTGGCTTCAAACTCATGGGAATCCTCCTGCCTCAGACTCCTGAGTGCTGGAATTACAGGTGTGCTCCTGAGTGCTGGAATTAAAGCTCTACCACACCCGGCAAACTTATATTTACTTTTTTTTTTTTTTTTTTTTTTTGGAGACGAGGTCTCTCTCTGTAACCCAGGCTGGTCCTGAACTCACCATGGAGCCCAGGCTGGCCGTGGACTCAGGGAAATCTTGTGTCAGCCTCCCCAGTGCTGGGATTATAGGCATGCACCACCATGCCCAGCTTATGTGGTGCTGGCGTATCAAACCCAGGTATTTGCCACTTGCTAAGCAAGCACTGTAACTGCTCAGCCACTCCTCTAGCCCCATACTTTTTTTTTTTTATTACTTACACATTCTTAAGTGTATTTTTAAAAAATGTCTACTCAGTTGTTTTGGGTAAGAATTTGAGCAGTGTTGGGTCTTTGCTGTCCTTGATTTTCTAATTGCCCAGTTAGGGAGTTCAGAAAACTTGAGTATTTAAATGTAGTGAGAGACGAAAGCAGGAAGATCACAAGTTTGAGCCAAACATGGAGAGCTTAGCCACAAGACCAAAATAAAAACTAATAAAGGGGCTGGAGGAATGGCTCAGCTGTTAAAGCACTTGCCTAGCAAGCACTAAGTACCAAATTCAATCCTGAGACAGGAGGATTGCCGTGAGTCCAAGGCCAGCCTGGGCTTCATCCTGGGTTCAAGACCAACCTGGGCTACAGAGCGAGACCCTGTGTGAAAAAAAAAAAAATTATGAAAGTCAAAATAAAAACTAACAAAAAGGGATCTGGAAGCTTATCTCAGTGGTAAGGGCTCTATCTAGCATGCACAGATCCTGGGTTCAGTTTCCCAGCACCACATGAAAATTAGCTGGGTGTGGTGGCACATACCTCTAATCTCATTGCCTAGGAGACTGAGCTGGAGGATTGTTCGGAGTTCAAGGCCAGCCTGGGCTATAGAACAAGACACTGTCTCAATGAATGAATGAACAAGGCCCTGTCTTGATATACAGATAAGCAAGGAAAGAGATGGAGAGAAAGCTAGGGATGTATCAGTTCAGAGGCTTTGGGTTCATCCTTTTGCCACAAATTAATTTATAAATCTGTTAATCTCTCTTTTTTTCTTTTTTTTCTTTTTTTTTTTTTTTTTTTTGAGACAGGGTCTTGCTTTGTAGTATAGGCCTCTCCTGAACTCACTATGTAGCCCAGCTGGCCTTGAACTCATGACAGTCTTCCTGCCTCAGCCTCCCAAGGCTGGGATTACAGGCATGTGCCACCATGCCCAGCTTATGTGGTGCTGGGGAGTCAGACTCATGACCGTGTTGTGCTTGCTAGGCAGGCGCTTCAATCACTGAGTTATTCCTCTAGCACCATCTCAATTCCTTTGCAAAGAGGACTATAACTGTTGGAGGGAGTGAAATACTCATTTCAGTATCAGTAGGTAAGTATATAATTAAGTGTCCTCTTAAATAAAAATACTATTCTGTTTTCACAGAGCCTTGGTAGCCGAATGAACCTGCTCATCATCTCTCCAGCAAATTAGAATGCTCACATCAGCTAGTGCTGACAAGAACTGTGTTCCTCTTAGTGCTTATAGGAGGCTTCTCCTTGACTGTCCATTTTCTGGTTTAAATATTAGAGTGGAACTTTAATAAGTACTATTGATTGAGTAAATTATTTTGGATGGATAATGGATAACATTTTTAAGTGTTTACTGTTGATTATCTGCCTTCCACTGAGACTTAAGAAAGTTGGAATGTAATTGGTATTTCATAGAGTGTCAGTCTTAGTGATGTCCATTATAATTATGCCCAGTTATTTGGTATCTGGAAGTGTATCAGAATAATAAGCAGTACAAAAAAATAAAAGTAAATAACTTCAAAAATTACTTTACCATCATTAAGTACATTTTATAGACAAAACATGATTCCTGTTGTACATTGAAATGTATGCCTATAATCCCAGCAGTTTTGGAGGCTGAGACATAGAGATTGTAAATTCAAGCCCAGCCTAGACAAGTTAGCAAGATCTTGTCTCAAAATAAAAATAAAGGGGTGGGAAGAATGGTACAGCAGGTGAAGCACTTGCCTAGCAAGCGCAAAGCCTGAGTTCAGTCCCCAGCACCACATAAAGCTGGGCATGGTGGCGCATGCCTGCAGTCTCTGCACTCACCTATAACCCCAGCACTTGGGAGGCTGAGACAGGAGGATATTGCCATAAGTCCAAGACCAGCCTGGGCTACAAAGTGAGTTCAGGACCAGACTGGGCTACAGAGCATGACCTTGTCTCAAAAAAAAATTAAAATTAAAAATAAATAAAAGTCTGATTGCGCCTCTTGGCCTCAGTCCTCAGGATTACAACCAGTATGTATTAGGCTTCTCAAGGCAAATAAATTTTCAAGTTTCCTGCTTCCTGCAGGTGCCTGCCTGTCTTGTGGATTGTGTGCTACCACATGATGAATTCCACTAAAGTTGGATTTCTCCTTCAGGTGCAGCTGGTGAACAATCGGTTTAAAGGAGTCAAGTATTTCCGCTTAAACACCCTGGCCTCTCTTGGTTATGTGGTTGTGGTGATAGACAACAGGGGATCCTGTCACCGAGGGCTTAAATTTGAAGGCGCCTTTAAATACAAAATGGTGTGTGAGCATAAAAACATTTTTACAGACATTGACATTTTCTGGCTTATTTTTTGGTGTGAAATCCAGAGTAAGACTTAGGGGAAGGGCTGTGAGAGAGGGAGGGAGGAAGAAAGCCAGAGAGAGAGAGAGGGAGAGAGAGCGTATTTGTATGTGTGCGTGTGTACGTGCATGTGTGTACACACGCGTGCGCACACCCACATCCTGGATGGGAGGGGACGTATAGCCTGAAGTGCCCTAGGCTAGCTTGTGCCTACCATTAGGTAAGTCAGGGGAGCCAAGGACAAGCCCCTTTCCCATGACAACACCCCTCTCTGCCTCGCACACCCACCTCTACCAGAGGCAGCACTGTGTAGTCTTCAGCACCTCACACGTTCTTAAGGAGCAACTGAGATTTGTTCTGTCCTCTGTGAAGAGGGAAACCAACTGGTTAGTGCCTTCCTTGTGACAAGCCTCTTTCTCTCTACAGGAAGCTTTAAATGCTACCTTTTAGAGATGCCCCATGTCCTCTCTGCTGCTTTGGGAGTGATGAGACTCGGTGTTCTTTTGCACAGTGAGGCAGCGCTGTGTCTGAGTAAGACGTGGGCATTTTCTCCCACAGCCAGTTCTTTGACCTTATGTTGTATTGTCATGTAAGTTTTTTTTGTTTTCATTTTTGGTTTTTCTCAGTGAAGTGAGACTGTGTATCCTGGCAAGCCAAGCAATATAGACAGGTGGCAGCAGTAGGAGTTAGGCCTTACTAGGGCTTTCAAGAAAGAGCACCTTCAGTTCCCAGGCACATCATCAAGGGAGACAGGGAGGCTCAGGCCTGAGTGGTTCCCTCAGCTTCACTGCACCACGTGTTAAAAAGGAGAAGTAAAATTAAACAGTCTCTGAAGGGGGCTAATTTTTGTCTTTGGGTACAGGAAAGGCTTGTTGCAAGGAAGACACTGGCCTCTTAGCAGACAACAGAACAAACTGAAATGGGAAATACCCATAGCAAGAAACAGTTTGGGGAGCAAAAGGAAAGCTCTTCGTGACTAAGTGGTAATGGAATTCTAGGACAGGGTAGCAACAAAAGCTGTAGGCCTCTGTCTTTAGACATTTTTTAAAAGTGTCTTTAGGAGGGAAGGGCAACAGAATCTCATTTATTAATGAATTCTAATCTAAAAACAACTGTTTAGATATTTTTAATAAACATATATTAGCTTTAAAAACTCTTTTACAGTGAGATGTTTATGCATCAGAATGAGTAAATGTTCTCCCTTTTTTGACAGGGGCAAATTGAAATTGACGATCAAGTGGAAGGTCTCCAGTACCTGGCGTCTCAATACGATTTCATTGACTTGGATCGTGTGGGCATCCACGGCTGGTCCTATGGGGGGTACCTCTCCCTTATGGCTTTGATGCAGAGGTCGGATATCTTCAGGGTACGTGGCTTCCTTTTATACCAGTCTTTGCAAATAGGATAGAGTTCTAGTTAAAATGGAGGCAATGCAGAAGTACTTATTTACAAAAGTTTACAGAGGTAGCAGCATTATGGCATGTGTGTTTAATAATGGTTTGAAAAAGTGAGAGAGAGAGAGAGAGAGAGAGTGTGGGCGTGTGTGTGTGGGTGTGCCTGCGTGTGTGTGTGTGTGTGTGTGTGTGTGTGTGTGTGTGTGTGTGTGTGTGTTTTGGGACTGGGAGTGTAGCTCACAGGTTGAGCCTAGCAAGCCCAAGGCTCGGGTTTAATTCCTGAGCACCACATAAACCACATAAATGGTGATGCATGCCTGTAATCCCAGCATTTGAGAAGCTGAGGCAGGAGGATTGCTGTGAGTTCAAGGCCAACCTGAACTATGGAGCAAGACCCTCTCTCAATAAAGAAAAAGTAATTTTTTAACAGTAAAAATGAGAGAGCTTTTGTATATTCAAATAATTCTCATAAATAACTACAAACAAACTCTGAAAATTGCTATAATTTTCCTAGGCTTGCAACTCTTGAGAAAGTAATGAGAATAAAGGCAAAGCTGTGCTTTTGAGACTTAAGATGCGGCAGTTTTTTAGTACTTACAGATTATTCTTAATTTCTCTGTTACTGTTGATTGTCATAGTACATGGCCTGTAGAGCACTCTGGGAGGCTGAGGCAAGAGGATGGCAAGTTTGAGCCCAACCTGGGTGACTTACCAAGATCCTATCTCAAATTTTTTTTTAAAAGGTGGAAAAAGTTGTCAGTGCAAAAATTCAGACCCCAGTACCACCACCAAAAAAAAACAAAACAAAACAAAACAACAAAAAAAAAAAGAATGTCTGAACTACCAGCAGAAGCTAAAAATAAACATGGCTGGGGTTTGTCTAATTGCCAGTTCTGCTTTGTCCCCAGTAGCAGGAATGAACTTATACTGAGCAATTCAAATGCTGAAGTTCATTCTCCACCCTTAATAAAGGGCCCAGGGCTTGCATGTCCATTAGCCCAGGCTGGAGGTTTGGTATGTGGCGTATGCCTGTGCAACACGAAACTCACTGACTCACACAGTATCAGATTGTTGACCTTGGCACTCAGCTTCACTCCCTAGGCCTCCGAGACCACGTGTGCCCAGTAGTGAGGCCAATGCCCGAGGGTAATTTTAGCTTGTCAGTGTGTAGTACCCCTTCAGCCACTCTTCAGGAGCACTGACTGCCAGTGCTGTCTCACGCAGGTTGCTATCGCTGGAGCCCCCGTCACTTTGTGGATCTTCTATGATACAGGATACACGGAGCGGTACATGGGCCACCCTGACCAGAATGAGCAGGGCTATTACTTAGGGTCTGTGGCCATGCAAGCGGAAAAGTTCCCCTCTGAGTAAGTGCAGGCTGTAAAAGTAAAGTTATGCATCTTAAATTGTATTTTTTAAAATTTCTTAATGAAAACTCTGCAAATACTGAAATTTTAAACTAATGTTTTATAGGATACTAGAATAGCTTGACTGTTTCTCAAAGCTGAATTAAAGACAGTTTATATACTGTTCTTTATTGTAATTATCTTTACAAGCTATATCTGCAGCAGTTGCTTATGTTGAAAGAAGTACAGACTGGGCCTGGGGTGCAAGCCTGCAGTCCCAGCACTCTGAAAGGCTAAGGCCAGAGGATTGCAAGTTCGAGCTCAGCCTGGGCAACTTAGTGAGACCCTGTCTCAAAATCAAAAATAAAAAATGATCTGAGGGTACAGCTCAGTGTGAAGGACCTTGATTCAATCTCTAATACCAAAAGAATAAAAATGTAAAGTGCACAACTATTTAAGGGTAGAAAGAATTCTGTGTCTGTGTCTAATTATATTTTACAAATAGGTTTTCCTAGGAACATGCTGTAATTATTGATGTGTTCTGATATTTTAATAAGAAATTAAACATCTTTTTAAGTCTTTAATTGTATGTGTATCTATTAGTGTATTACAAATGTAATATTGAAAATATCCTAGCATTATAGTATAAAGAAGTTAATATTGGTAACTGTGATTAGTATAAAGGAGTGGTTTTCTTTAATTCACTTATTTATGCCCTAATCCTCTGATTTTTTTAATTCTCCAGACCAAATCGTTTACTACTCCTACATGGGTTCTTGGACGAGAATGTCCATTTTGCACACACCAGTATATTACTGAGTTTTTTAGTGAGGGCTGGAAAGCCTTATGACCTACAGGTGAGTTATTCTATATTTTTTAATTAAATGTGGTAACAATTAGCAGTTAATTACTTTGTAAAGTAATAGAATATGTAGTAAGGCTAAATTTTCAGCTGTATAGGTGCAGGTTTTCCAAAATTCAAATTTTTACCCAAGAGGTCAAATGGCTTCGTTGGCAAACAAATGCTGTTAGTTTGATCCTTGAAGTGACTGGGTTACTTACCTCCTTGATTTTTGAAAATATTTAGCAAATACTGAAGTCTGAATAATCATATTTGTCAGTCATTCTTTTGAGGAAAAAAAAAATGGGAATTCCATTTTTAAAAACACAGCAGTTAAACCTGCACAGCTGGTTGCACAAGTGCCTTCCCTTGTCCGGAGCACACGTGCTTCCTGTGTGCTCCCCTCCTCACCACCAGAGCATCAGAAGCTTCTGCTCCAAGGTTGCAGAGTATGAGATGCCTGGTTCTTATTACTACTTACATGAAATTGGCATTTTTCTTTTTTGCTTCAAGTGTGTGATGGTGATGCTGTGACTTCATGTACAGTTAAATGTCACTGCCTTCATTCACACTGAGGCACCAGCACTGTGACTCCCCATTGTCTTTGTATCATACATGTGACCCTGCAAATAAACTGTGTAGAGCATGTAACATGTTCAATAAGTTGGACAAATTCTTGGTATTGTTCTGAAAATGGTTTGGCCTTGTATCCCTTGAAAGGGTTTCTGAAGACCCCTTAAAGTCTGCAGATCACACTTGGGCAGTGATCCCTTGGTCTACAGTAATCTACAGTAAAAGCCTGCAGTAAGTTTCATGGGTAGGTGTAGGAGGGATGACAAGACCATGGGGGCCTTTAGATACTTTAAATAGGATGTATTGTATAATATCTTACAATTATGTGGCTGTGTTCCATATTCTGTTTTAAAAGTCTCCAGGAAGCCTTGGAAGGAAATATTTAATTAAATTTTTTTCTTTCATATTTGTATGTGATAAGATCTATCCTCAGGAGAGACACAGCATAAGAGTTCCTGAGTCTGGAGAACATTATGAACTGCATCTTTTGCACTACCTTCAAGAAAACCTTGGATCACGTATTGCTGCCCTGAAAGTGATATAATTCTGACCTCTGTAGGATTGTGGTGTACACTGGCTGTCCAACCAAATGAGGAGGTTTAATCAATGAAGAGCGCGGAGTCGATCATCACATTTTGGTACCTGCCATAATAACATCTGTTTCTAAAAATGAATTTGGTGCATTGCAGGCACCTGCAGCTTCTGAGTCTCATAGCTTAAACACACACACACATATACACACTCTCTCTCTCTCTCTCTCTCTCTCTCTCTCTCTCTCTCTCTCTCCATATTTTTAAGGGATCCAGCAGCAATACTATGAAAATTACTGAAAAAAATAAGTTATTAGCACCACATGTCCATACTTTCCTGTTTTCACTTTTTAACAGCATTATAAACCTCAAGGACTTAATTAGTGTATTTTTACAGTATACTTCTGAATTTTGTTAAAATACGATATAGTGATTGGTTTGGTTCAGCTCCAAAACCTCTGTCTAGTTACAGATTTGATAGCACTTAAATGTAATTGACTAGCTTATGCTTCATGGCTTGGACATATCCAGCATGTTAGACTAATCACTATTAAGCCTATGACTTAACCAGTTAATGAATTTTCAAGGATAACTTAGTGGCCTCTTAAAGATATGTATTTGGTCTCTGACCATTTTTTAGCCAACCTAAACTGTATCTAGTATAAATACTTCTAAATTTTCTTTGATGATAACACAGGATGGGTTTCTCCTTTCACATGAAGGCAAGTAACTGTATTTGTAGCATGGATTTTGTTAGTCATATGATGTTGATAATTACAGGCAGAAAATTTTTAATCAGCTGAATAGAGACCTTAAATATTTGCAGGCATGCCCATCCCACCCCCTTTCCCTGAGGAAAAACATACTGCACATTTACTTGGGTTCTGAAAATATGGTGGAGCCAGTTTCCATCTGGTATGTCCTTATTAAATGATCCTGAGTTTTAGGGTGCTGTAAGGAAATCACAGTGCATTGGGGGCCAGGGTGTCAGGGACAGAGGGAAAGGAGGCGGCCAGGGTCTGCTTAAGAACTAATGCTAAGGTATTTTTAACAGAAATGCTACTGAAAACAAGTGGGGAAGTAAAATTCAAACTAGAGGGTTAGTTAAGGAATGAGAATTAAGAAATCGCTCTTAACTTAGTTGCAGACTAACTTATTCAGGAGAATTAAATTACTTAAGACTATTTTGTTAATTCCAATTTTTGAGGGTTTTTTCCTCTTTCTTTAGAAACCTTACATATTTTAACTTTGTCCTCCTTAAATTATTGAACATAATGTAGGTATCCTGAGCTTAAAATAAAATTTTTTCAGATACCTCCTTACCATAAGTTGACCCCTGGCAAGCCACAGCTGTCTGTCCGTGTTTAAATCCTGCAGTTTTATCGAGTCACCATGACATTTTTCTAGCTTAGCCCTTGCCCTTGAGCATGAAGGGAACAGGGAAGCTGGCATGTGCAAGGTGAGATCTGCCTCAGTGGGATCTTCAAGTACCCACTGGGTTCCCTAGGAGCCTGCAGCTGAGGAGGTATCTGAGTTTGACTCTTATCACAAGCCTCAGGGCCTACAAAGTTGTTTGCTGCCAGAACAGTTGCTGTGTTTGTTCTCACTGCTACAGAGTACCATCTGCATTAGTGACTAGGATGAGGACGGTGCAGCAGCATGGCCATGACCCTAAAGCCAGGCAGGGAACAAAGGAGGCCCATGACCAGCAGGTGCCCTGTGCTTCTGTCCTGGGGACTGGGGTGAGGTTTGCTGGTTGTGTATTTATGCTGTATAATAGATTCCACACTCTTCCTTATGGTCTGTATATGTATTAATTTTCATGTTTATGATATTTTCTCATGCCAAGATTTGTTTATATTTTTTTCAATGTTAAATTAAATTGATTTGGGTAACTTTTCTTCCCCAAGGAAATATTTTCACCTCATGGCTTAAGTAGAACTGACTGCTGAGGGTGGTATCTTTTGGACACATTGGCCTGCAAGGACCCATCCTTCTGTGAATTATATGCAAGGTGAAATGGTATTCAGCAGCTTTTAGACAGCTACGCACTTGACACCTCTTCCCTGTGAAGGTTTTCTTCAACATAGCATCTCTTACTTCACCACAAAAACTATAGAAACCGTCATGTGCTGTTGAATTCACAGGCGTTTTCCTTCTGCATCTTGTCTTCTATCCTCCTGCCACCAGAAATGCTCCTTTTACAATCTCCAGTCACTTAAATACCGCTCTTCTCTAGGAGAAAAATACCTGGCTGAATTCACTTGCAGAATACCACATGACTGTATTTGTGTGGAAAACATCGTAGTCAACAGAAGCAGTTGGTAGAAATCATGCTAAAGTGGCTTGTACCCTGACCGTAGGTAACAGCATAAAAGACAAGAATATATAAAAGTAGCAGCAACGGGATGAGAACAAAAGAAGCACTAGGTTGAACCATGAACTGGGTTTGTAGGCTTCTGATAGAGGAGTGTACTGCAACAGCCACCAGCAGTGGTTACTGAACTTTGTAGAGCAGTGGAACCCAAACTGAGAGTCACTTGAGATGCTGGCCCAAAAGGCAGTGTTGAACCTCACTCAGAAACATAGGTGCTGTTGTCTGGATGTCGGCCAGGAAATGGCATTTCTGATGAGTTTTGTAGGTGACTCTTAAGTCACTTGTGGACTACTTCAAGAAACGCTTCTGTAGAAAATGAACTTAGAGTAACAAAATAATAGGTGATTTTTACTCTGGACTGGTTGATAAGAACCTAAAACAAGAGTCAAGGAAGCTGTTGGCCTGTGGGAGCAATTGGCCCCTTCTCAGTCTGAAAACAGTTGTACTGTTTCCGCATTATGTGGAGATTGATTTTGAATGAAGGGTTTTCCCTTTTTCCGCTCCTGTTCTTTTTCCAAAGCCTCTCACAAGATGAAGTCCCACTGCGTGCATTGCCTTTGAGAAGAGTCAATATCCTGATGCCTGCCTTCCTTAGCCTATCTGCCTGACAGTCTATCCCACCGGTCTCTAGTGGTGTTCTCTTCTGACAGAATGACTCTAGTAAGACCTCTCACTATGGCACTGGAGTAAATCTTTTAGAGAAGGAGCCTACACACTAAAGAGGGGAAGAAACCTCCCCGTGGCCATGCAGCCAGTTAGTATTCAGTTGGTACTAGACTCCATTCTGATGTCCCGCCCTCATGGTAATTAAATGGTATTTAGAAAAGGCAGATTTTTTAAAAGAATATTTATTAATATATTCCTATGAAACATTTTAAAAATAACCTCATAAAATGGTTAATTTTTCCATTCTAAAGTAAATGCTAAGCATGCATATTAAGGAAGCAGTACTTCTAATTAGTATGTGACATTCTGAAAATTAATTAAAATTATTACATAAAATGTGTCTTCCTTGGTGTAGTGGGGGATTTGGAAATTGAGATACAGAGTAGATCTCTTGCATAAGCCCAGGAGCCCATCTTAGAGCTGCTTGATACAGAAAAAATGAGGGGGAGGAGAGGCAAGTGGCCATATCTGAGACAGGGAATTGGGTGTCCTTCCCCAGTACATGTAAAGGAGTGAGAAAACCTCCTGATTCCCCACCTTCCAGTTCAAATGTATTAGTGCGAGCTGCTGGGCTCTAGTATAGTAGTTTCAAAAATCCCTCCCAGAGAGAGAAAAGATTATGTTTGTATGTTTGTTTTTGAGTAGCCCCAATACAGACTTTAGTTGTATCTGGCGAAGTTGGAGTTCAGGTCTTTAATTTTAGATCATAAAGTGCCTGCTGTTCTAAGCATTGACTTGTATAAAATGTGCATGCCTCACTCCAGTAAGTTTATGGGTTTTCTCATTTTCAGCTACATGGCCTTTAATCATGTAAAGTGAAACATTAGTTTTGTTGCATTTTATTACAGGTTCTTGGTTACAATAAAGATGCTGCTGAAACTAATAGATGTAAATATCCTTCTACCTGTTCCCCACTGGTGCGGCTGTGGAGTGATTAATAAACATGACCACTGTCATGTGTTTGCAGAGGAGAAAAGAGACTGAGACCATGGGGTGCAGTGTAAACACTAACCAGAAAGCACCAGAGTACCGCAGGAGGTGTGCAGGGACTGCCCACGGTTCCTGCACGCTGCATTGGATGGATGGCACTCGGGCCAGGCATTGACGAATGCCCCTGGGTAGTGCGGGTTTCTTGTGAATGCCACTTGGAGTTGATAGTGGCTTCTCTGTGAGGTAGAGATTTTTAAAGAGGTCATTACCCCCCCCCTCGAGGTTTCTTGAAAATGCTGTAGATTTTTGAAATTGTGTCTTGAAAATTCTAGATTTTTGAAGTTGTATGAGAGCAACACACAGTGGAGATGCACCCTGTACAGAGCAAGCATGGTTGGGTTGTGTAATAACCCTGTGAGCAGTGGCTCAGTCTGAGGTGTGTGTCCTGAAGGGGGCTGTGAGATGCTGCGTAAGCAAATGGCAGTGCTGCATTCCAGAAGGATCTCTGACTTTATCAGATTTGCAAAAGTGTAGTGATCCAGGAAAGGTTAGGGCCTGATTATATTAAGGTCTTCACCTTTTATTTTATATATAAAAAGATTACTAGGAATAAAGATGATCTTTAAGGTAAGGCTATAGGCCAGTGTTTCCCATCCTTTTTACCTGGTGACACACACACGCACGCACACATACAGTTTGCATGACATTTTAGGATTAGCTGAGGCACACAGGAGTAATATGTTGAGGCTACGCAACTAGGTTACCAGCCAGGCCCGCCTATCTCTAAAGAGGTTAGCATCCCAGCACATGTATCTATGGATTGGTAAATCAATCCCATTTGTGGCGCTGTGGTTAAGAAATTTTTACAGATGACCTGAGTTTCCTGTAGTCAGCCTGGATTCATTGCTAATCAGAAGCCAACTTTCAGCCCAGCCATGAGCATCTTGCAGGCTAAAGGTACAGAACAAGCAGTGGCTGTAGGGCCCCAGGACTGCAGTCAGGCCAGAGGAAGTACAGTAGCCTCAAAGCCTTCTGGTCTCTGGTGTCCTAAGCTCACCCACTCTGGGTCTGGAATTGCAGTGATGGACTGCTAGGTGCTTTTGAGAAGAGCAGAGTTAAATGAGCTGTGGTGTGAGCTCTTACAACCATAGCATAGCTTTGTGTGAAGTTTGAATGGTCTGAGGAATTAACAGGATGTTAAGTTCATCAGCTTGTCATCTGTAGGTCTTGTGACCTGGCCCTGCCACTGTAGTTGAACTGCCACTGAAATAAAGTAGAAGCTGGGTCTCATAGTCCAGGCATGTAATCCCCAGCACTCTGGGAGGCTGAGGCAAGAGGATTGAAAATTCAAACCCATCTTGAGCAATTTAGCAAGATCAAAGTAAAAAAAAAAAAGAAAGAAAGAAAGAAAAAGAAGTGGGCTGGAGATGATGTGGCTCAGAGTAAAGGCCCTGGGTTTAATTCCTAGTACAAAAAAAAAAGTTGCAGGTCCAACACCAGCACTAAAAATGTGGACTTTGTTGGTTGCCCCTCCTGAGAGATGTTTCATGTGGACTGTCTCCCAGAGGAGCTCGTATTCATTCTCCCCTCCTCCCCCTTCTCCTCTGCCCTTCTCTCCCTCCCTCTTCCCCTTCAGGGTCTTGAGCACACTAGGGAAGTGCTCTGCCCAGCCGGGGTTGGGGTGAAAAATAGAGCCTGTATTGACAAGATGTCAGAGTCACACCTGTCATCCCAACTACTCAGGAAGCTGAGGCAGGAGGAGCACTTGAGCTGAGAAATTTGAAGCCAGCATGGACAGCATAGTGAGACCTTTAAAATAATGAATAAATAATATGTATCACCTGACCTGTCTTCACTCCCCCTTTCCTCAGCTCATGCCTTGGCTCGCCAAGCATCTTGAGAATTTCCTCTCTGACTTTAGTGTAGCACGCTTCATGCGAGAGCCAGGTTCCTAGTGGGTCTGAGCAGCCTCTGTGGGCACCGCGGCAGAGGCGGAGCAGCAGCGATGCCCGGGTTGGCGCTGGAGCCCTGCTCTCCCCTGCCTCTGCCGCGTGCCATTCTGATGGGCTCTGACCCTCGGGGTTCTAGGTGGGAGGTAGGAGTAATCCTGAACCGCTTTGTGCAGAGAGTGGTGGGCTTCAATTAGACACAGCACGTGGTGCCTGGCACACAGTGGAAGAGCTCAGTGAGGGTGGTCTCAGATCTGATATTTAATATCTTACCATAGAGTTTGCCCCTGGTTTTGTTTTTCCAGTTAGATTACAGATTTTGAAGGTAGGCACTCCTTGGTTTGTTTAAATCACCCAGACCTCTGCAGAGTTAGATAGTCAGGAATCACTAGACACCCAAGTCCAAAAAACTCTTAAGTTAAAAAAAATTGATCTCCCCATTTAGGGTTGTCTAATCTATACACTATAAACTGGTCAGCACGGGTCACTTGCTTTTTCCTTCTCAGTACTGAGGAGAATCCAGGGCCTGTATTCTGAGACAGGGTCTCATTCAGTCACTGAGTTATCCAGACGTGGCTTGAGCATGCGCTCCTCCTGCCGCAGGCTCACAGACAGCTGGGGTTACAGGCCTGTACAGGTGCTCATTTTGTTTTGAGTTCCTTCCTCGTGTATTCTGGCTAATAATCTTTATGAGATGAACACTCGGCACATACTTTCTCCCCTTCGGTTAACTGCTCGTTCATCTTGTCAGTTGTTTCCTTGGCTGTATGGAAGCTTTTAATTTTGTATTTTCCTTGTTCTCTTCTGGAAATTCCATTTTGATAACTTCATTTGTCTCAAAAAATAAATAGGGGCTGGAAGAATGGGCTCAGCAGTTAAAGCCCTTGCCTAAGTCAAGCCCTAAGGACCCAAGTTCGATTCCCCAGCACCACATAACCCAGGTGTGGTGGCGCACACCTGTAATCCCAGCACTGGGAGCCTGAGACAGGAGGATTGCCCTGAGTCCAAGGCCATCCTGGGCTGCATAGTGAGTTCAGGACCAGCCTGTGCTACAGAGTGAGACTCTGTCTCTAAATAAATATAAAGGGGTTTGGGAATGTTATCCAGTGGTAGAGCACCTCCAGATTCAATCCTCATCACCTGTGTGGTGGAGGGGATGGTGATCCAATATCGCTTAGTGATAAAATTCTGAACTAATTAGGTCTAGGAAGATCATATTTCAACATAATAATGCTACACAAGACACCACGACAGCATCACACTGGAGAAAAGCTTAAAGCGTTTTTCTCTGAGATTCAGAGACCAGGGTATCCACTCTGATGACAACTTATTTCATACAGCACTGGAAGCTTTAGCCAAAGCAATTAGAGAAGGAAATAGAAGATATGGAAGTAAGAAGAAAGGGGCGGGGTGTAGCTCACTCCTTGGAGCACTTGCCTAGCGAGCACAAGACCCTGTTTTGATTTGCCAGTGCCACATAAACTGGGCATGACGGTGCATGCCTGTAATCCCACCACTCGGTGAACTGAGGCAGAAGCATTAGCATGAATTCAAAGCCAGCCTGAGCACCATAGTGAATTCAGAGCCAACCTGGACTACAGAGTAAGTCCCTGTCTCCAAAGAGAGGAAAGTGAGAAAGAAAAGTCAAATTATCTTTTTAGATGCTGATACTATATACTGAAAGGCCGAAAGACTGCCAAATACTATTAGAACTGACAATAAATTTACTAATGTTGCCAAGATACAAAGTCAGCATACAAAAGTTGGTAGCATTTTTGGCTGGAGGAATGGCACAGCAAATAAAGTACTTACCTTGTAAGTACAAGGCCTTAAGATCAACTCCCCAGCACCACATAAAGCCAGGCATGCTGGCACACGCCTGTAATCCCAGCACTTGAGAGGCTGAGGCAGAAGGATTTCCATGAGTCCAAAGCCAGCCTGCCGACTTCATAGTGAGTTCAGGACCAGCCTAGGCTACAGAATGAGACCCTGTCTCAAAAAAAAATAAATTAAATTAAAATATATATAATCCCAATGTAAAAATAAATAATTGCATTTTTATACACTAATAATCTTAGATGGGGGCTGGAGGAATAGCTCAACCATTAAAGTGCTTGCCTAGCAAGCTCACAGCCTTGAGTTCAATTCCCCAGCACCTCATAAACTGGGCGTGGTTACACACACCTGTAATCCCAGCACTCGGGAGGCTGAGGCAAGAGGGTTGCTGTGTATTTGAGGCCAGCCTGGGGTCCATAGTGAGTTCAGGACCAGCCTCAAAAAATAAAAAAAGCAAAATCATGAAATCAGTCCCATTCATAGTAGCTCCATAAAATACCTAGGAATAAATTGAACCATGAAGGTCTATACAATGAAAATTACAAAACATTGATAAAATAGAATGAAAAAGATGCAAAAATGGAAAGATGTCTTGTGTTTGTGTTCGTGGATTGGAAGAATTCATGTTAAAACATCCACAGAAAGCCAGGCATGATGGTCCACACCTGTAGTCCTGGTACTTTGGGAAACTGAGGCAAAATGGTCACAAGTTCAGTTTCCACCTGGACAATTCAGCAATTTAACAAGGTAAAAATAATAAAAATCTGGGGCTTTAGGTGGAACCCCTGGGTACAACCCCCAGTAGAGGAAAAGACGGAAGAGAGAAAAAAAATCCATGCTTCCCCAAGTGATCTTCAGCTTCAACGCAGCGTCCATCAAAATCCCAATGGCATTTTTTCACAGAACTCCAGAAACAATCCCAATTTGATGTAGAAACATGAAGGACTTCATTAATAGCCAAAGCAATCTGGAACAAAAAACAAAGCAGGAGGCATAATGACACAGATTGCAAGACCTAAAATAGAGCTTTGGTGATCAGAACAGCCTGCTATTGGCATAAAAACGGACGCACAAACCAATGGGACCGACCAGAGATAGCTGGAATTTTTATTCTTCATCCCCACTAGGGTGTTAGGTGGAGGGGAGTGGTGATTCACAACTCTGGATGCAAAGCACTTGCTGAGGGAGCTTTTTTTTTTTTAATGCTGATATCTGAGGCTGGTGTAGTGGAGCAGGCCTGTAATCCTAGCAATGGGAGACTGAGGCGGGAGAACCGTAAATTCAAATCCAACCTTGGCAACATAGCAAGACCCTGTCTCAAAATAAAGAAGGCTGGGAATGTAGCTTAGTGCAAAGGCCCTGGGCTCATTCCCTAGTAGTCATGCACACACACACACACAACGGCTGATGCCTAGTCCTTTCTAGTATCAATTACATCAAAACAGGGAGGAGGAATAACACCATCTTTGCCATCTTTTTTTTTGAGACATACTCACTCTAGTCCAGGTTAGCCTAGAACTCATGATAATACTCCTGCCTCAGCCTCCTGAGTGCTGGGATTACACCACGCTGTATGTGGTGCTGAGGGATCAACCTGGGGCCTCATGCTTAGGCAACCACCTAATCACTGAGCTATGTCCCCAGCTCTCTTAATTTTCTTTTGTAAGAGCTCTCTAAGTGGGCTGGAGGAATGGCTCAGTGGTTAAAGCACTTGCGAGTGCTAAGTCAAACATCAAGTACCCAAGTTATTCCCCAGCACCACATAAAGTAGGCATGGTGACGTACACCTATTATCAGGATGCAGAGACAGGAGGATTACTGTGAGTCCAAGGCCAACCTGGGCTCCATCCTGAGTTCAGGACCAGCCTGGGCTAGAGTGAGACTGTCTCAAAAAAAAAAAAAAGAAAAGAAAAGAAAAAAAAAGCTCTCTAAATGATTCTGGAGTGCAACCACAGAGGAGTCTCCGCAGTGGAGCACTGAAAGATGTTCTTAGAAGTCATGCAATCTGCTGCTTTAATTTACAGCCAGCTGGGAAGCTGTGTCATGGCAGCTACCTCAGAGTCCTTGCCTGAGCACAGGGCTTCTAGGTCTGTTTCCATCTCCCACAGCAAGCAGCATTCTTCCCCAGCTGCAGCTCTGCAGAGGCAACTGTCAAAGGACAGAGGAGAAGTCGAGCTTTTTATGTAGGTATATGGTTGAGAAAAAGCATATTCTGCAGCTTGAATAAAGAGGTGCAGAATCAGTGACCCTCGCCAGGCCTGATGGCGCAGGCCTGGAATCTCAGCACTCTGGGAGGCTGAAGCAGGATTGCAAATTCTAGCCCAGCCAGTGTAACTTAATGAGATCCTGTCTCAAAATAAAACTAAAAAAATGAGCTGGAGGTATATATCTCAGTGTGAAGCCCATGGGATCGATCCTTAGTACAGCACACACATAGACACACATAGTCAGTCAGTCAGTCACACTGAGCTGGGCATGGTGGTCCACACCTGCAATTCTAGTATTATGGAGGGCTAATGCAGGTTCAAACTCAGCCTGGGCAACTTCGTGACTTAGATCCTGTCTCAAAAAGCAGAAGAGAGTCACCTCCATGCAGTCTCCAGGACTCAATCCAGAACTCCTATTAAATGTCCTAAAATCCACAGTGTCACCATTCGTAAGATCCTTGATCAGAGAAACATCAAAATGTGAGTTGAGAATGTATTTTAGAATCCAGGAAATAAAGTATTTGCCTGAAATCTGAATTCCTTTAGGGACTGAGCTCAGAAAGCATGAACTGGGCGGGTCTTGGATGTGAATCTCCCCCATCTTGCCCAGAGAGAGAGAAGGGGAGCATGGAAAAGAGAAAGTTGGAATCCGACGGAGTTGTGTTCAAATCCAACAGCTGTGATTGTTAGCAACCCCTTGGCCTCCCTGAGCAGGGTTTCCTGTGCTCGGCTACAGGGGCTTGGTGCCTTCCCAAGCTGAGCCCAGGCTGGCGATTTCTGAAGTTGAAATTGGCACGCCTCCTGTTGATCTGACCCCACCCTGCTGCAGCTGCCAGTGGGGCAGTCTGCTGTCCAGAACCTGAGCCGCCAGGCCCAATCCCTGGGAGAAGGCAGATGCAAGGAAGGGAGGGGCCATGACTCAGCCCTAGGGATCTTGGGAGAATAGCAGGTTCTGGGCTGTGGTCAAGGGTGGGTCCAGAGGCCTCCCATGGGGGCAGCCAGGCTCTGTCGTGACCTCAGCACCTTCCCACCTGCCTGCCCTGACCCTGATCTTCCTGTATTGCGCTTTGAGTCAAACGAGGGTGTGATGAAGACTTGGGCCTTGTGATGCACGCCTGTTGTCCCAGTGGTCTCAAGTTCCAGCCCAGCTGGGGCAACTTAGCAATTTAGCAAGACCCTCAAAAGTAAATAAATAAAACTAGGCTGGGAATGTAGCTCAGTGTGAAGGCAGTTGGTTCAGTCTGCAGAACCATCCAAAAACCCCACCAGGGGTTTGGGTCATGGTGGAGCTCTTGCTCCCATGCACCAGGCCGTGAGTTCAGTTCTCAAGACTGGGGAAAAAATAACGAGTAAAATGTCGTGAATCCTAGGAAGTTACAAATAGTTACAAGTGCAGAGAGCAGGAAAGGGTGAACTAGAGATGAGGAATACTGGAGAAAGCCTGGACATACCGGCATCCTGGGGCAGTACTCTGCACTGCTGGGCGAAGGTCTGCAGGCTGGAGGGAAGGGCCTCCGGGAGGCTAGTGTGGCCCGAGAGTCCGGGCTGGGCCCTGGGGGTGGTGCCACAGTGGAGGGCAGAGAGGTCAACGGAACCTCCAGAACAGGCAGGCCTGCATGTCATAGAAAGGACTGTGGCTTGCTTGTTTTTTCCTTTTCTTTTCTCTTTTTTTCTTTCTTTCTTTCTTTCTTTCTTTCTTTCTTTCTTTCTTTTTTCCCCCCCTGCAGGAGTGAAGTGAGAGGGATCCCCATCCCATTTTTTAAATTTTTACTTGGAGGCAAGAGTTTCGCTGAGTTCCTAAGTTGCCTATATTAGCCCCAAACTCGTGATCCTCTTGCCTCTGCTTCCCAGACTGCTGGGATTAAAGGCCTGTGCCACCAGGCCAGCGAGAGCCATGGTGTCTTGGTGATGGAAGGGACCCTAAATAGGTCCTGTAATCTATGGCCCTCTCTCACCCTAGCCTGATAGTTGAATATCTTGACTTTTTTTTTCTTTTTTGAGGTGCTGGGGACCCAGAGCTTCGTGCATGCTACACAAGTGCTCAACCACTGAGCTACATCCTCAGTGCCCCAGCCTGAAATTTTAATTGCTAGACTAGAATAAAAAATATTTGTGGGATCCTGAGGCAACCCGTCTGGATATCTCTGTGAAACGAGGACAACCAGCCTAGCACCATCAGTTGAAGAAAGACCGTGGGAAGGGGAGAAATGTGGCTTGTGTGAGTGCGGGACAGAAGAGGCAGAGTGAGGGGCAGGAGGTGGCCTCTGAAGTCAGAAAGCAAGGCACAGGCCCTCTCTCTGCTGTTCTCTGGCCACCTGTCCTTGAGCAACCTACTCGGCCTTCCAAGCCTCGGTTTACCCGTGTGTAAAATGGGAACAAGATACCTTCCTTGTCCCTACCAAGGTGGTCGTGAGGACCGCATGTAGCACTGAGTGGGGCAGGCTGAGGAAATGCCTGCCTGGGTTGGCTGGTCACTGAGAGAGCAAGCAGGCCAACAGAGGCTCAGAGTGACATGGGGGCAGGGGACAGAGAGGGACCTGTCATGTTCTCAACGTGTCTGTAGATGCACCGTGTGGAGCAGCTACCCCAGGACTCGGGCCAGGACTTGGGCTGCACTGGACAGGCCTCGGGTGACCAGAGGGGCCATCTAGGCTGAGACCCCAGTCGCGGAACTCGCCTCCGAGCCTGGAACAGAGATGGAGGAGACCCTGAGGCAGAGCCGGGAAAGGAGTGGCGATGCCGAGGTGGGAAGATCCGGAGACAAGGCCACGGCCCCGAAACTGGCGACCCCGGCGGTGCGGGGCCCCCGCTGGCCACCCTCACGCCGCCCGGCCTGGCGCCCCCACGCGGGCCGCCGCGCAAGATGGCGATGCAGGGGCGGGCAAGGCCCCCGCTCGGCCCGGGCCCCGAGGCCGCGCCCCCGCCCGCGGCGCCTCCCCGGCCCCGAGCGCCGCCGCCGCCGCGCCGCCCCCGCCGCGGCCACCGAGCGCCGGAGGAGGCGGCGGAGGCCCAGCCGGGCCCATGGCGCGGGGGGCCGCGGGCCGCGGGCTGCTGGCGCTCACCTTCTGCCTGCTGGCGGCGCGCGGTAAGGCGGGCGGCCCGGTGCCCGGACAGCGGGCGACGCGGTGCCAGGGCGCGGCGGCCGGTTCCGGGCGGCGGCGGGCGGGCGGCGCGGACTCGTCCCCGGGGGTGTGTGTCCTGCTTCGCGGAGTCCGGAGCTGTGTGCGCGCGCGTCCGCGCGTGTGTACCTGTGTGTGCGGTACCTGCGCGTGTGCCCGTGTGCGTGTGCGCGGCGGAGGCTCCCGCGCGGGGTAGCGGCCGCAGGGCGCACCGCGGTCGGGTCGCGGCGTGGCCTCGGCGTTGGCTCCGCGGGGCGCCGCGCCTCGCCCGCGCGTGGCTCCGGGTCGGGGGGTGAGCGTGCAAGAGGAGGCGAGCGAGCGTGTCTACACCTCCATTTGTGTCGGGAACGCCCGTAACTGTGTCCATCAGGCTGAGCTAATATTTGGCCTTGGGTTTTGGGGAGTGTCCTTGCCTTGGGGTGGGGGACAGCGGCAGATGGCGAACTGACTGGGGTGATGGTGACAGAACAACCCTCAACTTTGCCCGGTGGGTGTGGCCCTGGGGCCAGCTGGGCCGGGGCGAGGGTCGGTGGTGTTGCACCCCCGAGCCCGGGGTCCCGCACGGGGGCTTGAGGACAGGGCAGGACCCCAGTTGCTTTGGCGGACGTGTTGAGCGGTCGCTCTCGGGGTGGGACGTGTGTCACTCTTGCCCCACCCCCAGGGGGCGACCAGGGACTCACACGGACCGAGTCGGCGCCCCCTCCCCCCAGTGCGGGATAGGGGCAGGGTAACAGTCACAGCGGCCACGTTGCAGTAGGGGTTGGCGAGCCGGTGAGGGGTCTCCCTTCCCCACCCTAGCCCCAGCCCCGGGCTTTGGCCTGGTGTGCGTTTTGGGGGCGGCCCGGGAGGGTCGGCGGCGGGGGATGGGCTGCCCGCTTTGTTTGCCTGTTTCTCGCCTCCCTGGCCAGCCGAGGGGGGAGCCGAGATGTGTCCGGGGCAAGCCAGCCAGGGAGGGACTTGGCGGTGGGGGTGGGGAGGGGGATCGCGCTCCAGCTGCTGCGGCTTTCCAGAGAGACTCGGCCAGGCCACGTGGGAGGGAGGCCGGGAGGGTGGCGGGGAAGCAGCCCAGGCCCCTTTCCAGGAGAACCGAGGGTGGGAAAGTGTGGGGAGCTCCTTGCACCCCTTCTCTCTCCAGGAGGACACGCCCCTCTCCAGCCGGGAGGAATCCATCTGTAGCTGGGTCCCGGCGGCGGGTCCACAGGAACTGGGGGCGCGTAGTTGTCAGGTGAAAGGGAGGAGCAAGTGTCGGGGAGCATCTGTCCTCAGGGAGCCCAGAGGATTAAGGAGTATTTGTGCCCCCGCCCCACTTCTGTTCCCGAAACAAGGAACCGGCCCTGCCATGCAACACAGCCAGCTAGCGAGCAGGATCAGGGCCGGGGACTGCACCTGAGCATTATGGAATATGCCCCTGCCCTGAGGTCTCGGCTTTCCTAGCTCCCGAATGCCCAAGGCTGGGGAGGTCGTGGCCCCCTGCGTGGTCACGGCGGGCACGCTGCTTCCCCCACCTCTCCTTTGAGTGTGCAAAGCTCAGCAAGCCTAGGGACACTTCTGCGAGTTTCTCACCAGTCACTCTGACCTGGACAAGTTCATTCATTCTTTCCACCACGTTACTGAGCAGTTTTGATGCTAGCAAGCGGCTGGGCCCGGACTATAACAAAAAAAAAAAAAGGAGACAGACCCTTCCCCGCAAAGCTCTCAGGGCTGCAGTTCCGGTGGGAGAGGGGGACAGCTCCCAAGTACCCGGCCAAAGAGGCGCTCCCAGGCCAGTAGGGAAGGCAAGGAAAGGCTTCCTCGAGAAAATGCTGAGTAGCAGAGCTCCACATGGAGATGGAAGCACCTCTGTGGGAGAGGGGTGGTGAGAAGGCAGTTGCCCAAACGCCCAGGAGTGATTTAGAGATAGAGTGAAGCTGAGTCTGGCTGGAGTTTAGAATACAGAGCCCAGTGGTATCAAGAAAGGCGCAGCCTCAGGGCGGAGGACGGAGCTCTGTGATTAAAGCATTTGCCTCGCATGGGCAAGGCTCTGAGTTCATCCACAAGTACCACATAAAAATTAGCAGGGTGGTGACCCATGCCAATAATCCCAGCACTCAGGGACCTAAGGCGGAGGATTGCCTGCTGTGAGTTGAGGTCAGCCTGGGCTACATAGTTCAGAACCAGCCTGGACTACAAAGCAAGACCTTGTCTCAAAAGGGGTGTGGGCAGGAGGGCTGGAGGAATAGTCCAGAAGTTGGAGTGCTTGCCGAGCAAGCACAAGGCCCTGAGTTCGATTCCCCAGCACCATGTAAGCCTAGCATAGTGACATATGCCTGTAATCCCAGCACTTGGGAGACTGAAGCAGAAAGATTGCTGTGAGTTCAAGGCCAGCCTGGGCTCCATAGTGAGTTTAGGAGCAGCTGGACTACAAAGCAAGACCCTGGCTCAAAAAACAGAGAGAGAGAGAGAGAGAGGAGGAGGAGGAGGAGGAGGCAGGTGGGCTTTATATTGCAGGCCTGCAATCCCAGCCCTCTGGGAGACTGAGACAGGAGGATCACAAGTTTGAGCCCAGTCTGGGCAACTTAGCGAGACCCTGTCTTAAAATCAAAAGTGGGCTAGGAATGTAGCTCAGAGTAAAGGCCCTGAGTTTGATTCTTAGAAACAGAGGGAGAGAGGGAGAGAGAGAGGAGGCTGACTAGGGTGGCAAGGCCCAGCTCGCAAAGGGCAGCATAACTACAGGCAGGCAGGCTTTCTATCCTAAGAGCTCTCATGAGCCCTGGGCTGGTTTTAAGAGCAGCCTGGCAGCTGGTGTGGATAATGAGTGGGCAGCACCTTGAGGGCCTTTGCCTGTGCTGACAGGGGCTCACTTAGTTGCCCAGACAGGGGGTTCAATTTAGCCCAGCATCCTAGAGTGCTGAGTTCCAGGCCTGTGGCACCAGGCCTGGCTCTCTCTTCTATGTGTGCGAGGTACTGGGGACTGAACAGAGGGCCTCCACACTAAGCTGTATTTCCAGCCTGATTTCTTGTTTATTTGATTGGCTAGTTGGCTGGTTGGTTTTTGGTGGTACTGAGGATTAGCTTCAGTCCTTTTCATTTTCTGTTTTGAGACAGGATCTTGCTAAATTGCTACATTGCCCAGGCTAGGCTAAGCTCAAACTTATATCCTGCTATAGAATGCCAGAATTCCAGGCCTGTGCCTCTGGGCCTAGTTCCAGCTCTTTTTTTTTTTTTTTTTTTTTTTGAGACAGGGTCTCACGGCAATCCTCCTGTCTCAGCCTCCCGAGTGCTGGGATTACAGATGTGCGGCACCATGCCCAGTTTATGTGGTGCTCAGGAATCGAACTTGGGTACTTAGCGCTTGCGGCAAGCGCTTTAACCACCGAGCCATTCCTCCAGCCCCTCCAGCTCATTTTTTAAAATTATTTTTTACTTTGAGATAGGATCTTGCTAAACTTCCCGTTACAGGTTTCTCCCAGGCCTCTCGTCTCAGGCTCCCAGAGTGCTGGTGTGACAAGCGTTTGCCGCCATACTTGACTTTTGTCCAGATTGAAAAGCTTCATGGACTCTGTGTGTACACTTGTGGCCATGTCTGTGTACATTAGCAGCTCCTCCCTTTTTTCCCTACAGGTGTCTCTTTCTGGTTAAGTGACCTCAGGACTAGCACATCGCAAAATGACAGCACTGAGAGAAACTTAGAAATAATTTTAGCATGATCCTATTCTACAGATGGCAACACTGAGTTACATGATTAGAGACTGACCCGGGGTAGATGCTGTCTCCCGGCTTGCGGACCGTACCCCATGAGGCCCTCACCTCAGACTTGTGACCCACAGGCCTGTGCTTTCCTCCCTGCATGCCACGCCAGCTTGTGCACTTGCTAGCTTTGGGTGGGCCATGCCACCCACCCCTCCCACCACCTCCTTCTCTTCCCTCTAGTGTCTCTGAGGTGCAACAACCAGCCTTGACATGGGATCCCAGATGCAGGCCAGATGTGTCTGAGGGGCAGGCCGGGGACTCCCGGTTTCCAGGGAAGCAGAGGGAGGAGTAAGATGGGCTGTTGGGGGAGAGGACCCCAGCCTGGTCAGAATCGGATGATGGGAGCAGGGATCAGGCAAGGAAAACCAGAGAGAAAGCTGGAATCACAGAAGAGGCTGGGGCAGAGGAGGCCTTGCAGAGAGGAGGTGGGCTGGAGAGGGCCCCGGCAGAGAGGAGGCCCAGGATCTTCTGGTCAGCTGAGCTGCCAGCTCCTACAGCCTCACTGTGGGGCGCTCAGGCATCTGCTGGATATGGGGCGTACTCGTGTTGTGGGGTAAATGGAAGCCAAGGATCAGTAAGCTGCTTCTCAGGGGCAGACCTGAGACTTCTGGGTGGCTTGTCACAGAGTTCAGAGGACAGGACTCCGAGGAAGGAGCTCCCTCAAAAGCAGCAACAAGGCTGCTTCTTCCCTGCTGGTTTGCAATTCTATCTCAGGGCATTTGAAACATCTCATCCGGTGTCTGTGCATTACACACACCATCCCCAGGGCTGAAGGGCGTTGCTGTTGCCTTTGCAGATATGTTTTGAACCTTGGAAAGGCACCTGTCTCCCTTGGGTTTTGTTTTGTTTATTTGTTTAGTGCAGGTGCTCTACCACTGAGCTACATCCCTTCCCTCTTTAAATCTTTTTTTGAGTCAGGGTCTCACTGACCGGCCTCACACTCGAGATCCTCCCGAATGCTGGGATTATGGACAGGTGCCACCATACCTTTTGTCTCATCTGTTTTTGGTGTGCCTCCATGTGCCCACCCATCTATTTATGGAAAATTTATTGAGCCTTGCACTGTTTCAAGCACTAAAGACTTAGAAACTAAGTGACACAGGCCTGGAATCCCAGCACTCTGGGAGGCTGAGGCAAAATATCTTAGTGACTTTCTTGGTGCCCAGACAAAATAGCCAACATCCATAACTTAAGGGAGGAAAGATTTATTTTAACTCACAGTTTCAGAAGGCCTCACGGCGTTTGCACACATGGGCAGCCAGCAGAGGCTGGAGAGCTGCCCACCACATTGTAGACGGAAGCCAAATGAAATAGGAGTGGGTGGATGACTGGAGACTCAGGCAAGGCCAGAGCTTTCCCAGCAAGAAACTGTAACAACGTTTCTCCTTCTTTTTTTTTTTTTTTTTTTTTTTTTTTGAGACAGGGTCTCACTCTATAGCCCAAGCAGCTGGTCCTCTCACGAGGGAGCCAAGCTGGCCTTGGACTCACAGCAATCTTCCTGCCTCGGCCTCTCGAGTGCTGGGATTACAGGCGTGCACCGCCACGTCCAGCATATGCAGTGCTGGGGAATCAAACTCGGATACACAGCACTTCACATAGCGCTTGCTAGGCAAGTGCTTCAACCGCCAAGCCATTCCTTCAGCCCATCTTCTTCCTTCCTTTACTCAGTCCAAGCTGCCAGCGAGGCCCTTCATGGCCCAGAATGGGTGCCCCTCCCTCACTTCCTGGCCCACAAATCAAGAACACACACCTGAAAACTCTGACCTGGGTGCCTGCGCCCTTTTCAACAAATTGACATAATCCCTCCAGGTCAAATTCCTACCATCTGCCCTGTCCAGCCAGGCCTACCTCCCAATCACACTTGTTCCACAGCTGTCCCACTATATCCAAACACATGACACTTTTGAGGGATACTCCAGATCCAAACTATAGCACAGGAGGCTTGGAAATTGAAGTCAGCGCGACCACACATAATCCCAGAGTCGCCACCTAGCTGGGGAGAAAGGCAAATCAACAATCTGTAACTGCAGCTATCCAGGCACCCAGCAGCACCCTAGGGGCAGGAGGAGGAGGGGCGTGCCAACCAGAGGGACTAGACAGCCACTCAGGGAGTGGGGCTAGACCAAAGATGTAGGGACAAGCAAGGGGCTTTCAGAGAACTGGAAGTAGTTGTCTCAGGGGAACAGAAATTAGGCAGATGAAGCCAAGTGTGGCTCTGATGCCCCTCTGCTGAGACTTGAGCCTCTCCCCTTGGGACTGCGGAGAAAAGAAGGAGCTGAGGCCCTCCTGTGCCCCCAGCCACTGGCCCAACTCTTCTTCCAGCTGTTGGTAGGAGGGGGTTTGCATGTGACCAAGGTTGTGGAAGAAAGTGACTGTGCCCCCTGGGAAAACAAGGATTGATGGTGTCATGAAGAGCTGCCCCAAGATGGACAACAAACTAGAAATCTATTCGGCCCTAAATGTGTACGTGACACAGCGCTGATGTTGGTGGCAAGTACTTGGCCGCTGATATGGCCTGGCCTGTGCCTCCTCCCCACCCATGGGGAACTCGAGGCTCCTGCTGGTCAAACCCGATGGCCCTGTGCTGGCACGGGAGCTTGTAGGGCATCTCCTGCTTCTCCAATTGGCCTCCCAAAGTCTAATTGGGGGATAAAGTAACCTGTCAGAAACGGGGTGGAGGGGAGGCTTTGGGCTCCCAAATGCAGAAGCTCTGGGTCCCTACTGGGGTCTCCCCAAAAAAGATTTGAGGGGAAGGCCTGATGGAGAAGGAAGCCTCTCATGGCAGAAGGTGACCTCTGGGGACCTGTTATGTGGCCACCCCAGGCCTGAGAAGATGGCTGCAAAATGCTGTGGGCAGTGCGTTGGGGGTCAGCCCAAAAGCTCAGCGGGTCCAGGACGGCAGGAGAGTGATAGCTGCCCAGCCCCAGGGACAAGGTCCACGCCTTGGAGGGTCATCTTCATGAAGAGGGAAGATGGTAGAGGGACCACGTTTGTGTTAAAACAAAGATAGAACTGTGTGTGGTGGCACACACTTGTAATCCTGGCACTCTGGGAGGCTGAGGCAGGAAGACTGCAAGTTCAAGCTCAGCCTGGGCTACTCAGCCTGAGCTACTTGGCAAGACCCTGTCTCAAAATAAATAAATACAGTAGGCTGCAGATGTAGTTCAAGGCGAAGGCCGTAGGTTCAATCTCCAGTACCAAAAGTAAGTAAATATAAATACATAGGAGCTAGGGGTGCAGCTCAGAGATTGGAGCGCTTGCCTAGCAAGTGCAAGACCCTGGGGTCAATCCCCCAGCACCACATAAACCAGGTATGGGGCTGAGGATGTAGCTCAGTGGCAGAGCACTTGCCTGGCACACTCAAGGCCCTGGGGTCACCTCCAGTACCAAAACAAAACAAAAAAACCCTTTGGGGCTGGAGGAACGGCTCAGCGGTTAAAGCACTTGCAAGTGCTAAGTCAAGTGCTAAGTACCTGAGTTCAATTCCCCAGCACCACATAAACTGGGCATGGTGGCACATGCCTGTAATCCCAGCATTCGGGAGGCTGAGGCAGGAGAATTGTCATGAGTCCATAGGCCAGCCAGGGCTACAGAGTGAGTTCAGGACCAGCCTGGACTACAGAGAGAGACCCTGTCTCAATAAATAAATAAATAAACCAGGTATGGTGGGGCATGCCTGTAATCCCAGCACTAGGAAGGCCGAGGCAGGAAGATTGCCTTGAGTCTGAGTCCAGCCTGGGCTACATAATGTGTTCAGAACCAGTTTGGATAACTGAGCAAGACTCTGTTTTTAAAAATAATAAGTAAATAAATAGAATGAATATGATTGTTATGGAGTAGAATGAGAAGTATATTAGAAGTTCAAAACTGAAAATATTTTGAGTAGTCAGTAGTCCTCACATGTATGTTTTTCTCTGCTTTTGAGAGAATTCTTTCTTTCTTTCTTTCTTTCTTTCTTTCTTTCTTTCTTTCTTTCTTTCTTTCTCCAGTACTGAATATTGAACATAGGGCCTTTGCTCAGAACAACGTCCTCAGCTCCTTTTTTTGGTTGAGACAGGGTCTTGCAAAGCCTCTAAATTGCCCAGGCTGGGCTTGACCTGTCTATCCTCCTGCCTCAGCCTTGCTGGGAGAATTTTGATCACAATGTTGGGGAGGTTTAGGGATTTCTCATTTTACATTTGGAAAAACTGTGGCTGAAGGGAGGTAAGGAACTGACGAGTCAAGGTCATAGGACAAATAACCTAGGACCCAGGTCTCTGACTGTGACACCAAGTTTGTCCCAGCACATCTCATTGTCTGTCCAGGCAAGAGGAAGAATGGGGACGAGACCTCTAATGTCACTTGATGTAAGACTTGGGAAAAACTTCACGTGGAGGGAGGGACAGCCTTCCAGAGGGGCTGGATCTGGGCAGAATCCCCAAGGATGCAAGTGCTATATAGAGTCATTCTAGACTCAATGTGGTGGCCTGTACCTTGAGCCCAGCCACTCTGGAGGCTGAAAGGGAGGACTGTTACGCCTATGAGTAAGTCCTCCATGGAGTGTGCTGGTGCACTGTGGGAGCCTGAGTTGGAAAGATTCCAAGTTCAAACCCAGCCTAGGCAACTTAGCCACTTCGTAGGACACTGTCTCAAAGTAAAAGATACATAAATAAATAAATAAATAAATAAATAAATAAATAAATAAAACAGGGCTAGGGGCATAGCTCAGCAGTTATAACACACGGCCCTGGGTTTGATTTTCCAGCACCATATAAGCCACATGTTGAGGCATACTCTTGTAATCTCACCCAGCACTCAGGAGGCTGAGACAGGAGGATTCCTGTGGCTGGCCTGCGTAGTGAGTCCAGGACCAGTCTGAACTACAGAGCGAGACCCTGTCTTAATAAAATAAAATAATTTAAAAAATATAGCTCAGTGTGAAAGCCTTGGATTCAGTCTCTAGTATTGTGCACATGCACATATGCATGTACACACACACACACACACACACACGCACGCACGCACGCACAAAGCAAGCTGGAGGCTAGGTATATATCTCAATTATTGCCTGATCTGTGGAAAGGTCCTGGGTTTGATCCCCAGAATTGCTAACAAAGAAAGCAAAACACTAAAATGGTGACCTCCGGCGTATGGGGAAGGATATTACTCAGTTGCCTAAGGAGGGCCAAACTATTCCGGGTGGGAAGAGTTAGGATGGGAGGCCAGGCCAGCTAGTGCAAGCCTGTAATTCCAGCACTCTGGGAGGCTGTGGCAAGAGGGTTACAAGTTTTTGATATGCCTGGGCAATTTAGTGCTTGCCACCAAGCATGAGGCCCTGGGTTTGATTCCCCAGCACCTCATAAACTGGGTGTGGCCGCACGTGCCTGCAATCCCAGCACTCCAGAGGCTGAGACAGGATGGTTACCATGAGTTCAAGGTCAGCCTGGGCTCCATGGAGTGAGTTCAGGCCCAGCTTGGACCAGAGTGAGACTCTGTCTCAAAAAAAAAAAAAATCAGAAAATGGGCTAGGGCTGTAGTTTGGTGTGAAGGCCTGGGTTCAATACCAAGTAATGCAAAATAAAATTTTTAAAAGAAAAAAAAGTTAGCCACTAAAGCGCAGGAAAGCCTTGTTTTTAGGATCCATTGTCTCCCCCTTTGTGAGTTCATCCCCAAAACTGGCAGGACAGTTCTCCCCAGCTGTGTGCCAAAAAGATGAAAAGGCCCTGTGGAACTCAGTTTCCCCACCTGCAGAAGCGAAGCCTTGGGTGTTGCGGGCATTACTCCTGGCAAGGGTGGCCTTGGACGCTGGCTCGGCCTGCCCCTCTCAGAGGGCGACCGGTTCTCGCTGGCATCCCCATCCCTGAAGCGCCTGCCGGGCTCCTCCGGGCGGCTTAGCCAGACATCTGCTGATCCATGAATATTCAGGAAGGGATCAGAGCCTCCTCGGCTCCCTCCGCAGCCGGCGCGGCCCCTCTGGCCGCCGTCCTGCCCGCCAGAGGCCCGGCTGCTGACAGACCCAGCAGCTGCGCGGGCCCCAACTGTTCGCCGTGTTTGTTCAGCGCAGCAGGGGATTTTCCAGCCCCGGACGAGCGTGGGGGCGGGGAGGCTGCGGGCCGGGATCTGGGCAGTGCGGGCCCTTTCTCCTCTGAAACCCGAACCGCTGCAAGCCCCTGGCCCAGGGCGGCCGGCCTGCCCAGCCCTGTGTTCAACCAAGGAATCTGGGCCTCAGGACGCAAGGATGGGTGGGAGGACAGCAGTTAGCGCGCACAGCCCTCCACAGTGCCCACAGGGCCTCTGAAACGTCCCGGGCGCGGCCTGCTGGGTCAGGCTGGGCCAGAGCCCTGACCCGCCCGTCATGTGTGTGATTCTCACAGGCCTTTGGGGGTGTGGTCTTCATTCTACCCACGTGGAAACTGAGTCCCCGGCCCGGTGCAGCGGCACAGGCCTGCAATCCCAGCACGCAGGGGGGCTGAGGCGGAAGAATCTCAAATTTGAGTCCAGACGCGACAATTTATTAAGATTCTGTCTCAAAATCAAAAATAAAAATAGGCTGGAGATGTAGTTCAGTGTGAAAACCCCGGGCCAGTTCCCAGCGCCACAAAAGAGAAGGCAGGAAAGAAAGGAGAGAGAGAGAGAGAGAGAGAGAGAGAGAGAGAGAGAGAGAGAGAGAGAGAGAGAAAGGAAAGAAATTAAAGAAGAGCCCTAGGTTAAGTGGCTTGTCACACAGCTTGTAGGAGAAGCAGCGACCCTGGAACCCTGCTCTGCTGCCCAAAGGTCAAATGGCCCTTTCATGATGGCCCTGGGCAGTGTGAGGACCCAGAGGGCAGGAGCTGCCTTGCAGGTGCCCCTGAGGCCGCCTGTGCATCCAGAGATGTCGGGTCTTGTTTCTTCTCCTTTTGAATTTGCTCCTGAGTGTGAACACAGGCGGTCACTCGGAGCTACACCTTTTTTGAGACAGCGTCTCACTAAGTTGCTTACTTCCCCAGGCTGGGCTCAAACTTGGGATCCTTCTCCTGCTCCAGCCTCTCAGAGTGCTGGGGTGACAGGCAGGCCTGCGCCACCGCGCCTGGCTATCCTGCTGTCCTTAACACTGGGCGCTGGCTTCTGCCCCGTTCCCTGTTCTCAGCCAGTAGGGACGTCTCTCCTCTACCTTGCTCCTCTTTGGAGGTTGTGGGAAGGGAGCCCAGGGACAGGCAGGAGTCTGATGTTGACATGTGTGTGTCTGGGTGTTGATGAGGATGGCAGAGATGAGGGAGCAGAGCTGTGCCTGCACCCTTGTGGTGTGTGTGTGAAGCTGGCGATGTGTGCTTGCTCAGGACGACATTATCCACACGGTATAGAACCTCAGAGATCACGTGCTCTCCTGGAGTAAACTGAGGCCCAGAAGAAATGACTGGCACAAGGCCACAGCCAGACTGGGACAGAGGCGGGACTAGGACCGATGGGCTCCTGATTATGCTGCACTGTGCTTTGCCCAGCCCCCACATGGCACTGCCAGCCCTGACATGCCTCAAAATGAGTATGAACAATTATGACCACCTTTGTCCTCCCCCCTTTTTTTCTTTTTGGTACTGGGAATAGAACTTGGGGTCTTCAAACTGAGCTCTGTCAGCAACCCTTTTCTTTTCTTCCCCCCCCCCCCCTTTTTTTTTTTTTTTTTTTTTTTGAGACAGGGCCTTATTCTGTAGTGCAGAGCTGGTTCTGAACTCACTATTTAGCCCAGGCTGGCCTAAAACTCACAGCAGTCCTCCTGCCTCAGGCTCCCAAATGCTGGAATTACAGGTATGCACCACCACATCCAGTTTATGTGTTGCTAAGGAATTGAACCCAGAGCTTTGAGCTTGCTAGGTAAGCCCCTTAACCGCTGAGCTATTCCTCCAGACCCCAGCAGCCCATTTTTATTGCTTACTTGAGATTACTTGATCTCGGAGTTGCCAAGTTGCCTGGTTGGGCTGGAACTTATCCTCCTGTCTCAGCCTCCCTGTCTCAAATGTAACTTGGTGTGTTTGAAGAGCCTGCGTTCAATCCCCAGTACTAACTAAATAAGTAAAATGAATTAGCTGAGTATGGTAGAATTTGCCTGTAATCGCAGCACTTGGGAGGCTGAGACAGAAGGATTGCTATGCGTTTGAGGCCAGCCTGAGCTACATAGTGAGTTCAAGACCAGACTGAGCTACACAGCAAGACCTTGTCTCAATAAATAAATAAATAAAATTAGGACTGGAGGAACAGCACAGCAATTAAAGTGCTTGCCTAGCAAGTGTGAAGGCCTGAGTTCGATTTTCCAGCACCACATAAACCCAGCTGTAGTGGCACACGCCTGTCATCCCAGTACTAGGGAGGCTGAGGCAGGAGGATTGCTGTGAATCCAAGGCCAGCCTGGGATACAGAGCAAGACCTTGTCTCAAAAAAAGAAAGAAAGAAGAAAATTTGAAATAAAAGTTAAATGAAATCCTGGCTACAATAGCTTTCTAATCTTGGGCATATTTTACATACTTTTGCTTGGGAAACTGTGGTCTGTGTGATCTGTGTGTTCTGGTCGGTTCCAGGGAAGGACAGATGTCACTGAGCCCGGTGGCCCAGGCAATGCTGCGCTCACCTAATGTTCACACCAGCCCTAGGCAGGAGGAATCGCTGCCTTTGTTTTGTTGTTCTTGTTGTTTCTGAAGATACAAATCACATACCACAAAATTCACCACAGACAGCATCTAAGTCAGTGGTCTTACCATAGGACGGAGCCAAGCATCCTGGCCTCTAATTCCAGGACATTGACCCCAGAAAGCTTAGTCAGTCCCCTCCCTGCCCACAGTCCCTGGAACTGCTACTCCACTTTGTTCTGTAGTTATGGATTTGCCTGTTCTGAACATCTGAGAATGAACTCGTGCAGTGTGTGGTATCGTGTGACTGGCTCCTATCAGTGGGCAGATTGTGTCCCAGGTTCATCCAGAGGGAGGTAGCGCGTCAGGGCTTCACCCTTCGATGGGCGGCGGAAGGGGCTGACCTGCTCGTCAGGAGACAAGCATCTGGGTTCTTTCTACTTTCTGGCTGTCATCAATTGTGCTGCCCTGACCGACGTCTTTTTGTGGATAAAGAAGTCAACAGTGGGGGCTGGAGGAATGGCACAGCAGTTAAAGTGCTTGTATGGCAAGCTCAAGGCCCTGAGTTCGATTCCCCAGCACCACCTAAACCAGGCATGGTGGCGCACTCCTGTAATCCCAGCACTTGGAAGGCTGAGGCAGGTGAATTGCCTGAGTTTGAGGCCAGCCTGGGCCACATAGTGAGTTCACGAGCAGCCTAGGCTACAAAGCGAGACCCTGTCTCAAAAAAAAAGAAAAAAAGAAGTGGTGCCAGCCCTTGCACACAGAACCATCATCCCAGCACTCACAGAGGCTGAGGCAACGGCATCTGTGAAGTCAAGCCCAGCCTGGGCAGCTTAGTGATGTGGTGAGACCATGTCGCAAGATCAAAAACAAAGAAGTGGGCTGGGCTGGAGATGTAGCTCAGTAGGGCCATCCTGGGCTCCTCAGGACAGGGTTGGGAGAAGGCCAACTGTCGCTCAAGATCATGAGTCACAAGGGGAGAGCAGGGCCCGGCCACGGGAGGCTTCCCAGCAAGACCTCTGCATGATCAGCGCTAGCCCCGGGTGGCGGCTCCGGAGCAGAGGCCAGGGAGAGGGTGAGGACACTCGCTGATGGCCCTGGTGTCGCCTTCTCTTCACAGGGGAGCTGCCGTTTCCCCAGGAGACGATCGTACAGCTGAGCTGTGACACGGGGCCCCTGCAAGTGATCCTGGGCCCTGAACAAGCCACTGTGCTCAACTGTAGTCTGGGCGCTGCTGCCGCTGGACCCCCCACCAAAGTGACCTGGAGCAAGGATGGGGAAGACTTGCTGGAGAATGACTGCCTGCACCTGCTACCCAACGGCTCCCTGAGGCTGTCCCCACTGCCGGCGCGTGATAGCAGTGCTGAGGCAGCCCCTGTGATGGCGGGGTCTGTGGAGGGCAGCTATTCCTGCCTGGCCCATGGGCCCCTGGGTGTGGTGGCCAGCCAGGCTGCTGTGGTGAAGCTTGCCAGTAAGTGCCGCCTCTGGGGGCGAGGGGGTGGTAGGAAGCGGGATCTGCACTCAGCTGCTAGCACAGAAACCTGTCTTTTCCTTCTGTCATTCTTTTTTTTTGGTGACCGTGGGGATCAAGCCAGACCTTCACACTGAGCGGCACCCCCAACCCAGTTGAGTGAGACAGGGTCTCGCTAAGTTGCCAAGTTGCCCAGGCTGGGTTCTAACTTGTGCTCCTCCTGCCTCAGCTTCCCAGACTTGCTGAGATTACAGGCCTGTGTCACCAGGCCTGGCAAGCGCCTGACTCTTGAGTGCCTGTCCCCTTTCCCTGCCGTCCTCCTGCTCAGGGGGCCTGTCCTGGTATGGCCAGCTCACACTACACATCTCTACTTCCCTGTCCCCCCTTTCCTGCCCCTGTTAGTTCTGGAGTCTGCAGTTGTGATGAACTCCAGGAAGCCCAGAGAGGCCACAGGGGTCAGAGGCCCACAGAGGTTTCCTCTGAGCACCCCACACGCACAGGATGAGGAATGTCGGGACCCAGGCCACACTGTGCTGCTGGCTCGCCCCTCACGGCTCTAGGGGGATACAGGTCACTGTGAAATTCATCTTCAGACCAAAAATATGCATCTTTTTTTCCTTCGTGGCACTGGGGGTGAATCCAGGGCAGCGCACCGAGCTACACCCCTAGCCCCGCCCCACCCTGTTTTTTTTAAGACAGGGTCCCTTACGTAGCTAAATTTTCCAGGCTGGGCTTGGCTTTGTGATCCTCCTGCCTCCGTCTCCCAGGAAACTGGGATTACAAGGTCGTGCCCCAGGCCCAGGTGGCCTGTGCAGCCTACTGCAGTGGCGCCATCATGGTGATGCTGTGCAGGGGACCTTGAAACTTGCTCTGCCAGCAGCACCTAACTGGTCCCCACCACTTGTTGTCCCTTGGCCTCTCTCCAACCATGTTTCCCTGATCTCCCCTCGCCGTGGCCTCCCCTCCTCCCTCCCCCGTGCTCCTCTGCTGTCCCTGCCCGGGTCTCACTGTCCCCAGCGCTCTCAGACTTCTCTCTGCACCCGGAGCCCCAGGCGGTGGAGGAGAACAGCACGGCGCGCTTTGAGTGCCACATCCAAGGGCTGCCGGCCCCTGTCATTATGTGGGAGAAGGACCAGGTGGCGCTGCCCGAGGAGGAACCTCGGTGAGTGTCCTGGGAGAAGGTGGGTCCCTGTGGGCGGGGCACTGAGGGTGCTGGGTTATGCTCTCATTTGAGTCCACATGGTTCTGTTTGCCTCTGCTGAGAGCCACCTGCCACCTGACCTCCAGCTCATTTCTGGTCCAAAAGAGAAGTTATACAAGAGGATTTTGTTCCCTCGGAGGACGGCCACCAGCCAGGCTGTAGATCCTGGGTCACAGGTAGTGACAGGTTCTTTCAGAACAGGGGTCTCCAATCCCTGGCCTGTTAAGTGCCAGGCTATAAGGAAGGAGGTGATTGAGTGAGTGAATCTTCATCTGTGTTCACAACCGCTTACCACTGCTGGCATTACCGCCTGAGTTCTGCTTCTTGTCAGATGGGCAGTGGCATTAAGTTCTCAAAGGAGCATGAACCCTACTGAGAAGTTCACATGGACGGGATCTAGGTTGGCAACGCCTTATGAAAACCCAGTGCCTGATGAGCTGGGCTGGAGCTGAGCCAGTACTGAGAATGCCATCTCTTGGCATCTGCTGCATCTGTGGAAAAACTGTTTCCCACAAAATTGGTCTCCAGTACCCCAAAGGTTGGGGACAGCTGCTTCAGAGCACAGCTAGTCCTGCCCCTGGTTTCACTGGGGAGACAGAGGGTCAGGAGGAGCCTTCTTAGGAGCTCCTGGCAGGGTGTTTGTTGGCTGTTGTCTCAGGGACCCGAGGCTGCTGGGAGTTTGCTTTTTTCCAGGTCCCTTGGGAGTTCCCACTGAGATCTCTCTGTTCAGCCAGAGAATCAGGATATGTCTCAGGTTGTTTTTTTGTTTGCTTGCTTTGTTTTGGTTTTTTTTTTGAGACAAGATCCTCCTCTGTAGTCCAGACTCACTATGAAGCTGAGACTAGCCTCAAACTCAGGCAATCCTCCTGCCTCAGCTTCCCAAGTGCTGGGATTATAAGCATGCACCACCACACCCAGCTTAAGTGGTGCCGGGGAATCGAACTCAGGTCAGCGCTTTAACCACTGAGCATTCCTCCATCCCCGCCCCCTGTTTTTTTTGTGGTACTAGAGATTGAGCCCAGAGCCTTTGTAATGAGCTACATTCCCAGTCTATTTTTTGTTTTTGATTCTGAGACAAGGTCTCCCTAAGTTGCCCAGGCTGGACTTGAACTTGCAATCCTTTTGCTTCGGCCTCCCAGAGTGCTGGGATTCCAGGCCTGCACAATCAGGCTCAGCTTAACACCATTATTACCTTTCCGGCGGTTCCCTCCAGGTTATGGCACACAGTGTGTATTTCCCTTTTCTAACGTGAGGTCATAAGAGGGACGTAAAGTGGCAAGACAAGAATTACTTAAGCCATTTTTCAAATGAGAAAACTGTGACCCAAGACACATACTGTCACTTGCTAAAATCCCGTCATTGGAAGCAGTTTGCTCCACCAAGCCACCTCTGCTTCTGTGTTAGAGGCCAGAGTTAAGAGACCAAGTGGACAAGGAACAGGGGCACACATATTTAAAATTGCAAATTTAGGGCTCAGTGGTTAAAGAGCTTGCCAAGTGAGCACAAGGCCTTGGCTTCATTTCCCTAGAACCACATACGTGGGGCATGGTGGCACTCCCATGTAATCCCAGCACTCAGGAGACTGAGGCAGGAGGATTGCTGTGAATTAGAGACCATTCTGGGCTACTTAGTGAGCTCAGGAACAGTCTCAACTGCAGAATGAGAAGCTGCTTCAAAATAAATAAAAATTGTATCTCCAAAATAACACAATTTGTTGGGTAAAAATGTAAAAAGGAGGCTGGAGGAATGGCTCAGTGGTTAAAGCGCTTGCCTAGCAAGTACTAAGTCAAGAGCTAAGTACCCAAGTTCGATTCCCCAGCACCACATAAGCTGGACATGGTACTCGGGAGGCTGAGGCATCAGGATTGCCTGAGTCCTAGGCCATCCTGGGCTCCATAGAGAGTTCAGGACCAGCCTGGACTACAGAGTGAGACCCTGTCTAAAAAAAAAGAAAATAAAAAGTAAAAAACTCAGCAAATATGAGCTCCCAGTAAGTCTCAGCTCCAGAGAAAATTCCCCACCCAGCCCTGCATGCTTGGCCAACCTTGACTTTTTCTGCACAGATCCTAACCTACGATTTATCTGATTTCCAAAAATAGAATCGCATCATAAACACTATTCGGTGACTTTTCTCCCCCACTAACCAATATTTCTTGGACAGCTTTCCAAGGACAGAATTTCACCAAACACATTATAGCAAGACAGAAAAGATTCTGGCTAAAAGCGGTTCCACTTCAAAGCCACCAGCGACAGACAGCAGTGTGCAGGGAGAGATGTTTGTTCATTCGTTCCGCATGCGGGAAACGTTGCCTGCTCAGGGAGGCAGCTGCTCTTGGGCACTTGGAACACATTTTCTCTGGGAAGACAGGGACTTTGGGTGAGGAAGCACGCAGCTCTGAGCAGCGCAGTCAGTTGGTCTGAGGAAGGGCCTCGGAGGGACAGGCCTGGTGGAGGAGTCTTGTTCTGGCAATTCTTTCTTTCTTTCTTTCTTTTTCTTTTCTTCTTCTTCTTTTTTTTTTTTTTTTTTTTTTTTTTTTTTTTTTTTTTTTTTTTTTTTTTTTTTTTTTTTTTTTTTTTTTTTTTTTTTTTTTTTTTTTTTTTTTTTTTTTTTTTTTTTTTTTTTTTTTTTTTGAGACAGGGTCTCGCTCTGTAGCCCAGGCTGTTCCGGAACTCACTGTGGAGCCCAGGCTGGCCTTGGACTCACAGCAATCCTCCTGCCTCAGCCTCTGGAGTGCTGAGATTACAGGCGTGCGCCACCAACACCCAGTGTATGTGGTGCTGGGGAATCGATCTGGGGTACTTAGTGCTTGACTTAGTGCTTGCTAGGCAAATGCTTTAACCGCTGAGCCATTCCTCCAGCCTCCGTGCCTCCCTGTCAGTTTTTCTAGGCAGTAGTCTGGCTCCTGGCCCAGGATTTTCCCTTCTCCCTCTGTGTCCCTGCCTTGATATTCAGGAAGGACACCCTTTGAGCCTAGGGTGAGAGGCTGGAGACAGAGCTGGATTTGCCTCTGGGAGAATGCAAGTGTACGATATTCTCTAAATCTTGGGGCCACCGCAGGAAACCAGGCCCCATCCAAGATCCCTCCTCACCTGCTCCCTTCCACCCCTAACCCCAGTGTGCTTCTCAGATCTAAGGGATCAGCAGCCCCTTCCCAGGCCCCGCTACACCCAACCCTTTGCCCCCTTAAGAAACCAGGGAGCTGACCCTGCGGGTGTCCCCATGGAGGGTCAGGAAGACCACCTGCCCCCGTCCTGCTGCCCAGCATCCCAGCCCCACAGAGTCTTCCCTGTCCCAAAGCACAGCATTTCTGAGGCCAAGTCTCCTGATTCCTGAGCCAGGAGGGCCGAGAACAGCGCCGTCACCACATACCCTGGTGGGGTGACAGGAGACCGCTTCCATGGGCACTCTCGGCCATCATTTTTGTTGTTGTTGTTGTTGTGGTACTGGGTGGTCCAGCCCAGAGGCTCCACCCAGAGTTATTTCCCCAGCCCATGCCTTTTTTTTTTTTTAATTTTAAATTTTGAGACAGGGTCTCACTAAATTGCCAAGCTGCCCAGGCTGGGATTGAACTTGTGATCCTCCTGCCTCAGCCTCCCAGAATGCTAGGGATTACAGGCCTGCACCGCCATCCCAGGCACTGCCCTCCTTTTTAGCCGCTGCCTAGCATTCCACGGTGCCACACGCCTAGGCCCTGGCAGCCAGTCCCTCCCTAGAGTGGGACAGCCGTGTCCTTCCCGGGCTCTTGCTATCCCAGACAGTGCTGGAGTGGCTACCATTTAATGTACATTTTTGTGCCCGTACACGAGACTATCTGGAAGACAGTCCTAGAAGGGGCATTGCTGGCTCAGAAAGTCCATGCAGCGTTGGTACTGAGCGATGACCAGCTTGCCCAGCGAGGAGGATGTACAAGAGGGCCACCCGTGAGGCAGGACCGGCGTGGTGGCCCCGCCTGGAATCCTGCGTCAGCTTGCCTTGTCCTTGGGGTCCCCCTCACGCTTGTCCTCTTCCCCTTCTCAAGGCTCATCACTCTTCCCAACGGCGTCCTCCAGATCCTGGATGTTCAGGAGAGTGACGCAGGCTCCTACCGCTGTGTGGCTACCAACTCAGCTGGCCAGCGCTTCAGCCGCGGTGTCCCTCTCAGCGTGGCCCGCACAGGTAAGGGACCCGCCGGGTGGGGAAGCCTGGAGGTTCTGCAGCCCACCAAGCTGGGAGAGGTGCGAGAGGCCCCATGGGACAGGGAAGCGAAGCCTGGAGAGGGCAGTGCCACCACCCAGCTGGGGTCAGACCTGAGGATGGGCTTCTTCCTGTGAGTCGCTGAGTCCGCTGGAGTTGGATGGGGATGATCTCAGGAAGGGTGTCATTGCCCTGCAGCTCTGGTCCCTGCCCCATCACCCCCACCCCTGGGAGCCTGAGGCCTGGGCACTGGGACATCCACGCTGCTGAGCTTGCCCGGCCCTGAGTCTGGACCTACACACCTTTTCTACGTTTTTCTTTGGGTCCTGAAGATGCAACCCAGAGCCTTTACACTGAGCTATATCTCCAGCCCAGTTTTTAAATTGTGTTGTTGTTCCGTTTTGTTTGTTTTCGAGACAGAGTATTGTGAGCTGGTCCTGAACTCACAGCAATCTTCCTGCCTCAGCCTACCAAGTGCTGAAATACAGGTGTGCACCACCACACCTGGCTAATTTTTACGTGGTGCTGTGAAATCAAACCCAGGGCCTCTTGCAAGCTAGGCAAGCATTCTAATCACTGAGTTCTGCTCCCCGTCCCCACCCAGTTTTTAGTTTTGATTTCAAGACAGGGTCTCACGCAGTCACTAAGTTGCAGGCTGGGCTTGAACTTGTGACCCTCCTGCCTTAGCCTCCCAGAGTGCGGTGATTAAAAGCCTCTGCCACCAGGCCCAGCTGTTTTCTGCCTTTCATTGAAAAGCTCCTGCTTTGGTGAGACGAGAGGAGGAAGGGCACAGGCTGTGGGGTCAGAAAGACCTGGGTAGAATCCTGGCTTCTCTGCTCACCATCTGGGTGACCCTGGGCTTGTTATTGAATGTCAGGCTCTGGGAGGTCAGAGAATCAGCTGATGTGAAAATGGACTGTGCCTGGCATTTAGCAGGTGCACCGCGGAGCTCACTTCAAGGTCCTCCTCTCCGGGGCCCCTCACTTTCGTCCCTCTGCCTGGCATCGCTTCCACCCCACCTGCTTCCTCCTGGGTTTAGTAAGGGCCACCCCATATGGTCCCGCCTCTCTTCAGTGCTCAGGGTCTCTGGCTCCACCTGCTGGACAAAGTGGATATTACTTTTCCTGCCCAGAGCGCCCATCATGCTGAGGACCTGACAGGGAATAGGGCTCTAGGAGCTGGCAGAATCTTGAGCACACCCTCTTCCGTTTCCACAAGGGAACCTGAGGCCCTTTGAGGAAGGGACTTGCCTTAGGTCGCAGTGTGTAGTGGCAGTGAGGTGCAAGTCTGCTGTCCTCTGGGACCCTGCAGGGATAGGAAGGGGCGGATGGGGGAGGTACAGGTCTGTCCACTGTCCGTGGGGCTCTGTTGAACCATAGGATGTCCTTCCCCTGGTTCCAAGGGAAAGAGCTCTGAGGTCCAGTCCCAGCTCTCCAGAACTCGGTGGCTTCCTTCTCCACCTGTCACCTGGATCCATGGCTGCACCTGCCTCAGCAGGTCACTGGAACACCAGGCGAGGTTTCTCTGGTGAATATGCCCACTGGATGTTTTCTCCTCAGGGTCCATGGCCACCACCAGGGGGCAGGACGTAGTCATCATGGCAGCCCCAGAGAATACCACTGTGGTGTCCGGGCAGAGTGTGGTGATGGAGTGCGTGGCCTCAGCAGACCCCACCCCGATTGTGTCCTGGGTCCGCCAGGGTGAGTGGAGAGGGCAGGCAACAGGGGACCTCCAGGGGGGCACGAAAGGAGGGTGTGGCGTCTCACACAGCCCCAAGTCTGGAGCCTTCTGGTGTAGAAGTAACAGGTGTGGCAGGCAGCAAGGTCAGCGACGAGCAGGGAGCCCGGGCCAACAAACCACATCATCTGCTGTGGAGTGTGTGTTCTTTACAAAGCACTGGGGGGCTGAGCCTGGTGGCATGGGCCTGTAATCCCAGCATGCTGGGAGGCTGAGGCAGGAGGATTACAAGCTTGAGCCCAGCCTAGGCAATTTAGTGACTTGGTGAGACCCTGTCTCAAAGAAACAATAAAAAAGGGCTGGAACGCTGCTCAGAGTCAGAGCTCTGTGATTAATCCCCAGCACCACAAATAAATAAGTGTGTAAATAAAGGGGCCTGGATGCAGCTCTGCGGGGAGGGCCTGCGTTCCATCCCCAGTATTGCAAAATACATTTTTAAAAATGTAGCCTGGGAACTGAAGGGATAACACAGAGATTGGAGTGCTTGCCTAGCAAGCACAAGGCCCTCAGTTCAATTCTCCAGTATCGCATAAACTGGGTGTGGCATCACATGCCTGTAATGCCGGCACTTGGGAGGCTGTCAGGAGGATGCAGAGTCCAAGGCCAGCCTGGGCTACATAGTGAGTTCAGGAGTAGCCAGGGCTACAGAATGAGACCCTGTCTCAAAAAAACAACTTACCTTTTACTGTCCCTTTGGCTTTGGGAAGGAACCAGAAGGCAGGCGGCTCCTGATCTGTTTGGAAGAGGGCACACCTTCATGTTCTGCCACACAATTACCACAGTTTCAATGGCACCTCCTAATGACGCTCACAAAAGAGGACTTCCACAGCTGCTTTGTAAAGTAGCAAGAATTTCCTCCCATCCTGTGGGCTGTGTCTTCACTCTGTTGATTGTGGCCTCTGCTGTGCAAAGCTTTTTAGTGTTAATGGAGTTCCTTTTGTGTTTTTTGTTTGTTTTTGTTTTTGAGGCGCAGCCTCGCTCTGTAGTCCAGGCTGGTCCTGAACTCACTATGTAGCCCAGGCTGGCCTCGAACTCAGGGCAATCCTCCTGCCTCGGCTTCCTTAATGCTCAGATTACAGGCGTGCACCACACCATCTGTTGATGTTTGGTATTGTTTCTTTTTTCTTCTTTCTTTTCTTCAGTGCTGGTGATTGAACAGAGAGCCTTTACTCTGAGCTGCATCTTCAGCCCCTTTTTAATGTTTCAGTCAAGTTCTCAGTGAATTGCTAAGTTGCCCAGCCTGAGCTCAAACTTTTGATCCTCCTGCCTCAGCCTCTTTTGAAGTGTTGGGATTCTAGGCCTGACTCTTGGTGTCATTTCCTGTACAACTGGAGTTGTATTCATGAAATCCTTTCCTGTCCCATGTCATCTAAGGTTTTAGCTATTTTATCTTCCTGAACACTCAGTGTTTCTGTTTTCAGGTCTAATTTTTTGAACCATTTTGATTTGATTTAATTTTTTTAAAAGATAGGGTCTTACTCTGCAGTCCAGGCTGGTCCTGCACTCCCTATGGAGCCCAGGCTGGCCTTGAGCATGCAGCAATCATCCTGCCTCAGCCTCCTGTATGCTGGGATTACAAGGCATACACCACCATGCCCAGCTTTTTTTTTTTTTTTTTTTTTTTTTAATGTGATGCTTGGGAATTGAACTCAGGACCTTGAGCTTGCTAGGCAAGTGCTTTAACCGCTGAGCTATTCCTCCAGCCCTTGATTTGATTTTAATACAGGGTGTGAGTTTAAGTTCATTTTTCTGCATATGGGAAACCAGTTTAACATGTACAAATAAACAAAACACAAGATTTGTAAGGTCAAGAAAAAAGTAGCTAGGACTTCAGGTGTAGCTCAGAGCTTAAAGCACTTGTCTAGCAAGCACAAGGTCCTGAGTTCAACTCCTCCACACCACATAAAGCTGGGCATGGTAGCACACAACTGTAACCTCAGCACTTGGCAGGCTGAGGCAGGAAGTTTGCTGTGAGTTTGAGTCCAGCCTGAGCTTCATAGTGACCAGCCTGGGCTACAGGGTGAAACCTTATCTCAAAAAAACAAACAAACAAAAAAAAGAAGAATGCAATAATGCAACGAGTGTGTTCAAAACAAGGGAAGGTATTTTAGAGGGATTTATAGCAATGTGGTTTTATGCTATAAAATGTTTAAATGTTTGTTGTACATACCTTGAATTATTTATTATATACTTCACTGTGCCAAGGCCCTTTCTTCCTTTTTTTTTCTTTTTCTTATTTATTTATTTTTTTAATACTGGGTATTGAGCCAAGGGCCTTCACACTGAGCTACAGCCCTAGCCCATTTTTTGTTGATTTCAGCTAATTTGTTTGTTTTGAAAGCAGGGTCTGGCTCTGTAGGCAGACTGGTTCAGGCTGGTCCTGAACTAACTAGGGAGCCCAGGCTGGCCTTGGACTCACAGCCATCCTCCTGCCTCAGCTTTCTGAGTGCTGGGATTACAGGCATCACCACCAAGCGAGGTTTATGTGGCGCTGGATTTAGCGCTTGCGGGCTGGGCTATTCCTCCGGCCCCTGCAGGGCTAATTTTTATGTGGGTGCTATGGAATCAAGCCCAGGGCCTTAGGCCTCGAAGGCAAGCGCTCTAACCACTGGTCTACGCCTCCAGCCCCAGGCCATGTTCTTTGTCCCTGCAGCTGTCCCTCAGCCGGGGACTCTCCCCACCACAGACCCAGGCGCTAGGGCTCTGAGAGGACCCCTGGCTAGCCAGCGGAGGGAATGAGCTTCGAGCTGGGGTGTAGCCAATTGCAGAGCTGGAGGGGCAGTCCCCGCGCCCTGCGCCAGCCACTCCCTCTTCTGCCCCAGATGGGAAGCCGATCTCCACGGACGTCATCGTCCTGGGCCGCACCAACCTTCTGATCGCCAGTGCGCAGCCCCGGCACTCGGGCGTCTACGTCTGCCGGGCCAACAAGCCCCGCACCCGCGACTTCGCCACGGCGGCCGCCGAGCTCCGCGTGCTGGGTGAGGCGCGGAAGGGGGAGCAGGTGTGCGGAGGCGATGGGACAGGCTAGCGGGGGGCGGGAGCAGCGGCCGGGGACGCTCTCGCGGGCGGGACCGAGGGGTGACCCCGGAGGGTGAGCAGAGAGGGTGGGAAGGACAAGCTCCCCGGAGGAGGCAGGAGGATCACGCGTTCAAGCCCAGCCTGGACAATTTAGTGATGTAGCGAAGTCCTGACTGCCTCAAAACAAAGTCCCTGGTTTTGTTACCCAATACAAGTTACATATATCTATATATGTAGGGGGGGCTTGTTCAGGGCTGGGGAAGCTGGGGACAATTGGGGAGCGGGGGACAGAGCCCTTCGTGGCCCGAGTCCGCGTCAGCGTCACCCTCTGTCCTCAGCGGCCCCCGCCATCTCGCAGGCACCCGAGGCGCTGTCGCGGACGCGGGCGAGCACCGCGCGCTTCGTGTGCCGGGCGTCGGGGGAGCCGAGGCCCGCGCTGCGCTGGCTGCACGACGGGGCGCCGCTGCGGCCCAACGGGCGCGTCAAGGTCCAGGGCGGCGGCGGCAGCCTGGTCATCACCCAGATCGGCCTGCAGGACGCCGGCTATTACCAGTGCGTGGCGGAGAACAGCGCGGGGACGGCGTGCGCCGCCGCGCCGCTGGCGGTCGTGGTGCGTGAGGGGCTGCCCAGCGCACCCACCCGCGTCACCGCCACGCCGCTGAGCAGCTCCGCGGTGCTGGTGGCCTGGGAGCGGCCCGCGCTGCACAGCGAGCAGATCATAGGCTTCTCGCTGCACTACCAGAAGGCGCGGGGTACGTGCGCCGGGCCTTGGGGGGAGGGGGACTTCGGGGCTGGACAGGGCGGGGCGGCACGGGGTCTTGTGCGGGGCCTGGTTCTCCTCAGACACCGAGGAGGGAAGAGGCGGGTGGGTGTCCCTCTGGGGAAAAGCTCTGGGCACTGCCGGAGCCCCCTGCTCATTCCATTACTAACAGCATCAGGAGTTTTTGTTTATTATTTATTACAGGGGATTGAACCCAAAGTCTTCCCCTATTACTACTGCTAATTATTATTATTATTATTATTATTATTAATTATTATGAGACAAGAGCTCATTCCGTAGCCCATGCTTCAGACTCCCGAGAACTGAGATTACAGGCAGTCACCGCGGTGCCTGGTTTATGTGGTGCTGGTGAATCGAACTCACAGCCTTGCGCTGCGCTCTAACCACTGTGCTATTCCTTCAGCTCTCTTCCCCCATTATTAAAAGAGGCCTAGGCCTTTTTAAAATTTTTATTTCGACACATGGTGTCTCCAAGTTGCCCAGGCAGGATTTACAGTGCTCCTGTCTCAGCCTCCTACAGTGCCGAAGTCACTCGTATTCACCAGCACGCCCCACAGGAGTGGTTTCAATTGAACACCAGAAACAATTCCCTCAGCAATGATGAGACTGATACCAGAGGGAGAGGAAAAGCCGCGGCGTTAATCCTCCAGGCTCAGGGTGTCTGGGGAGATTAGCTCTGAGGCCCTTCAGCTGGTGGAGGGTAGGAAGGAATCCTAGAGAGACCCCGCCATGCCAGTGTCCGGGGTGGCTCTTTGACAGCCCCTGCATCACCACCCTAGGCACGGACAACGTGGAATATCAGTTTGCAGTGAACAATGACACAACAGAGCTCCAGGTCCGAGACCTGGAGCCCAACACAGACTATGAGTTCTACGTGGTAGCCTACTCGCAGCTGGGGGCCAGTCGCACGTCCACGCCGGCCCTGGTCCACACGCCCGATGACGGTAGGCCTCCTGGGCTCTCCTCTCTCTCTCTCTCTCTCTCTCTCTCTCTCTCTCTCTCTCTCTCTCTCTCTCTCTCTCTCTCTCTCTTTCTCTTTTGGTGAGGTACTAGGCTTCCGCCCAGGGCTTTTCCTCTAAGCTACACCCCTAGCCCATTTTTTGTTTTTGATTTTGAAACAGGGTCTTACTAAGTCACTAATTAAGTCGGCCAGGCTGGGCTCAAGCTTGGCAATCCTCCTGCCTCAGCCTCCCAGAGTGCAGGGATTACAGGTGTGCATTGCCATGCCCAGCTTTATGTGGCTGTGGGGAGCTGAACTCGAGCTGAACTCGGGGCCTTGCACTCGCCTGGCTGGCACTGTAACCGTTCTGCCGGTCCTCCAGCCCCCACCCGAGGCACCTTCTATACATAATCTTTTGTGCCCTTCTAGGGAGTGGCAGGGGTTCTTCTCCCTAACCTACAGTTGGGGAAACTGAGGCCCAGGAAATGAAAGCGACTTGCCCAAGGTCAGCAGGGGAGATGGGACTTGAGCCCAGGTCTCTGACTCCGCACTGCCTTTCTCGCTGATGTGCACGCGCACACACACAACTGTCTGTCCAGCTGGGGCGCGGCCAGGGTGTGGAGCGGGGGGTCCCTGCCGTCGCCTCCGGCCCGGTCCTGCAGCTCAGGGCTCCCCTGAGAGGCTCTCTCCTCCCTCAGATCCCGGGCCTCCTTCCGACTTGCCGTGTGACCGGGCAGGTCTCTGGCCGCTCCTGAGCCTCACCTCCACGGTGTTCTTCTGTCTCAGTCCCCAGTGCGGCGCCCCAGCTCGCCCTGTCCAGCCCCGGCCCCTCGGACCTCAGGGTGGCGTGGCTGCCCCTGCCCCCCGGCCTGAGCCACGGGCAGGTGGTGAAGTACAAGATCGAGTACGGTGTGGGAAAGGAAGGTGAGAGGGGGCGGAGCTTGCGGGGCGGGGGCAGGGCAGGCGGAGTCGGGGGATGGCCTTGTGAGTGGGGGCGTGGTCGGGGCGGGAGGTG